>WAAD01037382.1:0-73095 GCA_013389945.1 Fregata magnificens
CCGCCTCGTTGGCCTTCCCCCTCATCCTTACCCAGCTGATAAGCCCCTTGCCCTGGATCTCCTGCAGTGTACAGCATAGGAATGGGTTCTGGCTGGGAGCCTGCTGTCCCAGCTGGGCAGGCTCAAAAAATGAGGGTTCATCATAGTAAACAATGGGAGAGGGATCCTTTTCTGTGACTGATACATGGAGAGCTTGAGCCTTTCCAATTGAGCATTGACCATTTTAACTGTCATGGATTTGAACTGGTTTTTTTAAGTTCTGGGCCGTCACTTTTGGAAACTTTTGACCTCATCCATCTCTATAATAATCAAAAGACATAAAGAAAAGTTAACTTGGCTTGGAAAGAGAATCTAATACGGCATTTGAGGAAACTCAGAAGTTACTGCAATCTGTAAAGAGTGTTTGTATACTCTGAGAGCAATTTAATGTATAGTGCATTAGCTGTGGGCCTGCAGACAATACAAGTTAGGACCAATGAGTCAGCTGGGTTTGCTTTTAGATCTTGGACTGTAGCAGAAAGAAGCAACGTTCAGATATTGCTTTGCTTTAATTATGTCAAGATATATCTCTGCAGGAAAAAAGAAAACAGGTGGGGGATGCACTTGCACTTGAAATACAACAGGGAGCTATCATGGGCATCAAGAAATCTTCATTATTTTTACCATGCAGTTGAATCTACCCATACCTCCTATGCCCCATATTCCCAATGCCAGATTTAGAACAGAGGCTGCCACAAATGCTGTGTTCAAACATAAATAAAGTGAACAGTAAATGCCAGGGCTGGAACAGCCCCCGTCACGTTTGGGATCAGGAAATGCCATGGGTGGCTGCTCAGGAGGAGTTTGCCCTGATTATGGCCACAGGCCTTTGGATCTGAAGGGGGTTTAACCAGCTTTAAAAGCTGAGACGTTATGGCATTGGACTGTGATGTTTGTATCTCACCAGTTTGCTATCAGAAACGAAGTGACTGCCACAATGGAAATCCATTTTAAGAACTGGTTTTTTTGGCCGAACTTGCAGTTATTGCAAACAATAATGTATGGTGACTGAACAGAACTGGGCCTGTAGGAAGTGCAGCATATGGATTTTGTTCATCTCGAATCCAGTGTAGGTGGGGATTGAGTCTTCCCAGGGCAAGTGGGATATATTTCCTTGCTATACTACCTCATATAAAACCTGATTCATCAGCATAAAGCTCCTTGTATGAGGAGTAAAGTCATCTGTTTAGGAGAGTGTTCTTTGTTAATCAAAAGTTTCAGCAGTGCTGGATTCAGTGCTGAAATTTGCAGATGAGGACCACAGCTCTCAGAAAACACAAATGGCTTTTTCAGCGTGCTTTCCCTATCTGCGTACTGCCAGTGTGAGCCGTGTACTATCACTGCCACTGTTAATGCAGTTTGCCAAGAATACCAGGTCTCACTCTGCATCCCAGTGCCCCTTACCTTGGCAGTAAAGCTCGACTATTCACTGCAAATCAGGCCTGGAAAATGTAAACCCAGTAACAGTCTTCTGTCTGTTCTTCCTGACTATTTTCCCGATGTGTTTTCTGTTTACGCTCTGTAGGGCATCAGGTGTCAGAGCAAGTAGGTGATGCCAGTAAAAGCCACTTCACAGTAGAGAGCTCGTGGCTGCCTCCCAGCAACTGAATGCATCCCCTCTGTGGTGCCCTTATCCTTGTCTTCTCCAGCTTTGGCTCTCGGCACTGAAGACTGTTCAAAATGGAGGTTTTTTCTGGAGGCAACACGCAGAAATCACAGTGCTGCTCTGGCAAGCAGAAGTGTCCAAACATGCAGTGAGGCCAGAACTGCCAGTGTGTTTAACGGGTGGATTAATGTATATTCTTTACTGTTATGCATCTTTCAAAACAGGTATTTGCCAGAGTTCATGAAAAGCCCCTCTGCATGCACCCCTGTGCAAAGGCTCACCGTGTAAGGGCTTACATCGCTCTCTCTCCCAGTTGAGTGGCAGTGGCTTGGCCCTGCTCCAGGATCTCCTTGCCCACTGTCTTTGTAGAGGCCCATTTGCCTCCAGGGAGGCAAAATTTCCAGGCAGGATCCAGCTGCTGGAGGCAGGGAACGGGGTTGCATGCCCATGTGCCTGTGTAGGAATGGGGGATCTCAGCATGGGGTGGGAACACACAGGGTCCCCCAACTCCTGTGTGGTGCTGCACCCATATAAACCTTTCTTTGTGCGGATCCAGGTGCTGGCAACATCTTCCTTGGGGGACGGTACGTGTTGTGGAGACAGACTGTCCCGTGTTTCAGCAAGGTTGAATTTAGTTGGGAAGGAAAGGAGAGAGGGTGCATGGCCCTGGCGCTGGGGGCTGGCAGAGCCGGGGGAGGCAATGGGGAAGGTGCTGGGGGGTGTAGAGCACCTGGGGGCCCTGTGGTGTGGATACAAGTAGGGTGTAGAGCAATGCAAAGGCCTCCCCGAGCACGCAGACCTCAGTGGACTGGCAGAAACACCAGCATTTGCCCTGCTCCCCATCCCTGCCCTGTCCCTCTGCTCCTCTCACTTCCAGTGGGATCGGAGAGACGGTGTTTCTGGTGTTTCTTTAACTGGTTGCCACCAAGGTGTTCATTGCCCTGTGAAGGTATTGAAGCTCCAGACTACTACCACTCACTAAAACACGTTCAAAAAATTGCTCTGCTGTGTGTGAACCAGCCCGACATTGGAAACGCTGCTGTCTGCCCAGGGTGCAGCAGGAAACTCACACCCCTTCCTCCTGCTCAGGATATTTGCGACTAAGCTTTTATTGTAACACGTGTGCAAATGGGTCAGGGTTGGGGAGTGCAGGCTGTGAAGAACTGCTATGACCGTTTTTGCTGCCCATTTCCTCCATTTTATCCAAGGATCGAGTTATTTGGGGCATTTCCAGCCATACAGAGCAATGGGGGGTACCCTAAGGGACACACAACGTAGACACAAGTTTCTGCAGTTCAGTAGCCTGTATCTATACTTTTTGTAAGCCAGTAATTTCTCACGATTCATTTCCACTTAAAAAGGCAGAAAACAGACAGTATGGATAAACATCACTCCATGCTGTAGCAATTCAATTAACTATAAATTCAGTAACGTAGAAATAGAATAGCAAAGGAGAGCCATCTTTCTTCTATGATGCCTTTAAGGGCCACGGAAAGATCCAACGCAATTTTAAATCCTTCTCTGAAATCAAGCCATGAGAAGAAATGCTGCTCTTTTGTTACATTTAAAAGAAAGAAAAGAACTCTTCAAATCTTATTAGAAAAATAAATCGCTCTGAATAAGCTCTATCCTTTGTTCCTTGCCTCCAGTGCCACAACCATATATTATAAGGTGAGCTCTGCATTTTGATCCGAAAATTAAGTAAATTACATCTAATAAATTGCTTAGTCACAAGCACAGTTAAGCTGGAAATACCATTTGCATTCTTATAATTGCCAGCATTAAATCTCCATAAGAATTGTAGGAGGAAAGGCTCTCCATTTTATGCTTGCTAACTCCTCAGAGTGTTTTATACTATGGAAAATATTGTAAATGCTTTCAAAGTAGTTTAATAATTGACATTTTCCACCTTAGGTTCTCAAAGCTCTTTTCAAAGAAAGGCAAACAATGAAAGAAAGTGAAAGATAGTTTTGGGAGAGAGAAAATTCAATTACATGTCTGTTCTTCTAAAGTATCAGAAGAAAAGAAAGGTAAGCAGCTTTTGCAGAAAAGAAAGCAGAGAAGCACAGAGCTTACAGAACAGAGTTTGAAAAGGTGCTTGGTTTACTGAAGATACAGAGAAGGATCCGTATCTGTAGAAAGACCAGGAGCCTATCTCCCAGGGCTTGCTCCATAAAAGGCATTTAAGAGGTGATTACCCCCTGCAGCTGCTTGCTGCCGTCTCTGGCTGCCAATTACAAACCCACAGCTGACCTGGCCAGCCCCTGCCTTCCCGAACCTGAGCAAAGGAAGCTGCTGTAGGAGAGCCCTGTCCTCCGACCTGGCCTGCTTCGTTTGGATTGATGGTAGTAGGGGAGCTCTTCTGCAAATAGCTCAACAAGTAGCTTTGAAAACTGGTGGCTTCTGTCAGAAAAGGTAGGCATGTATGAGGCAATTGCCTTTTTTTAATCCAGCAACTAAAAAAAAAGATGTTGCAGACAAGTTCTCGGTTTCCCAGCCCTGTGAGGGATGCCCGCGGTCCTCACGGCTCCCAGGGACATCCAGGGCTCTCCAGATACATGCCGCGAAGATGTGTGTGCTGGGGAAGGAGTTGCTCAGGACGAGGCAAAAGGGAACTTTTTTCTGCTGCTGTACCCACAGCGCCGCAACACCGTGCCATGTGCTGAGGTCAGTGCTTCGGTTTGCAAAATCCTAATGGTTTCTGTTGCGTCCCAGTAGGGGGTTGGGAGTCCCAGGGAGAAGGTCAGGGAATAACTAAGGTCAGAGGAAGGCTGAGCGAGGCACCTGTTGTGTTAATTTGGTGAGTTACAGCTACAGCCATACCTTGGTGTATCCAGATCCTGGTTTAGTTTTTGTGTCTCCACTGACAGCTCACCGAGGCAGAGCAGCCCAAAGCTGCTTTAAACTCTCCATGGTGAGTTTATCTTAGGCTGTTCAGTGCTGGTGGTGGTTTCTCTGAGTCCCTTACCATAAAGTGAAAGACATTTATGATGAGCGAGAAACGCATCCGGCATGTTGTACTTGCGTAATGTACTTGCAGGGAGAACAGAGGAGACAATCCTGATTCACGCCAGTGTAAGAGAAGGAGGCGTCAGGCCTGCAGAGCCACGTAAAATGATGTGTTCCCCTCCTGAGTGAGCTAATAAAGTACGTAACCGAGCTGTGTCAGCTGCAATGTTAAATATTACATGCTACCCTGTGTTACAGCTCACTGATTGCCTTGGCTGTTTGCTCTGGTGAGGTGGAGCGGTGGAGCTGCTGCTGACAGCCCAAATGAGTTGTAAACAGTGGCTGTTGAGGCCCCTGGTGCATCGTACAGTGGTTCTGCATTCAGCCCCTGTTGCGTTCGCTGAGCTCCCCTCTCACTGTGCCCTCCTCACGGGCTTTCTGCCATTGAGCTGTCTTTGCCATGGACTGGGATAGCTTGTATATATACTCTGCATCAGTACTCAATGGAGTTCAGATGCCCGATGGGATGCCATCGGAAGCTCACTTTATCTACTTTGTGGCATTGCATGGGAAAGCCTGTAAAGAAACATGCAAGTGCTAACTATAATTGTTTCCATCCAGCTGTTCTTGTCCAGCTAAGCAGACAGTGATTTTGGGGGAAATTACATTTTAAAGCTTCTGCCGCTCTAAAGTGAATTTCTTCGGTCTTCACAAAATTAATGCTTTACAGCTTTCTTTTTTCTTCTTTTCTTTCAATAAGTGAATACCTTTCATCATCTAGTAAAAAGTTAAATTACAAGAAAGAGTAAGAAAATGAAAACAAGTACTGATTTGCATGTAATAAATTGGGTTAATTTGTGGTAAGTAATTGTTTGCTTTTATTCTATTGCTTTGTTTGTTTCTTTTCACATGCAGGGGGGGAAGGGAATTGGTGTTACTGTGAGGGATGCAGTTTGCCAAACAACTCTACCTAGTTATGGGAAGTTTTGAGTAAACTGCTTATTCAGTTTGTTTCACATTTCCAAGGCTGGATTTTCTGAAGGTCACAGAGTCAGGGGCATAAAATCAGGCTGATGTCCACTAAGAGATCCAAGAAATGAAAGACAACAGATAAATAGACTTCAAAAGAAAACTGAGTATGGCACTCCGCGCACCAGCTTTTTTCCATCATCACGTCTGCTCTTCTACAAGGGCAGTGCGTGCACACAATGACATGCAAACAACCAGTGTCCAGAAAAAGGGGTGATCAAGAACTTAGCGGCACCTGTAACTGAGAAAACTGGTACAAATGCTAGATTTCATTTACCTCTCTTTTTTTTTTTTTTTTTGAAAGAGTTTTTGAAGACATTCTGTGATGTCTTTGGTGTTTCTTCTGTAGGAAACTGTGACAGTGCAATCTCCATGGAGTCAGTTGCTATGAAAAAGATGGTTCCTAGGAACTATGTGTTAGTGCTTGGGCTGGTATTTCAGAAGAGATTTGCAACATCGTCACTTCTGCCATCAACTATTGTATAGAGTGGAAATCAACAGGGTGGACTAAGCATGGTCCCAGAGACCCTATCAATGGGATGGCAGAGGTGGTGTGTGCATGTTTCATGAGTTTCTATGCCATAAATGGTTGTTGGAGAGTATGTAATTTACTTCTGTCGGTGTGGTTATTGTTCCTAATCTACTGTGGTGGGTTAACCCAGGCTGGATGCCAGGTGCCCACCAAAGCTGCTCTATCACTCCCCCTCCTCAGCTGGATGGGGGAGAGAAGATATAACAAAAGGCTCACGGGTCGAGATAAGGACACGGAGAGATCACTCAGCAGTTACTGTGATGGACAAAACAGACTCAATTTGGGGAAATTAGCTTAATTCATTAACAATCAAATCAGAGTAGGCTAATGAGAAATAAAACCAAGTCTTAAAACACCTTCCCCACACCCCTCCCTTCTTCCCGGGCTTGACTTCACTCCTGATTTTCTCTACCTCCTCCCCACCAAGAGGCGCAGGGGGCTGGGGAGAGGGGATTGCGGTCAGTCCATCACATGTTGTTTCTGCCGCTCCTTCCTCCTCAGGGGGAGGACTCCCCACACTCTTCCTCTGCTCCAGCGTGGGGTCCCTCCCACGGAAGACAAGCCTCCACAAACTTCTCCAGCGTGGGTCCTTCCCATGGGCTGCTGTTTTTCATGAACTGCTCCAGCATGGGTCNTTTTAGGGGCCCCCCCCCACACCCCCCCCCCGGCGCCCCCCCCCCCCCCCCCCGCTACCAAAACCTTGCCATGCAAACCCAATACATCTACAAAAGTTCAAAAAGTCTGAGAACAGTTTTATGCACAAGAATTTTGATAAGAGGGACTAACCTTATCCTGCAGTGCCCAAACACTTGACCTTGATGTCCTCCTGTCTCTAAACATTTCCCTTGTGACTTGGCCTCATCTTGAGACGCTGTGGAAGAAATCTTTGTGAGTTATAATTAATCAGTTTGCTGTTGCTTGCAAGGGAATAGGATTTCTGTCCCACATTTCTGTCTAGGATAAAAAGGGATGACCTTTTCTGCCCCTGCTCCAAGGGGCAGACATAAACACATAAGCAAGGGCTTGATGGAGAAGGGAGAGGGGATGTTTCCCCTCTGATGCCCTGTCTTTCTCCTTCTCTCAGCATTGTGGGGAGAAGCTGTAGGGAGGATGCAGGCATGATCCTGGCTGCTTGGGTCTGGCAGGAAGAAATGTAGCTGTTGGGGAAGACCTTGGGTTTTCCTCAGTGCCTCCACAGCCAATCTTACAGACCTAGTCATGTCTCGAAACTGCTGTGGCCGTAAACACCAAAGTTGAGCCATTACTCAGGGCTGGGGGCATTTTGCCCCAGATTTGCAAGGGGTAAGGTTTGTGATGACCCTTTTTGAAAGAGAGCATCGACGGTGGGGTTTGTTGCAGTCACATGGCTTCTCAATCACAAGGTTTTACACAGCAAGGGTCAGGACTGGAGTGGTGGTACAAGCAATTTGAGCCAGAGCCCTGAATTTTCATCACTCCAGGCAGGCAGAGGAGTTGTCTCTCTCTCTAAATGATATTTAGGGATTTCTGTGGCTAAATGCCATTATCAATGACAACATTTTGAATGAATAACCCTACACATATATTCCATGGCTGCAATGTGAATAATTTTGAACGCTCCTCAATCTTCCTCTTCCCACTCCTCTCTCCTCCCTCAGCCTAAGCACAAACACTCATTTCAGGGCTAAAGATATACTCTTAAATCACTTCTGACATTTCTTTGTTGTTGCCTAACGAAAGCTGGATTGATGGGCTGGAGGGAAGTTTTATATAAGCCTTCGCTGAGACGTCGTTGTAGGATTGGAAGTGGGCAGCAGTTGCAAATGTTAGCATTTGTCTCTGGAGTTTATTTAACTGCAAGCCTGAATGTCTGCATGGCATGCGGGGCTTTGTCCCCCCCGCCTTGGTTTTCTGAGTCCCAGTGAAATGTCACGGTCCCGAGGACTGCGGGGTTCAAAGAGCAGCCATGCTTCTCTCCCTGCTGAGCTAACAAGGGGCCTCTGTGCACCCTTGTTTGGAGGGAGACGTCCCACCAGGGATGTGCCGGCTGCTCCTCCTGGCTTTCCCAACCCTTTCCAAACACTTTTACACTCTGCTTCTTTCATTAATTAGACTATTTGGTTTTTAAGCTTGTTGCTGAGCAAGTCAAATTGACCCACGCCTGGTTAACAAAGCTTGAAATAATTGTGACTAAGTCAAAGCAGTGCTGAAGGGGGAGACCAGCCACACAGACCAGGCTAGTTTCCCGGCCCTGCTGAGCATACTTAATCCTTGCTGGGTTTATTGAGGTGTCAAGGAAGGGCCTGAATGGCAGCCAGAGACTGGGAGTGTGCCCCCTTGCTGCCCAATGGTCTGGTCTTTCATCCTCTGTTTGTAACCTGAGCTAATCCAGGGATTTACAGACCAATGGGGATGAGATAGTTTTCTTGTGGGGAGTCTGGAAAAGCTTGCTTTGCTGTGTTGTCCTTATCCTAAGGAACGAAAATGGTCAGTTCAAAATGGGGGCTTCCTATGGTCAGCTGTAGGTTAGGATGGCAGGACACTTCTGCTCTTTGAACATTAGGTAGGTCAGTGAAATGCTGTAAGTCCACAAGACCAACAGATGAGGTAAACCTGCTGTTGTGATTAAGTAGAGAAAATAATTTCAACACTGTTAATGACTGCGACTGCCCAGACTACAGCTAGTTTTTACTTTGCTTACTGTGCAAGATCCCATATTGAAAAATAAGCTAAACCTAAATTTTTCATACCAGAAGTGCTTTGGGTGCATTCTGCTATTCAGAAAGCAATCAGATTCTTCAGGATTAGAGGGAGCTGAGGCATGTCATCTTCTTTAAAAACCTTTGGGATCTACAGCTGAGAGACCATATGTTGAGCATCCCTAGACCTGACTGTGCCAACTGAACTGCAGCTGAACTTGCTGGGTGAAGTAGTTCCAGATTTTGCAGATGGAGGCATTAAGGAAAAGTCTTTAAGTTATTGAGCAGATTCACTGAGTGGGTCTTATTTGGAGAATATAATTTTATGAGATCAGAAGTATTGTCCCAGGTATAGATTGTGGCAATATAACTAACATTGTTAACTTCATTTCTGTTGCATATGGTTGTAAAGGGGAAATGGCCCCAAATCTATGCTGTCTTTGCAGGAGGACTTCAGGGAGATTGCTCTTGGTAGTGTTTTTTTGATGTATATGCTAGGTCTGTTCTTTGCTGCTAGTGTGGTAAATGCTTAAAGGGCTCTTTATGGGCAGAACAGGTAAGAGCTAACATTGTGGGAACTCCCCATGTTTCGCTATTGCAGGGTGATGCTCCATTTTCATAGTAGGTTGGATGAGGAAAAGCAGTTGGGAAAAATTGTGCCTGCTTCGCAGTAAGAATCCTTATTAGAAAGTGTTTTCGTGTTGTATTCACCAGTGATATTCCAGTGATAACTTTCTGGTTGTTGGCTGTGCTCTTCCTTATCTGTTGCCAAAGCACCTACCAATAATGCATATTGGGTATAATATGGGAAGTGGCAATAAAAGAAGCTGCAGGCACGAATCTTGAAACATGGGATTTCTGTTAGACTGGAAGTGTGAAACTAGGATGCCGTGTCTCCTCAGGGTCACAGCGAAACATCAGAGATGTGAGTGGGCACCAGGAACCATTACACACAGCCAGTGAGTGGGGCATAAGCAAAGAGGAGGTCTAAACTAACTTGAGGAAGACCCAAGTCTGCTAAATATTGATGCAGCCCAGAAGTTGATAGAGCCTTGCTCTTCTCAGTTTTAAGTTGTGATGTCAAGGTTTTTGGCTCCTTTATCTGCAGGCATACCTGACTAGTTATCCTAGTGCTAGCCTGGTCTTTCCTCACAGCCCTCTAAGGGAGAGTCGCCTTTTCCCACACTTCCTGAGCCCATGTGTTCCACCTCTTGTAAAAGCTCTGACTTCTTTCAGAAGCTGAAATGTTTAAGACCTTCTTGTGAATTTAGCCAAGGTCTATCAGTGACATTTGTCTCCCAAAGAAAAGACAGCCAGTTCAAGCAGTACTATAGCTCACCAAATAGGCAGCAGCTCCCCAGACATGGGTCTAACCTGCACTCCCAGCCTGCCAACCCATGAAAGCAATTTGCAGCGCAAATATACGGTGCTACACCTCCGGTCCTTGCAGGTGTTTGCATGCCTCAGTTAGATTGTGTCATCCCAGGAAAAAGTGAAATATGAGATAAGCATAGCAATTTTACTGTCCTGGTAGCCCATTTTCTTTGTCCTTTTGTATGTTGCATGGCCGATCCGAGTCTTCCTTGACTTGCCAATGTGTTCTTGTGCTTTGATAGTCAGACAGTGATCAGTGACTTTCATGATGCTTGTCCTGGTTTTGGCTAGGATAGAGTTAATTTTCTTCCTAGTAGCTGGTATAGTGCTGTGTTTTGGATTTAATATGAGAATAATGTTGATAACACACTGATATTTTAGTTGTTGCTAAGTAGTGCTCACACTAGCCAAGGACTTTTCAGCTTCTCATGCCCCACCAGCAAGAAGCTGGGAGGGGGCACAGCCAGGACAGCTGACCCAAACTGGCCGAAGGGATATTCCATACCGTATGACGTCATGCTCAGTGTATAAACTGGGGGGAGTTGGCCAGGGGGCAGGGACCGCTGCTCGGGAACTGGCTGGGCATCAGTCGGTGGGTGGTGAGCAATTGCATTGTGCATCACCTATTTTGTATATTCTTTTATTATTTTATTATTATTATTATTGTTGTTATTATTATTATTATTATTTTCCATTCCTTTTCTGTCCTATTAAACTGTCTTTATCTCAACCCATGAATTTTACCTTTTTTTTTCCCCACTGTGTGGGGGAGTGAACAAATGGCTGCACGGTGTTTAGCTGCCTGCTGGGTTAAACCACAGCAATGCTCTACCCTCCCTCCTTCAGACTCCCTGTCCATGCCATCACATTAAGGTGTATTATCTTTCCAAGAATGTGTATTTCCAAGAATATATAACATCTTTCAAATAATAAGGTGTATCGGCTTTCCAAAAGTGAATGTTTTCCCTTGCCATGACTCCAAGGATGGGGAATGGCCTGCTAATAGCTCATCCAAATTGTGGGGAGATATGGGTCTTATCTCTGGAGCTAGGACTTAAACTTTGGAATTCTTGAACTGGTCATTTGCCTGGGATGATTTTTTCTGGTAGGGCAGATGATAATGCTGCTGTACTTGACTGCCTGTCAGCAAAGGAAGCTGAGGGCTGGATTATCAGGTTTATTATCAGATTATCAGTCAAGGATGAGCTAAAGCCCGTTTTCCATTCCCTTTAAATCCACATATAGGCCACATGTTATCCCAGGGATTGGCTAGCTTGTTCTCAGAGAAGTTAGTTTTGTTCATTTCATAGAGCAGTTTACCAGTGGCGCGAAGCACGCCCTGAGTTCACTAAGTTTCTCCCACGTCTCTGTATGAACATTATATGATATGAATCCATTTGAAATTTGCCTTTGGCACGTGGTAAGGCTTTGCCAGGTCACATCACCAGGACATGCTTGCAGTCTCATTTGTGCTGCCTAACATTATCCTTGAGTTCGTGCTTCCTTTTGCAAATATTGTGGCGGATGTGACACACACGGGCGCCTCCTGCTTGGGCAGCTTGCACTGACCTTGCGCTGCACCCCGCAGATGTGCCTCCACCCACATGCACACTCTCCCGGACCATCCCAGATTTGCTCTAGCAGTGGTTCTTTCCAGCAGCCAGGCTGGCTGGTGTACAGTGTCAAAGGCTACTGGAGGCTGTCAAATATCAGCGAGGGAGGGCATTCATTGCAATGATTTCTGTAAGTCCTTCCACTCCCGTTTTACGAGGTTACATCCTATTACGTAATTGAATGCTGTGTGTTTGCTATCCCCAAAGGGCTTTTGTCTCATTCAATGAGCATTAAAGATGATGGTTATTGGCACAGACAGCTGGTAGTTCTTTTTTTATCATTCAGTGTGGCCCTGATTTTTGTATTAGCAATGGGATTATTACTTTCCATTTAGTAATTTTCTTATTGTTCTGTGTTCTTATTGTAGCACTATTTGGACACCCTTTGAATCTTAAATTTATTCTTGTGCTTCTCCTGCACATAAGAGGGATGCAGTCTTGCTTCCCTTTTATGATGAACTATTGTTACATAGACAGATTACAAAAAAAAAAAAACCCAAACAACCAAACAACAAACCCAGAAAACAAACTTTCAGAAGTATGTATTTAATACATATCTGTGTACTCACAGCTGTAGACAAAAACATAGGCCCAGGTGACAGGCTCCTGTTCTCTCCTGTAGTCAGTGCAATTCACTTAGCTACCTCTCTTAACCTGGATGTGGGTATATGAAGTTTTATAAGAGTCTTCCAGGCACAAAGCTTCTTGCAGGATCTGTGTATATGTGTATCCAGTAGTACCTTTACTCTGTTCTTCTGGAGAAGATCCCGTTTTCAGCTTTTAGCCTGCTTCATCTGGAATCACCTGATTGCCATCTCCCAGAAAGCAGGAATATATGCTGACCATGAGGACCTTGGAGGTATTTTTTTTCCCAATTGCACAGTATTGTAGCTTCCATATTCCTAGATCGTCAGTGCAGGAAGGGATTGGGGGCCAGGTACTGTGGAGTCTTTGCTGCAGACAGGAATTAGGCACTTCAGACCACATACTAGTCACAGACCCATTTGACTCTGTAGGCACCTTCACTTTGGTCTGCAGACTTCCCGAAGTGCTTGCAAAAGTCCTTTGCATTTGTTGATGTACTGAGAAGGTTCAAACTCCAGGCTTTTAGCAATTTGAGAGGCAGGCAGAGGGACACACACACGACATTGCAAGAGAACCTACTTTGCCAGGCTGGCTTATCTCCAGGATAGTTGAAAATACAGTCATGGTAGCATTACCCACCTTTTTCATTATTGCCCAGGGTGAGAGCATTCACCAGGGTAGCAGGAGAACAACGTCCTGGTCCAGCCCTACCCTCGGGAAGGATTTTTGTCTCCATCTCTCTCTCCTGACGAAAGTGCCAAACCATTGGCCATGCTTGGATGGGCACACTCTGTATCTCTCTTATCTTGTCGGTCTGTGCAGCAAAGAATGAAGGATTTATAGGGGTGGAGAGAGAGCCTGCAAGGGGGTGCAAGCTTGAGTAGTTCACACTGTAATAAAGTCACTGTCTTAAGGGGGGTGGAGGGGGATTTCCTGTTTTCTGGTCTCTGCTACAAGAAATATTTTTACGTGAGTCATTAGATAAAAAGGCATAATAGCACTAAGAACAGGGACTGGACTGCAGCAGGCTAGCCCACTCCCTCCAACTACACGCTCAAGTTATTCATGTTACCATTAGAAATGTCAAAGCTATTAAGAAATGTGCTGACACCCTAAAGTATTTTCAGCTTGGCAAAAATGCCAGCAGGGTAAATGTGGGCCCAAAAGGTTTTCTTGGCATAAATAAACAAATGACTACTATAACTTCCCCCCTGCCCCCCAAACCAGAAAAGCCTATTTTTAAATGTGGAAATTGAACAGAGGTAAACCTGGGTTAACTTGATTGTTCGAACTGTGTAGACCAAGTGAAAGGGTTGTGTCAGTGACAGGATTGTTGGTAGTCCACTTCCAAGGCCAAGTTGTACATGTGAGTATTAATAACTGCACTGCATGATTAATAACGGCAGTGATTATGGTATAATACTGATATGTTGATAATTGTGAATAATATTGATAATAAGAAATAATCAAGTAAGAGCTGATGAGATTTTGATACACATGTAAATACATGAATTGTGTAGCTATTAAGAACTCACCTGCTGAGTGTACTAATCAACTGCTAATCAAAACAGTTGGGAAATGTTTGGAAATGAGTATGGAGAGTAGCTAAAGGCATATTTTTAAAGGGTGGCTCAAGGGCTTCAAGGTTTTTGCAGAGCGACTTTAGTATGCTCAGGCATGTCATTTTTGCTGGAGTGCTTTAATGATGTTAACAGGGCTGTGAGTACAGAAATGGATAATGAACAGCTAGCAAGGTTTTTTTGGCTGGGTTTCTTGCATCTAGGGTAAAAGAAGGCTAACCTCTGTCTCAGATCCTGCTGGAACAAGCCAGCAAATGCTGAGAGCATCCTTTGGAAATGGTAGAATTGCTTGGCCTTCTGCCAGATGATGCTACTTAGCTTCAGTGTGTCATATATGAAACCAACCCCCAAAATTACAAAATCTCACAGCTGAGCAAGAGAGGCAGAAGGAGCCTACATTCCAGAATTTCTATGCCAAAGGGAGGAAGATCTGAATATTGTTCTCCTACCTCACGACAAGAGACCATTTGGATACTAGCAATAGACATGAGATCTCATTTGTGCAGGCTGGCACTAATCCATCCAGTACAAAACATATTGAAAAAGGCCACTGGTAGAGGCAGTGGAAGAAGCAGGTCCTATTAGCAAGCCCACGCTGCCTGCCCGCTGTATGCCTTCACACAAGGTGAAGTGGCAGCACTAGGATGGGATGTCCTGTCTCATGGAGATATGACATCTGGCCCAGCCTTTAGCACACCCATTGGATTTTTGCATTAGAAAAATGTAAAAATATAGTGTTTCTAAAGAGAAAGCATTGGGAGCAGGTAGTCCTTTTCTTCATCAAGGTGAGTGGGACCTCCCTTGTAAGACCATCTCAGACAGAGGGTGTTCAAAGCGGCGGTTTCCCAGGAAAGCATCCTTGTCACCAGAATATCAGTCAGGACAACAGCCTTCTTGCACCTCTGCTACTAAAACTCATCCACTGTAAAAGACAATCCAAGGTTGTGGGGAGCAGCAAGGTTATGGGGAGGAGTAATTGGACTCCAGGACTCGATGCTGTTTGCACTGTACCTCACTCTTGCTAAGTAAAAAGCATAAACCCCATCATCCCCCTTCAGCATATCCAGACCATGTCTATCCTTGCTGACTGTCTCAAGGCCCCGAGCTCTCTGCTCCTCCCTGACCAGCAGCATGGGCTCAGCAGGCAGAGGAGCCCATCTGTGGAGGCAGCAGCAGGGGCCAGCCTTGTCTGGACATGTGTGGGACCAGAGACAGGGGGAGGAAATGCAGGACACAGGCAAAGTGTTTTACAAATTGATTTGTGTTGATTCACACCCTGGAAATGCTGAAGCCCATTTCCTTACCCACACTTGAGCAGTAACAGATTCTAGACCTTTTTTCTGCCTTCAGCCACTTGCTGGTGTCGTGGGTGCAGCTACAGGGCACTGGTGCTTTAGGGCTGGAAGCTTTTTAAGCTTCAGTGACAAATGTGCTCCTGCTGCTACTGAAGCTGGAGCACAGGTTGGTGCCTGCAAAGGCATCCATCCTCTTTTCCCCTGTGTAACCTGCAAAACCAGATATTCTGCTCTACAGTTATGCAGTCCCATGGTATTACCGTATATCCACAAAGGACTGTAGCCGTAGGCCTTGCAGGAGGGAGGTCTGCCACGGTCCAGTCAAGGCTTTTTCTGTGTTGCCTCTTTCTAGTTGTCTTTCAGCAGGTATGCATCCTTTAGCTCCTGGCCCCTTGCTCTCTTGCTCATCTGGTTCTCCCCCTCTTATATTTTCCCTCTGCCCTGCTCCTAATCTGGCTCATTTTTACTACTCCCTCCTCTTCCCCCAGTCTAATCTCACTGTATGTGCTCAATGGCTTATGAACTAGCAGTGATTTCAGCTGGAGTTTGGGGGCAACTCTTGGAAATGGCCTTGTTGCTCTGCCTTCCCCCTTGCCTTTTTCACATCTTTCTGTGTCAGAGACTGAATTCTGCAGATCAACAGCATTGCTACAATGCAGCAGGGCAAGAATTTTCCCTAGTTATCCATAAATTAGCAGAAATACTGATTAAAAGCTAGCCTGGCATCTATGGCCATGGAGGCTCTATGGGCAGGTGTCCGGCACACCTACGGCTGCAGGTCCCTCCGAGAACTGCATCTGATGGTGATGCGTGGCACTCCTCTTTCTTTGGAGGAAAACCCAAGTGCTCTCAGCAGAGAGAAGGCTCGGTCCAGCAGGGTTACCAAGCTGGATTTTGTGCTACACCTAGAAGCTTCCAAAACTGCGCGCTAGCTTTGGCTAGCCAGCCTGGCTTCATCCAGCTGTGATAGAATTTTGCCCTAAATGATTTAATCTGTTTCTGCAGCTATGGCATGCACTTTTATCTGGAAGCAAAGTGTTTACTTATTTGCTTTTAATTATTTATGGTAATGAAATAGCACCCGTATCTCAAAATTTTCCACAAAAATGAATACCCTTGTAGTTCAGATCTGTGTCCATGAATGAAAACACAGTTCCCCACTGTTGCTTATAATGTTTATTTGTTTTTAACTTCAAAACACAGGTGATTTTCTCAAAACAAATACAGTAATGGTGGAAACGAAGGCGGGCTCTCTTTGTACCTTTCCCAAGAAACACATCTGGAAAAGCATACTTTTGCAAAACAACTACATTTTAG
This sequence comes from Fregata magnificens, assembly GCA_013389945.1. Lineage (NCBI taxonomy): Eukaryota > Metazoa > Chordata > Aves > Suliformes > Fregatidae > Fregata > Fregata magnificens. The sequence continues at coordinate 16,598 of WAAD01037382.1, forward strand.
CACACCCAGACAGTGAGATTCCCAGAAGTCATAAATAGCAGTGAGGTTAGCAACCAATGTTGTTGGGGTTTTTTTCTTCTTTTCTTTTTCCCCTTGTTTAACTTGCAAATGGCACTAAATGGACCCACAATTTCCACGGCTAATACAGAGACATTTTTACAGAAGTCTCTGAGTATGCAGTTAATTTCCAAGATGGGGAATTATGAAGATATACCTCCTCACTTTGAATCTTTAAAATAAACTTGGTGGAATAACTGGATATTATAACATCTGATAGTCTTGCTACTGATTTAAGTCTACAGTTTAGCTACTTAAATCACTATCCTTAATTGCTACTTTGTTACATTTACCTAAAAGTCATTTTTTTACCCATAGGCAGGTACAAAAACTTTCTTTAGAAGCAGCAGTGAAGTGTTGGATTATATTTTATAAATAGCTCTCATGCCACACTTCATTAGTACTCTCAAAACCTTAGTGTCATTTTTGGTTTCGTTGCCTGTACAACATCTCTTGCTCCACCTTAATAGTCAGGTAGAAAAACAACCAGTTTGGAGACAGATCAGTAAAATTAAAGGCCAGCTTTCCTGAATCTGAATGCTACAGCCAGGCCCTGCTCACTGGGAAGGTCAGGGAAGGTGGAAATAATTCTGCAGACCAACGAGGAAAAGTATGAAGCCACTGTTCCACCTACAGTGACTAGAAAATGCCAAGATCTACAACTCCTAGCACCTACATAGACACACGCAGGGTCAGGCACAATCAGACACACACCATGTACGCACAGGGCCTGGGAGCCCCACGGCGGGCACGCCTCGGTGCGCCGCAGAGAGCACACGGCTTTGCCTACCAGCTTGCAGGGTCCATCTTCTCCTACAGCCTGGGCTGTGCAGCACCACAAAGCTAAAATGATCCTCTATGGCTGGGACTGTTGAAGAGCAAAAAACATATTTGGAAATGCAATCTCCTAATTAATAACATTTGGATAGGAACATATTAGTTATTTTTGCCAGCTAATGCCTGCTCTTCACAAGTCAGTCTTCCTTCTCCTGCATGCATGTGAAAATCGAATGTTTCTGGTACTGGGTGTGCTGCCCACGTTGTAATGTGCTTCATAGCTTTTTGTACCTACATAGAAGGAAAATATCACTGTACCGTCTGATTTGCTTGAGTTGTGTAGTCATCGGTGCTATAGCAAGAAACAGATGGACTGGGAATTAGGAAATCACTCAAGTGCCAATCTGCAGAGGGTCTTTCTGAACACAAAGTGGGTGCACATGTTAAGTGGCCACAAAACTTACAGTCTATCACATTCGATATCAGGGTTATTAGACGGTGTATCGAGAATACCAAAATACACTTCCCTGTTTGCTGGAGGTGGGGTATTGGTTGGACTTCCCACCCCAGAATCAGGGCTTGGTGCAGGGTGCATTTCTCCTGCACACTTCTCTTCTTTCTGAGAAGGCTCTTGTTGTTTTTGCTTGAGGTTTTTGAAACGTTTGAGCTTCACAGGGTCCTTGACTTCCTTGGCACAATGGAACAAGATGAAAATGTCCCTCCGAAATTTGGAGCTCATTCCAAAGTAGATAATGGGATTGTAGAAGCTGGCAGACTTAGCAAACAAACTGGCAAGGATGCTGGTAAGATTGGGCACAGGGTGACCATAGGCAGACCATATAGAGATGACAGCGTATGGTGACCACGCAATAATGAAGGCTGTGCAAATGACAATAGAAACCTAAAAGACAGAAGAAGAATAGTCTTAAATCTATTCTGGAAGACTACATCAGGGAAGCAATACACTGGCAATAGTAGCTTGGACACCTGGGTGGGAGGGAGACGTTCAGATTGTCCTGAGGGTATGGCTCACAGGAGAGTACAGGCAAGCAAAAGGTTAGTTTTGATGGAGCCAGGCAAACTGGAAGCTATATACCTAATTTTGGCATGGTGGTGTGCTTGAGCAATGCCTCATCTAACGGAATGAAAATAACTACAGTCCCCTGTATGTTTATATGAATTAAGAGGGTTTCGGGTAGACTTAAGTCAACGGTAAGTAAATTGAAAGCTCCACTGTGACTTCTGTGTATGCTCAGAAGTAACGTAACTTCTGAAAGAAAAGAGCATATGCCAAACCAAACTTCATTGTTTGTGTGGTATAACCCACTCCAATTATATTTAGATTATTTTTGCATGGGATGTAGCACCAATATTTTAGCTAGCTGACGGGGTAGGAGATTTAAACAATCCTCATATTCACTGAGTTCAGACTCCGTCACTAGAGATTATAGAGAAATGAAATGTGACTGATTCATTTTGTTCTCTTCTGTTCTAGTTGGGACCAATTTCTGAAAAGACAGATTTCATTGAGATAAATGCCACCCAACATGAAACCCAAACTCACCCTGGTGACGTCCCGCTCCATTCTCCTCTGTCTGTCTGTGGGATCACCCAGTCCTGTTAATGCATGGCTTAGCTTGACAGTATTGATAATTGACACATATGAGAAGACCATCACTGTTACAGGTAGGAAAAAACAGCAGATAAAAATGGAGACAATGTAGGACTTGTAGATTGTAGAGAAGTTGGCTTTTGCCCAGTCTATCTCACACGTGCCATACATGCGATCTGGAAAGCAAAAATAAGTTGGTTAGCATTTTTAGAACATTTATCTGCTCTTGTGTGATTAATTTATCAGTTCAAATGCTGTATTTTTCTTCTTTTAAGCACTAAAGAATGGATTGATCTTTCTGATTTAGTGACCTGTGACATAATTTCCTACATAAACAATTTTTCAAGACCAGCTAGACTGTAACAAGTTTTAACGTGTATTATCATTCTGTCCAGTTTAGATTTCAGTGTAAATCCACAATGCACAACCTGTTGTTTCAGAATAGGAAATTGTGATAGGAAAAAAAAAAGGTATTCATTCAGTAGGTTTGATTTTTTTGAGTGTTATCTACTCTTATTTGTCATAATCTTCTACATAGTAACTTCCTGAGATGAGCACTGTAACAGCATAACAAGCAATTGTAAAGAGACAATATGCCAAATGTAGAAAGTCACTACTTATACAGCAAAGTAGGAAAGAAAAATACTGAGGTTTTTTAAATAGAAACAAAAAGGCAACAAAATTTTTACTGTAGCGAGAGCCACAAAAGAAAATTGATACAGCTAATGATAAAGATTATGGGAAGATGAAACATAGAAATACTTAGAAAGATATGAGACCTTATGCTAAATGGGAAGCACGCAGTTCTGCAACTACAAAGGAGCTGCAGGCTTCTAAAAATGAAGTTACACAGATTGCAGGATCTGCAGCTAGTAGGATTTACAAAAGGACACTAGCTGATCAGGTACTTAAGGGAAAGGCAGTGGGAATAAGGTGCAGTCTCTGCTTAAATACTTTTAAGAATAACGCTTGACTTCTTTAGACCCTCTGATGTGTTTGCAAATGTGTCCTGATGTAAAACTTGAATTTGATAGCATTAGAGATAGCACATAGATTGTGGATTGTTGATTTTTCTTTTTAAGTGGAAAAAGCTGTTTTTTCTGGCAGCTATGGCAGCAAATTGAATTATAAATAAATGAAGCATGAACCCAAATTATGTAAGTCAAGTATTAACAAGTCCTGGAGATACAATCCAGGTGAAGCCTGCATGATTTAGCAACAGATCTCTCCCTGACATCCAGTGATAATTCTGGAGAAAAAAAAATCCCTTAATTCCTCACAGGTGATAGGAGGTTTAGACAGGATGAATTAAAGAAGCAAAAGATTAAAATCTCTTTTAGGATTCTCATCAAAAAGATCCCAGTATTTTTAACACCAAAAGCTTTAGGTGTTGCTGTCTGGATGTATTCAGTAATAGAAATAGATTTTTGTCTCCTTTGCCTTTTTCATCAGTAGACCCCAAGATTCAAAAAGATAACTGTAAAAACTGGCTTAATTCCAGGTTTCTGGTTTGTGAAAACTTTTGACTGAAAAAAGAAAGCAGCCGCCAGATGCCATGAAAAGAAAATCCTGCAAATTTTCTGTGAGTCAGAATTCAGAGCTGTGTTTCCTCCCTCTGCAGAGACACTGGCAAGTGGCATTTCCAAAAACCAGTGGGGTCCCGGGGACCCCTGCAGCTGCTGTGTAGAAGTGAGAGGGCCAAGGCAGCCAGGTGTAATGTGCAATGGTCTGCCAGCATCCGCTGCCTGCTGCCAGACTTGCCATTGCTGGGCTCCCGCATCTCCACGGGTGCCCTCAATGGAAATGTGTTTAGAGTCAGATAGCCCAGGAACCTGAAACCGCTGTGATTCTCACTAGGGAAAAGTGCTCCTAGAAGTGGTCTTGAAGACCACTGTCAAGAAATTGAATCCAAAGTACAAAGAGGATCCCTGCAGGCACTTGGATGCCCTGACAAGGCAGTGATGCCCAAGAAGTCCCTGTATCCAGTTTAAGGCCAAAAAGGGACATCAGAAATCCTTCTACAAATGAAGACCTAATAAGATTAATGTAAAAAGAAAACACAGATCACCAGAAGATACATAGAAAATGACCAGTCCAAACCCCCCGAGTTCATGACGTACCCAGAGTGCAAAAACATGACATAAAATTGCAGTTTGGTTTTGTCTCAAACAAAAGTTCCATTGAGCCTAATATCCTGGTAACATTTTGGTTTGGGAAGGATGGAAGATTTAATCAATCATAGAAATGGGTGCTTTTCTCACACCCATACTTCAAGGGTCCAGAGATACTTCAAAGCTTATCTATTTAATAAGGATATATTCACATAGCTGCTTTAATAAGTCTTCATAGATTTCATGACTTCTCAAAGGATGCAGACGCCTACAGGATCCAGGCAGAAAACTGCTGGACAATTTCAGTCACATGATTTTAGTTGTTAGGACTCCTGTATCATTACCATTTGTTCCTAGAGATTTGTTTTGTTGAATTTTTAGAGACTTAATTTGAGACAATTTCTCCAACTTTTCCCCATGAAGAAATTTTCTGCTGTGCGAATATCCCTTAGCCATTGAATTACTGCAGCATTCACTATTCAAAATTTTTCCTTTCCCCCCNCTTGCACCCTAATCACTTCTTGGACTGACAAACTTTCTGACATCTTTTTCTTCTGCTGCTACGTTAGTTTTCATATTTTCAACAAACTTTCACCAGATCTTTCTGCCTTGTCTTATTATAGTTTCAAGTTTAACATGCTGGAACTTGTGTTCTTTTCTACCTTCCTAATCTTGACAGTTTTTGAAGGATGTCTTTTGATAGTTTCCTTTATCTTGCTTAACCATGCCAAATATTTCTGGCCTCTCTTTTTTCATAGGTAACGTGCACTTGGTCCAAGCCTTTCCTGTGATATCTTCAAAAAAATCTCTTTATAGCTGATACCAAAGCAGGCAACACTCTGCGTGTATGTCATGCATGATGAATGATTTTCTCAGTTCCATGGATAATCGGTCTGGTTTATCACAAACAGCAAGAAAGAAAGGTAAGTATCTTTGTTCAGTTAAGTGGAGAGGTGCCAAATAAGTACAACTGAAAGACACCTGTTACCTGTGTAACTGCCCCAGCCAAGTAATGGAGCTGCTGACCAGAAGAAAGCTGCTATCCAAATGAGAACCAGAGCCACCGTCATACTGCTGTTGCTGATGCAGTGACCTGCAATGGCATCGTTTAGTCAGAAAATAATATCTAGGAAGGCAAACATATCTCTGAAATCTAAATGCACTCCTATACCAACAGCTAATAAGGAAAGCACAGCTATTTAAAAAAAAATTAAGACAAAAAATGCATATTCATAAGAAAAGCTTAAATTTGAAAGCATCTGTCAGGCTTGTGTTCAAGACCATTTGTGAACAGTGGAAATGAACGGCTTTTAAGCAGGAGACAATGTGTTTGTTGAGCACTGCAGAATTAGGAAATTCTACGTTAGACTTATGTCTTGCAACTTTGTAAAAAGCAGGAAACAGTTAGTTGTATGTTAAATTTTACATAGAAACAAACAAGGTAAGTCTAAATTCAGAGGATTTTCTTATTCACTTCAAGGTTTTCCCTGTTAAAAAGGAGAAAATACATTAGATGCTCAAACTACACTAGCTATTCAATAGAAATTATTTAATCTGTCCTGCTGTTGCCATACATTGTGGTTATTTCTTCATTTACATTGGAAATATTTATGCATCCACCAATCTCTGTTCCTCAACATTTTTGTAAAGTTATACGGGGTACTTGCTCAGATTTCCTCAAGAGGCAAACATAAATTATGCACACCCTCAGATGAACATGTGATACAGATTTGCAAAAGAGAAACATGGGTTTTAAATATGGCTTCATAATACGCAATGAATATAAGATATAGAATACATCACAGCCAAATTCCACCAGCTCCAACAGCAGTTTGTGTTGAAAATTAACTTCGATGAGTCTATCATTACAACAAATTGCAGAAGAACTTCCTGTGGAAAAAAGACCTCCCTGCAGAAGTTCTTTTCACAGCTAATACTACTCATGCTATTAGAAAGAAAAACTCATATGATGCATCCAGTGTATTTATGCATGCTTTACCTGTGGACATTAATAGGTTCCTGCCTGAAAGATGGTGCAAGCCAGTCGTCATAAAGGCATGAAAATCGATAATACATTACCTAAGGATGGGTGAAAGGAAGACTAGGGAGAATTTATGGAAGGTGTAGGTATAAAGAAGAGAGATTACATAAGGCTCTCAGTGGAAGTCAAAGTTTTCAGCAGGCAGGAGGTCCAGGATGAATGGTAAGGAAAGATTTCTACTGATCCTGTGAAAGGGAGTACCTGGGGTGAGTGTGGCTATGTAAAGAGGCATAAAGGGAAAGGGGTAGATGACGGCATGTTTATATAGACTTGCTGATGAGGGCTTCACAGGGCAGGAAATGTGTAAAGGATTTCAGACCAGATTTGTACAGTGGGGCACTTGTATGCCTTTACAGAGGCATTTGTACCAAAGGTTAATGAAAAAATGAAATTCGAAAAACCAGAGAGAGAGTGGTTAGTAAAAGGTTTCCAGCACTGGAGAGAGTAATGAACAGTATTTGTTCGAGATATTCAGGTTACAGATCAACAGGGCACTAGAGAAGGAAGAAGTGTGGGTGCGAGGCTGTGGTGATGGTGCTTTGCAGATCTGGGAGACAGGCAGGAGACAGGGACCGTCTGGCAGAGTCGGGTCACGGTCCGTTTTGGGGATGGTAGGAGTAATTTTCATCTCCCATGGTGTGAAATTGTCCACCAAGGGGAGGCCGGAGAGGCATGTGTGGGTGGCAGGCTGCGCAGTGCTACAAAAGCTAGAGGCAAGATGTGCAGACTGAATGTTCCCAGCACCATCTAAAACAGGCCACGATGCCTGCTGTGCACAAACCCTGGCAAAACACCCTGAAGAGTGAAAATGTGTGTATGTAGGCCAGCCTTCTGAACCAAGGATCTTACCAACGACTGGCAACTTCCCAAACATCATCTCATAGAAGATGAAATTTGTTGCTTACTGTGAGATCCAGACAATCACGTATGCATCACTTAGGAGTCATTTAAGTTGCATTTTGGAGAATACAGAGGGTCAGCGGGACCTGTGGTATCTTTGGCACAAGGGTGAATTTAACCCATGGTGACCAAAGTGTACTAGTAATAATTAGGCTTTCATTGGCGTTAACCCTGAAGGATTCTATGCAAACATGTTTGTAATGTAAATGACTGCATTATGCTCTGGTTTCCAATGCATCTAATTTATATTTGATATAGCCTGTGATGGAAAGAAATAGAGACTTGCACCTGGTTCAACGAAGGCATAACTGGACTTGCCTTTATTCCTTACCTCTCTCAGGATGGCAGCCCTTGATGTAGCGAGTCACACTGATTACTGTAAGGGTATTAATGCTAGCCAGGCCAAAGAGAAGCGTCAGGAAGCCATCAACCTGAAAAACAAAGCAGTGTAGGATGTTCTTTTACTGCAGAGAGCTGAAGGGGAAAAGAACCACAGGGACTGCTCCTGTGGTTTTCATGTTAATGCTCTTGGAAGTTTTTCCAGAAACCCAACTAGCAGGGAGATATAAAATGTCAGGTGCAGTTATCTTCTATAGGATCAGTGAGCAAGTAAATGTTCAAAAATTATATAAGTGCTCTGTCATGTACATAAAATAAACAAGCAAACACACCCTTACATCTATGCTTCCCCAAAATGACTTGCCCAATGAAGGAGAAAAAGGTTGAACTGAAAAGAAGAAAAGCCCTGAATAGGCAAAAATGCACTGGATGCAGCTGCCCCGCTTAAGCAGAACAAACATGCAAACTGAACCCATGAAATTTAGGCCAAAGAGGGAAGAACATAAGAGGTAATGGGCTTGGCTGAGTGAGAAAAGCTTTTTAAAACAGTAAAGAAAACTATCCAAAGCTAAATCGTTCCAATAGATTGAACCTCAACGTTGGTGCTACTGATTGCCTGCTATTTATTAAGCCCTGATCCTCACCACCCCTGACTGATGCAGGCAGAGCCGTACGGCTGTGTAGGCTCCCACTGACGTCAGTGTCTCAGCGATATATGCACAGGACAGTTACCACTCTGCTAGCTTCACTTACTTATGGGTATAGGAAGGAAGTTGCTGCTGACTGTAGTAGAGAAGGATGTAGCCATCTGCTAGGTAGCATTATATGACTGGGAAATGATCCAGGTAAAACACCGAAGGCAGTCCTTTTTTTGAAAGCTTGCAATGACATACCAAACCGGCCAGAGCAGAGGAGCTCTTGGAGGTGCCAGTTTTACACCGACTGAAGCAGGAATATTAAGCAAGTGTCTCTGGACCATAACTTGGCATTCAAGTGGTAAAATTATCGGCGGAAAGGCACATCATTATTCTACAGGAACAAACTCTGTCTTTGTGTGAATGGGCACAACTCCCGTGGAATTCAGTTTATCCCAGCACTGAATCTGGGGCTTTAATCCAGGCTTAAAGTGGAGACCATGGCAGATTGTATAAATTAAATTGGGTAAAGGGTTAGGAAAGGGCTGCTTCACCATTTATTTCACGGGTGGTTTTTTTTGCTACCAACGCCCTTATATTGACTCTATATACTTCTTAATGCCAACATTTACAGACCCACCACATTTTAAATGTATGCAAGATTTGCTGCTACAACAATCTACATCCACCTGTGCTCTACTTACAATCAGCTCATGCTTGGTGTATAAATGCAACCATGTTTACACCAGAAAACAGACTTTCTTGGATGTCTCAGCTACTTGCTAGAAGCTGCACTTGGCTGAATTTGGCCTGCTGTGTGCTGTGGAGATTAGTGAAATACCTGGATATGCAAGTATGTTCTGCATTTCATTAGCCTTATTGATGTAAACAGCTGCCACTTCTCCATTTGCTCTAACAATGCTTCACAGATGCAGAAAACAGCGTGGCCAAGGACCACTGAGAAACCAGGCTGCATAAGCTTAAGCAACTGCATTAGTTATTAGATTAGAAAGGAAGCAGTATTTCAGCAATGATACAGATAAACTCTTTGAAATGAAGTCTGAAGAGCTATGAGATTGAACACTAAAGTAGTAGGACAAGCTTCTTAGTGTGTATCATAGCCCTCCTATACTGAAACTGGTTGAGTTTTTCTGAAATACATCGGTGTATGTTTTATCACCTGCAGATGTGACCATTATTCTCCCACCCCCCTTCCCTGACGTCAGACCAAAGAGAGACAATTATATTAAGTGATCAGTTCAAACAGCCCTTGAGCACACTTACAAGGGAGGAAAGTGGCTCTAAAAATACACTCTTGCCCTTTACCATTTAAGATGAAACTGTCCCCATAAGAAAGAACAAGCCAAGATGTTTTCTTTGGAGTGGTGCCTTGCTAAAAAAAAGCAGTTTTACCTAAATCAACATAGTTCATAGGACCAAGCCATTGTCAGTGCCATGCATTTCAGCAGATCAAAATACTGTTGCTTCTGCTAGTGGGGGCTATCATCACAGATTTGACCGGGGCCATATGGTTAGTAAGTGGCTAAAGTGGCAGCAGTCTCCGGGGGCAGGCTGTGCTAACTGCCCCTGTGGCAGCCACAGGCTCGGTGGTTTAGGAACAGGTGACAGGGTGAAATGCCAAGGAGGAGAGGGAGCTCTGGGGATGACAATAGTGCCGGGATGAAATGAATAAAGGAGATAGATACCTGAGGTGGCTCTCAAGCTGCAGAACAGCCCATACAGAGGCCACGGCATCTGGAACATTAAAACACGAGAGCATCCAACAGGGTTAGGACTGCTTTCAGAGTAGGATCCTCAAATCAGTACTGTCCCTGCCAAACTTCTACTGGCAATGACTTAGCTCTTGAGCTGAGATATGCATACGCCATTTCCCAGCAAGGCTATCGATTCTGCAATACTTTTGTATTGGTGTCACTTAGACATATGTCTTCAGAAGAAAATGAGGGATCTTACTCTAGCTGTAGCCAACCTACTTCAAGCATACACCTACTGGATATGGAAGAAAGATCTTTGCTACTTTTTCTGCTTCTGAACAGAAAACACTGACTGTAGGTAGCAGCTGAACCGACTGCTCGGAGACCAAAGTAGCTAGCAACAGAAAAACTGCTTTAGCATAATCCCAATTTCTATAGGCAGAGATATTAATATGTGTAGGTAACAAAAATATATGATATTCTCAGTTTTCTGCATCTTTACAGATATATGGAATGACAGACAAGGAAATACTAGAATAGTAGATAACATTTAATTACTTTGGAAGATTGATGCTCTTCCCCTTCCCCAGTTCTGGTTTTCCTTTTCTTTTATCCTACCCCCCAGCCAGCTCCTTCCTTCCAGAGTCATAATATTTATTTCCTCCATTTTTGTGTAATACGATTTTGTCCTTCCTTTTATTAATTAGGATCAAATAGCAGCAGTGTTAATAGGCAATAGTGAATTCTGACATAAACACAAAGTTGATTGCATGGTAATTTTGATCCACCAGCTTTCCTTTTTACCCATTAAGAAACAGGAGTAGATTAGCAGTTTTAAAAGCTTTTCTCTCAGTGCTATACTAATATTACTCCCTTGGCTATATAGATACTCACAGAACTTGCTCATTATCTTTATGTTGCCTGGAAGCTAAGACACAACTGAAGAAATGGCTGTGTTTTTTCTGCTTTGTACTTGTGCCTGATTTTAAATCTCACTAATGTTCTTGGTGTACTATTTACAACCCACAATACGTAAAGCTCCTATTGCATGCGAATTGATTTCTTAAGCTTTGCTTCAACACAGGGAGAGTCAGGAATCCCCAGTGCACTATCGAATTTTTAGCTATGAGCTTGGGTGTGTCCCACTTTTACTACCTTTTAATACTTATGCATCCTTACTGAATTCATAAGGGTTGTCTTCATTTAAAGCAGAGTAAAATATAACCTATTGTTCTTATTATTGGATTAATCAAGGTTTAATGGCACAAAAGCAGACTGCCAAAATAGCTGTCACATTTCAATTTAGGCTGAAACATTGATCTCACCAGCCAGAAAGGCTGCATCGCTCCCTCCTCTGGCCAACTGGTGAATCTGTTGCAATTTCCCAAAGTCCATTTGTTTTCCTTCCTTCAGAATCACAATGTCCTGTCTTTCTCTTCTATTAAATATGAGATAATGAATGTGTAAAGAAAAAGATAAACTTTAAACAGGAATTATTTGTCCATTGCATATATTGAAAGTCATAACAATAAGCTCTCTCAGAATATTTTTCTGAATACAGATCAGATTATTCCAAGATCATAATATAAATAGGTAATGGCAATAAACCTCCTTCAACCTCAAGAGACAAAAAAGCACCTAAATCAATCTCTAAGAAATACGTTTGGAAAAACAATTGTAGGTACCTTTGAGTAGAGTATGTCTTAAAATTTAACAAGTTCTTAAAGTTTGCAGTAAGTGAGAAAATATTCCACTCGAGCCTGATGACAACATAATGTCATCATCCCTCCAATATATCAATACTGTGTCGACCGGACTATAGTAACTCTTCTGTCAAATGGAAGAACTACCAAGGTTCGTAATTAAAATCAGTCTTCACAGGAGACTACTTAAAAGTCCCAATGCATAGTGTTGCTAAAGCACTCAAATTGTTTCTTTAAGATTTACTACGATACAGGAAGTGAAAGAGACTTATCATTTACTACAGTTGCCACAACGTCTTTTGCTCATGCGACATTTCTCTGCTATGGTTGCATTCTGCCTTTTAAAATGTCTCAGCAGGCTTCAAGGGTAGCTCTTCTTAGAGGTGGTTGCATTAACCCAAGCCGTTATAGATCTCTGACACAAGGAGCACTTCATTTACTACTAAACAATGAGAACTGATATGCTACAGGATTAGATAGTTTAAACCATTAAGTGAGAGCATCAGACACTCAGTATTTTGCATTCACCAAGTGATTAAACCTTTCTGTTGGTGGCATATATTTTAAAGATATGAAAAATATGAACGCAATATTTAGGCTATACAATTATGTGTACAGATATGTAATTATACTAACTATACTATATAGTTAAATGTGCATTTAGTGCCAGCTACTAATATATACAGGTCAGGTTTTGGCTTTAGTAGTGTTAGGGAATCCAGAATAAATCTACTTGTTTGCCTGCAGTTATTTTAGGTTTATATACTGGGTTAATCACATGAGATTCAATGGATACTTACTTCAGGCTGACTTTTAGGTATTAGAGTTGTAGCCCTCTCAGATCACAAGTTATACTCGTAGTAGTACATGCCCCTATCAACGAGCACAGTTATAAATGTAACAACCCCACCAAGTGCACATCATTGAACAAATAGACAGAAATTTCTTTCATAATTTCCTTACACAGCCTCATCAGATTATAATCTTACTTCAAGTACCCCATCTCCACATGCTTGGGAACACCTGCTTTCTAGCTCTGGCTTGATGCTGTGGGACCATGGCAGGTTTCATGTCTCTCCTGTCCACCCACGAAGAATGAAAGGGGAGGAAGCAACCAAGCATGTAGCTCATACCACCCGATGATCCAGATACAGTGGAAAGATTCCCATCTTCAGGTTAAATGCTGTATTGCCATCGTCTTTCTGTGAACTACTGTACAGAGAAATTAAGAAGCACTAGATGGGAAACTCTAGCATCACCCTCTGGGAACATCTGTGCTACACTGTGTAAAACTCTTCTCAGTGGGCCTGAGCCAAAACTCCTCTCCACCTCGGTGTTGTTAATTCAGAGCCTACTTGTTTATTGCTAGCAGCACCGTTAATATAGACAAACAAATACACAGGCAGATAAAAGAAGAAAACAGCCTCATGAGTCACCCGTCTCATCCTTACATTTCCACAGAAAGCAAGGCTTGGCTTTGTGGCCTGTGGTGATCCTACCCCAATAACTAAGATCCATTAACATCAGATTAAAGTCACGCTTTTATTTTCAAAGTAAAGAAGTACTATCTTTGCCTTTTCAGAATATCATGGTAAATGTTTCTGGAGGCTTACACAGGTCTCAAGGGAAGCAGAGGTCCCACAGACTGTTCACGGGCTCTGCCAGACAGCCCAGAGATTACAAGTGACCCTCCACATTCGCCTAAGTACAATTGTCTGTGCTGTTTCCCAGCGAGAAGGAAACTGCTCACGTAGCCACCATCAGGTTAACACAAGGTGATCTCTGATTGCTGGCTAAATGCCCACCATGGAGTTATTCTTCTGCTCATAAAGCTCCTAGGCACAAGGCAGGGCAGGTTAGTGATGGTAGCAGTTCAGCCGTTAAGTGGCCAAGAGAAGAACGTGCTACGTCCCTGAAAGCCTGAAAAAGCCACATGGCTGCTAGGAGATCTCCTCTTAGGTTGATACTCTTGGCTCCTCTGGATCCTGTACCAAAATAACCAGAGAAACAGATGATAACTCCTTTATCCCAAGAAGATGCTTCTAGTCCTAAAATGGATATGGACTGGAAGGGTCTTCACATCACAACTGTGTAGGATAAGCTGGACCTGACAGCTCCTAACAGGAGAGTCACACGCATTGCCAAGGAGTCCCAGTAGCCCAGGGAGAGCCTGGAAGGAAGTGTAAAAGGTACAAGCTATTCTTAGTCTTAAAGAACTATCTGGAAAGCCACCAGGTGCAACGTCATCCCTTCTGCAAGGACAGTGGTGTAGAAATACTGGATGTCGTGTCATATACGGCTCATTGCAAGCAACGGTCATCTTGTCATTGATTCAGTCAGGACAGGATCAGGGTCAGGACCTGAACAGCAATTGCTTCCTACACACTAGCAGTGTAGTGACTTAATGGAATATATATTTATGAAAAAGAAGACGAGTAAATGTGAGGCAGGACTATTTAAGATACTCGCAGATATTAGCAGAGTGATTTTTAAGTTTCAGATGAAATTTTGCTTAAAAGTGAGTGAGAGGATGTGGCATACAGGGAGGAGCCAGAAGAACACGAATTGTTCAGCTCTGTGGTGAGAAGATCTTGAATGATGAAGGTAAGTGATGGACAGCATTTTTTGAGAGAAGACATTTAATCTCTTAGAAACACACATCAGCACAGAAGAATGAGGAAGGCTACTATTTTCCACATAAAGAAACAAGAAACGGATGCTTCAGAGCCCTCTGAGAGGAAAAGCTAGTGCAGGAATCAAAATTTAGGCTTTGGAAATCCTGGTTCTGTAGGAGCACTATCAGACAACGAATGCCCTTTCCAGGCAGCAGTGTGTGGTTTGACGGAGTCCTTGGGTGGCATGGGATGGGCTACATCAGACTTGTTAAACAAGGAAACAGGTAGTTTGAGCATTCACAATTTTTCAAGTACCAAATATATAACTTCCCTAATTTGTCGCAATTGGCTGTAGAAATAATCATTTACAGGAAAATGAGGGAGAATTCATGGCTAATGAAAACTGGCATAACTTCCCTGCAGCAGCATTAGTTACACTGAAATGATCTTCTATGTTGCTAATGATTCTGTCTGTGCAAAGGCACTGTTTTTCCCCCCTTCCCTGCAGATGAAGTATTTGTCTCATTAAAATTTAGCTCACAGATGTCTACATGAGTTTCTTTTACCTCTTTGACTGCAACGTGCGCACTGTTCAGATTGTATCAAGGGGGACCAGAAATAAAGAAATGGGGAAGACTAATATCTCTGCAACTTTTTTTTTCAGTATCCAAATCTCGGAGGAAACAAGAATGAGGAATACATTCTAGGGTTCATAATATTTGAGATATTAAAATTTCTCAGAAAAACATCCGGGAGAGGAAGATTCATGTAGCACAGCACTGGCAAAGTAAAGGGCACACTTTTTTTTTTTAATTTGCTTCATTTGATCAGCCTCCACATCCCACCTTTCACAGTGAATCAGCGTGTTAAGGTGAGCTGAATACAGAGCTACTATTACACAGCTTTTCTTCAGCACCTTTAACACCTGTTTTATCTGTTAATGCTCTTAGTGCCAGTTCCATGATTTGACTTTGGGTTATTTTCATCTTACTCAAATGTCAGGAATGATAAACTCTATGTAAGCAAAATCCCAGCAATACCATACCACAGTACTGTGCAAGGATAGTCAATAACTTTTTTTCACTCCCTTTTTACATTTGGTTTAATTTCTTTTAACATCTTATAGGTAGAGAGCTGAACATTTTTCAACCAAGCAGACATTAGACCACATTCCTGTGCTATTACAGTTTGAGAAAAAAAAAAAAAACCAAACTTTTTTCTTCTGTCCCAGTCTCAATCTTAGAGCTACGTACTTGGACACTGGGATATACAGTGGTATTGCAAGATTTTTTACACCAAGCAAGGTTGAGCTAGCTTAGTCTTTGGATGGGAAGCCTCTACCAAAGTTAGACACTGCAGAAAGCTGTGCTGAGGATGAAGGTACTCCTGCAGCATGCGTTCTGGCTCCACTGCGCGCGAGCACTAGTGAACTCGAGGTGTGTCTGCACAGGCAGTTCCCCACAGGGAGAGAGAGGAGGAAAACCACGGAAGAACATTCGAGTGCTCTCACATGCGGGCAAGAACAATAACAGCAACCATCTCTACATCTCCCTGTAGCCAGCTGGGAGGGAGGGTGAGCAGGAGCAAACCTTTATCCACCTTGAAGGATGTTTCTAGGGGTAAAGATGAACAGCTTGTGGATTTG
This sequence comes from Fregata magnificens, assembly GCA_013389945.1. Lineage (NCBI taxonomy): Eukaryota > Metazoa > Chordata > Aves > Suliformes > Fregatidae > Fregata > Fregata magnificens. The sequence continues at coordinate 32,748 of WAAD01037382.1, forward strand.
TCTGGGTTTTATGAGTGAGAGCTCTGTGGCAAGTAGGGTACTCGCACGGACAGCTGCTGGGGAGAATGAGAGGCAGAGGTGGGGATGAGACATATATAGAAGGGGTGCTTGTTACACATGGGGTGAGCTGAAAGTGGGATGATTTTGTGGAGGAGAAAATGAATGGATGATGGAGCAGTGTGAATGCGTGGTTGTGCTGGAAGAAGTTTGATGAAGAATGCATACAGATACCCCAGTAATCTTCCAAGTATTGGGAAGGAAGGAGAAAGGAAGACCGCGAGCTTTCATTTTGGTCCTTTCCACCTGCCGTTGCTTTTGTTACCTGGTCATGCTGACTGCTGAGCTACCACTGGTCAGTCATCTCACCCAGAACATGAGGGAATACCATACCACATACAGTAACACGTAAACGCTGTCTTGGCATTTACAAATGCATAAAATCACAAACTGAGTCAACACAGTCAATAGCCTAGCTAAGTCAACAATGGGTTGGTTTTACCAGTTGTATTAAATGGACAGAAATCAATGTCTTTCAAATCTACTCTATTTATAAAAGAACATAAATGCCTTTAGGGTTTTTGATTTACCAGACAATTTACAGAACATTTTGCTAAAAGAAGAAGGTATTAATCTTCTGTTTCCTCCTCAGGCAAGATTTAGCAATATTTTACAATCTGTGTATAGGAAAAGAGATAAATGCGTGTTCTGAGAAAGCAAATGCCATCAATAAAATACAAAATCATTTATTCATGATTAGAAGTCCTCCCCTCAAAAATTCTGAAAAGACCCCATATATTTTCATCTTTATTGATCTCAGAATTTCCTACTGTTGCAATTTTCCCTTTGGTGTTTCAGATTCCCACCTCTAATTTTTACAAAAGATGGACATTATTACTTATCAGAAATGTCATACTAGACCTCTAAACATTTAATAACACCAAAAATGCTGGATTTTTTAAGTGTCAGCAAGAGGCAGTGACTGGAAGCTGAATCTGCAATAGGGAGTAAGGGCCACCGTGCTCAGCTTTGCAGGGCTGCAGCTCTGGTTGCTTGCCTGGTGCAATGGTGGTTGTGGCTCCGAGCTTGACTCCTAGATTGGATGTGGCAAAAGCTAGTGGGCAAACGAGGCTCCTAAAGTAGCCAACAGAACAAGGTGAGAGGCATATCTCACCGCCCTTTTGATTTTTAATGCCTTACTTGAGGCAGCAAAAGATTAGAATTGTTTGGTATTCACAGCCATATCCTTCCCTTAGCTGTGCAAGACCTTTCAAAAATTAAGCAGTGTCACTGTGAAAAGCAGAGGGATTGCTGATCACTTCTCCCTTTTTCCCCATGGAGGGTGCGGGAGAGCTGGATTCACTTTTCTCCATCCAAAGGTGCTCAGATCCACATCCCCTGCCTAGGAAGATAAGCCCCAAGACTATTCATCATATAGGGATGCTCCACTGTCTTTACAGGAAAAAATACCAGGGCCAGAGACAAGAGAAACTCCCTATGTGAGTGGTCAGATACCCGCTGGAAGGAGGGGAACCCTCCTTGTCCAACAGCAGCATTGTTAAATGCACGTCCAGCTTTTCTTAGAGATCCCCATTTGTCTGGGATTTCAGCTGGCAACTTGACCAGCTACACCACCACAATTCGGAAAAGTCTGTTAAAGAAATCCCAGACATTTCCATGGGTCATGTCCTCCTCAATGCATGTGCGCTAAGTCTGGCACTTCTAGAAAATTTTGGACTTCCCGGCCACGCCATGCCCTTTCAGGATGCACATATGCCACAGGTCTGGAGCTGTCAGGCAAACTGCACAAACGAATTAGGGATAACAGAGTAAAACAATACATGGATGCAACGTGGGGCTCGCTGCTGCTCACTACATTGCCACTTGTTTCTGTCCAGGGTATGACAGGCAGAAATACTGTATAAAACATCAAGGCATTAAGCAGTGCAGGATTCAAACCCAGGTTTCCTCACTGCTATGTCGCAAACCCAACCACAGGGTGAGACAGTCATCTCTCTCTCTCTCCGGCTCCCCTCTGTGACTTTATTATTCCACACAACACAAAGCAGCTTCAGCAAAAGAGGGTGAGGGCAGGCCCTCCCAGGCTGGCCCTGGGCGGCATGGTGAGGGTGGGCTGCAGGGACAGAGGCGGCGTGGGCTGAATCCTGTCAGGCAGGCTACTGTTGCGCTCACTAATACCTCAAAGCTGAACATTTTTTTTTTTGGTTCCTCCTGAGGCTGTTTCCGTGCAGAGCCGTATCTGCTGGAGATGCTCTGGCACCATCTGGCTGGCCAGATGGACTGGGGATACCTAGACTGATAGTGAGGTGAGCGCGTCTGTGATAATAGCGTCAGTCAGCATGTTGGTGGCAGGGGGTGTGTCTGTGACCGTACGATGTCCTGGAGGTAACTACGTTGTGCTCTGTTGCGCACAGCCTAGATACATCTTATACGTAAGAAACAGAAACAAGTAACAATTTTTAAAGAAGGCTATACCAACAGAGTGAGCACATGGTAAGAGCAGTCAATTTTCTTGACCCTCGTAGTAAAATTCTTAAGTATTTATAAAATTAATGTCAAAATAACCAAACTGTATTCTCAAAAAAAAGAAAAGAAAAAAGAAATTAGAAGAGCAAATTAGTGGAAACAAGTTTAAACTGAAGTACCAGGATTATGAAGGATTTCAAATTCTAAGGCACCCCACAGCCCATCCTTGGTTTCTGACATGACTGCAAGGCACCTGTGTGGATCGGATAGGTTATAATCCTTCCCCTATATTTAGAGGCTTGCTGAAGCCTGCATCTTTTGTATTCACCACATGATTAACAGATAAAAGAAAAACTTTCTGTTGGTTGATTAATAAGGTTTAGAAGAAACTGTGGTGTTTGCCTGCAGAGAATTAACATTTGTCTACTTCCTACACGTAAGAACATTTGCACGCAATTTCTTTACAGGTTTCAGTAGACCTTCTAATTCAGCAGAACATACAAATAAAAAACATATGGGAAGGACAAAAATATATCCTGAGGTAGCTTTTCACTAGAAATATGGTCAATGGGGGATCAGATGGTTCTTCGTCACTAGCTTACATTCCCTGACCTGAACTTTACTGTGTCAGCCGGTTTACTTACTGATAACATTACCAGAGGCTAAAAAATGAATGTGCTAGAGACTGGCTGTCCTCCCTCTGTCCAGATCAGGACTACAACACTGTGGTAGAGCAGGGAAGGGATAAATAAGAAGTGAAAGCAGAGTCCAAAAGCCACCCTTGGAAAACCATATCCGTAACACAGCATTCAGCAGGGGCAGCATTTGGATACAGACCTACCATGCAACCTCATTCCTGAGAGAAAAGCTCTGGCAGACCTCCAAAAAGAAAAATAATGTTTGGCATGGGGAGGAATAGTGGTGTTTCTTCCATACAGAGGAGGAGAACAGGAGGACACATAACTGTCCCATTCACCAGGTATGCTGTGAGATGGTCCTTTTAGCTGGAGATGCATCTTTTGTTACAGAGAGTTTTCACAGACTAGGCTGTTTGGAAAGAGGAGTAGTATCTATGTCTTCTCCCCACTCCCTCTAACTGGGGCAGCCAAGAATGGTGAACCTTAATTTTGAAAAATATTACCCGAGGGCACAGAAGGAGGCCCGAGTCAGAAGGGAAAATAGTTAGGTGGATTAAGTGAGGTGAGCTCATGAAATTTCTTCATAAACAGAAATGACAGGCTAGCCTGGGAAAATACAGCTTCCCTAAGCATACCTGACAGCAGAAGCTGACTGATCAAATAGGAGCAAATGTGTAGCGAAACAGGCAACAACAGAAAGCCAAGTAAGGCCGTCCTCTGGACTCAGCAAAGCAAACCAAGTCAGGGAAAACACACAGGCCATGCTAAGGAAACAACCATGTTCTTGTGCGCAACAGCCCAAATTGTCATCCCAGCTACTTGCAGAGGAGCTTGAGTGCGGTGAAGGGAACAAGAGACCCTGACTTCGGAGAGCCGTGACACAAAGCATGGGCTTTACCTTCCTGCCACCAAACTCCTCACTCCTCATGTTCCAGATGTGAGACCCATTCTGGTTGGACTACGAATGTATCACATTTTATAAATACAAAAAACCAAGCAATCAAAACCCTACCGCTGTTCAACGTTGAACATTTTTAGAATGACCTTTGTGCTGGCTGTCCACACACAGAGAGAAATGTTCACATCTTTTGTAGGCACAGAAGCTTCCTGCTATTTCTGCACAATATTCTTCCTAAAAACAGCCACTCTACTTCCATAAGCTATTTTTTCATCACTGGCTTCTGTTTTGTCAAGCTTAACTATCAAGCAGATGGATGTCAGGGTTTAAACATGTTTTTGAGACCCCCAACACAGAACAAAATCTTGATGGAAACAGGAATCCTACATGATTTTCTTTCAACAAGTCACAACCAGCTCAACCACTCAGCAAGTCACAACCAATTCAAACTATTCATTCAGAGTACAAATTGACTTTTCCAGGTTACCATGGATTTTTAGTTAGCATTAATACAGTATCAGTTCCTATTTGAAATGATAAATGTTACCTTTTGGAGCCTACAGAGGATTACCAAAGCAGAAACTTTAATACTTTGCAAATCAGAGTGTTTAGAAAAGCCAATGCATTATTAATGTCCTGAACAAAATATTTGGATCCCAATACATAATTACATAAATACAATACATAAAACTTTGCTTGATATCCATATTTTACAAACGAATGCTGTTTAAAACCAGGAGATCCAAATAAGATTACTTAACACACCCTGACCAACAAACCATCTGGGTACCCCAAAATGTTACGGACTGCTCCTCTCCTTGTAAAGGCAGTTCAAACACAGCAAGATTAAGCACACCTCCATCCCAGTTTTTTTACATCAAAAAAAAAAAAAAAGCCGGATCGTCATAACAAGACTCTAAATAGCTCAAAGTCAGCCAAAGAGGGACTCCCAGGCTGAGGCATCGTGGAATAACGCTGTAAGGCTGCTGACAGAGGACTCCCATGCAAATCAAGAGGTACGGACACAGTGCGTCATGCCGTGCCAATTCCTGTGTGTCCTGTTTTTTACAGCCCAAAAAAGGAGCCACAGCATAGACAGGGCTCTGGAAGAGCTTGGTCTGGGGAGGCAGAAGGGTCATTTAATGTTACCTCTTTCAACCCGTTGGGCTGTAAATGCTAAGTTATGCCACAGATCTTGGTTCAGGATTTCACGCTGAATGCCTTACCCTGTCTAACATAGGAAGTCTGCAGCAAAGCTAAAACTGAACCCGGAGATCCAGATTTCACCTTTCCTTTCTTAATCATAGCTCCAACCTTCCTTGAAACAGGGAAAAATGGGAATCTGTTTCATTCTGAGGGTGGGTGTGAGTTTTACAGTTTGCAGGTATGCCTTTGTTTATCTGATGACTTCAAAGGTTTCTGTTAATAAAAAAAAAATCAAAGAGGTGTCCTCAAAGTTTCTCTTCAACTGAGCTTAGATTGCAATTGTAGGTGTTCTCATTAGAGAAATAGTGGGATTTTGCTGAGGAAATAATTAGCTTCATTTTGATAAATCCTTTTCTGCCAAATGGCTATACACATACATTTTAAACAAGAAAATAATAATTTTTTAGATCAAGCTACAGCTCCTAGGTTAATCAGAGTCTTCCGTGGGAAGTCTTCCTATCTGGGTAAACTGAACCTTTGTATTGAAAGGGAGGGGACATGAGCTATAAAAATTTCTTTCATCTATGTATGTTGCACAACAGTTCAACTTCCTCTTTTGAAAAAAAAATAAATTTTAAAAAAACCCCCACACCAAAAAAAAAACCCCAAGAGAAGAGGATTATTTCTCTTTCCCTTTTCCTTCATCATGATCTTTCTTACACCTTGCTGTAGGCTATCCTGTAATTTTCAGATTTTTGATTCCCTTATGAAACAGACACACTAAGTATAATCTTTCTCACAGATGTTACCGAAAGCACCAGGGAGCCAGGCTTGCACCTCTCTATCCATGGGATGTATTTATATTCTGTCTACGCAGGTGTGTTTCAGTATTAACAATATTAACATTTTCTGCCTTCTCCAACAAAAAGCTGCCTCCAAGTTCAGGGATGACTGTGCCATAAAGTTATGTCACTCATCCTACCACAGGCAACGAACCAACCAAGAATTTAGGGGTAAGATTGAAGAGTTACAACTGATTTAGTACAAGAAGTTGTATGCTAAAATATACAGGTATACCCAAGTGCTGTGTGGAGGCCTTGCTCTACATGCCTTGTCAAGTAGGAGTGTACGCTGCTTTAAGTCAAATGTTAAAGTGCCAACAACCAGGCTGACTTCAGGGGAGCTGAAGACAAGCACAGCCTACACCTTAGCTTTCCAAAATGAGTGGGAGCTATGACATGAAGTAAAAACCCCAAACTAGTAGGAACTATTGCAAATAGATAGAAAAGTCACCGAAAATTGGTCAAACACTGATCAAATGCACAGATTTATGGGTGTAACAGAAGAGAATACTATTCTTTTGGAAGGTCAGTCAGTATATCTTTTCACTTTTTTGGGCCTGTCTGGTTATTTATATACAGCATATACACAGAAATAGCTGCATTTATTTTGTCTAATTAAGTGTAACCCAGTCTTACCTGGCAAGTCCATATTGATGTGATAATGAATCCATCGTCTCTGAAGACATTGAAGATTTCAATGATCCCCCGTGAATAACCAAACACGGAGATACTAGCATCTGATACTGCCAAGTTAAATGTGAGGTAGTCGGTGGGCTGCAGAAGATGTCTTTGTTTATACAGGACAAAAATCACAATGCTGTTTCCAAACCAAGACAGCCAACCTGGAGAAAAAAAATTAAATCCATGAAATCAAAAAGCAAATAAAGCAAGAAGCAGTTCAGTGTGTAAATGTGCAATATCTCTTCTAAAATTACACTTTTGCTCCATTAGAAACAAATTAAACCAGATTATCCATTCGAAAACCTATGCGTGAAGTCTTTTTAAGTAGCTGGGTACATTTCAGAAGCAGAAACAAGTGAATAACTCCAGCAATAAAACAGAACAAACACAAAGAGCTGCTGGTGCATCTGTTGAAGATCCACCATTTAAGGGCCTAAAGAATTTTTTTTTCCCTAAGTGGGCAGATGAAGCTCACGAAATGTAACACCTGGGAAAAAAAGGAAGGAGGAAAGATTCGTAGAGTCGAGCAGGCACTACAATTTGCCAAAAGCCGCAGCTGTTTAGGTACGTTGTATACAATAATGGATACCAAAAGTTCATGCACTTACCCAGAGAGCCACTTTACCAGTCCTCTCTCAAGAAGTGCAGCTAATATTAAGTTTCTTCTCTCAGAACAGTCTAGGCTCTCCTTGCAGCAAAGCCTGTTCCAGATGGGAATATTTTTCAGTAATACACCTGATAATCTATATGAGGAGAACATTTAGAACAGACCTTCCCAAAGCTTTAAAGTCTTTTTTTATTTATTTTTAAAGAAAGTTGTGTCCTCTCTTACTCTCCTGGAACGGAGATGTCTGACTTGTACGTGTTTAGTTACATGAAGAAAACGCAAGGGAGGTGACTGTAAATCTGGTGAAAGTCAGCCACTTTTTCAGTCGGAGAGACCTAGAGTTTCCAAATGTGCATGGCTATTGCTCCACCCATCAGTGCAAGACCTTGGTAGTTTGCATCCCACTTTTTGGAATGATGTAGACATGTAGAAACGAATGCCTTTTAACAAAATGTTTACTCTTAAGCATCAATGTTGAAAATGGGGCTTAGCCAGTGAAGGAGATGGCTCCAGGGTGGCTGCTGGAGTGGGGCTGAGCAGCAGGTCGGGCACCACCCGGCTCCCCGTTGGCTCCTGTTTCCACCCCCCAAACCAGCTCTGCCACTGCCAACGGAGGTGGCCTTACTTCACCTTGGCAATGTGGAGCAAAACATCACCTCTTTTGAGTGTCTGCAGCCTAGGACAGGTTTAGGAACCCAGCGGCTGGTGGTTTTGTTCCCCACAGTTGATGCCAGGGTACAACATTAGCTACCAAGTAAGGGAGAAAAGAGTTGATCCATAGCCCTTTATCCAGGCACAAGCGGCAGATATCCCAGAGCAAGGGTGCTGCATATTGGCACAGCAAGAGGTGAATATACGCACCGAAGAGGGACGTGACATGATGGCATTCCACAGCATCTCTGGATATTCAAAGGAGTTTACGAGATGAAAGATGGCTGATAGGTTTAATATTGTAGCAAGAGGGCTGCTGCCTTCCTTCAGGAAGCATCAACAACCCCATATGTCAGGAACACAGCACTTCGCCGCCGGGCTGCCTCGGCTAGGAAGGGAGGGGAGGAAATTGCCTCCAAATCTCCAGGCCATCTGGGAGTATCACGAGCTGAAATGCCAAAGAGCAAGGTGCTTGTTCTCCACACAGAGAGGTTGGGTATACTTACTGCCTGGTGAGGTGCTCTGGGTAGTCTGGAGTGGGAGGGGAGGCGGTTGACGGGACAGTCTCTGTACGGCACAATGAATTGCTTTTTCTGCAGAGCAATTTCCTTTTAATAACTTCTCTTTGCAAAACTGCCAAGCTTCTGCTGCTCTGGCTTGCTTAGCAAATGCACGTGGTTTACTAAGGAGCTTTTGAACTGGGAAGAGCTGACACGTTGGCATACGGTATTAACAAGAAATAGTCACTGGTGCAATGATATACTGAGATACATACATATATTTTATATATACCTCGTTATAAGGATAAGATCAACAATAATAAATACATCTTATTCTGGCCACTAGGTGACAATGTTTCTTAATCGAGTCTCATTTCCAACAGCTGCATGCACTTTAAGTCAGGATTTTTTTCTGACTTGTCTGAGTCCAGGTATTATAAATAGGCACAGCAGGGCACTGGAGGAGGATGGCTTTGGGAATGCATCAGGATAGTCTGCAATGCAAACATGGTGGTTGTGTTGTTTGTGTGCATCAGCTCTACCTTCCGTAAGGTACGAGTTTTCAAGGCAGTAGGCATGGAAATATTTTCCCTGTCAATATGAAGACGTAGTGCTAAAATGGCAGACAGAATAAAATGGCACCTCCTTTCTAAATAGCAAAATTTTGTCAACGCAGTGTAATGGATAGGAGGGCTACCCTTAAAGCGTCAGACACATGCACTTCCTGGGAATGTGCAGAGCAAATTCCCCTCCGCCTGGAGGGTAAGGGAGTTTTCAGTTAAAGTATCTTAAGGAAGAAATTGAGCAAAACGGCATTTAAAAAAACTATACACATTTTAAATGGAGGTGACAGAGTATTTGTGATCATTTTTTGGAACTACATTCCCACGCTGAGGGTGGGGATGAGGGAAGCATTGAGGGAGATAAGGTTACAGAGTGAGTAGGACTTCTGCAGGTAGACACAATCCTTTTAACCAAAGCAGGTGGGGAACCTGCACTGGCATATCCAGTCCCTAAAATGTCTGATCTGTCTGGGTAGTAGACCATATTAATAATTTGATAAAAAAAACTGGAGGGACTCAATTCTCAGTAAACTGTGGAGTAACAAAAACAGTGGTCACAGAAAAGTGCTGTCAACTAGAGCAGTGACTATGGGACACTGGATCTCTGTACCATCAGATAGATGTGCTGGTCTGGGGTTGCTGACTATATTGACTGACTGATTTTTTATTTTTTTTTTTTTTAAAAAAAGACCAAACAACCTGAAAACAAAAAAACAACCAATCCCAACCAGAAGAACACCTCAAACCAAACAACCTCCCTCATCCCCTCCCCCAAACCCTGACAGCACAGCAGGGAAAAATGTTGAAAATGCAATGCGGAGAAGCACGGCAATAGCTCTGACACTCTCAGTGAGGGTAAGGATCTCCTCAACAGCTTTGCAGGCGGTATGTGCCTCAGGGTAGATCGCAGGCAGATCAACAGCCCAGAAACCTCTGAACTTCAAAGTGCTATAAAGCCTTGGTGTCACCAGGTGGCATCTCAATAAAACAGAGGATAGAAAAGAAACAACTGAAGGAACTACTTTCATTTTTTGCAGGCTGCCAGCAATATTCACTCACAAGAGTATACAAAAAAACCCCCGCACCCAAACCCAAAATCCGACCCCAGCATCCTAAGGTAATCCTGGTGAGAAAGGATAGGTTCCAACTGAGACCAAAACGTGGCTGAGAGAAAAAAATAGCAGATAGGATGAAACTGAGGACTTCCACCCAACATAAGGTTCAGAGAGGAATCACCACATTTCCCCCATGAGCTGTAACGCTGTCTGATATGGGCTGCTCATCAACGAGAGATGTTGGCCCTTCTGAAGTGGCAAAATACATAGATAACACACAATTACTGAACTTCGTTAACACAGGGCAGGACTGAGAGCAGCTGCTGTGAGACTGGCAGTATCAGAGTAGAACAGGTTAAATAAGTGTTGATAAATGCTAAATATTGAACAGCTAAGGAGTCACCTTTTCTCCTCAGACACCCACAGAAAAGTACGTGGCACCACTTTTGCAAACATTGGGAGGTAGGAGGAATAGGATGGACAGCAATATTAAAAATGTATTGCCCTTATACAATTCAGTAGTAATCCTTCCCCTGAACTAATACCCCCTAATAGAGCATTTTAATCCACAGATGTCAAAAGTGCTCGACAAAGGAGGCTGATGTTGTTATCCATGATTTCTGGGGGAGGCACAGGAAGGCTGCCAAGCAAGCCGGTGGTAGTCAGGAACCGAAACCCTATCCTGTATCAGCGTGCTGTCTGCCAGCCCGTGCAAAGAAAGCACTGAAAAAGTAGCCAGCAAGGGTGACTAAGGATATTGAAAATCTCTCTGCTGAAAGTGACTGAGAACAGTGAGATTGTTTAACTCTGGGAATAACTAAGAGGGAACACGACAACTTTACAAAGATTTCTGGCAAATCACTCAAGCCTGAGCATCCAGACATACCCTATTTTTCTCCCATGTACCTGACATGGTCTTTGAACAAGCAATAAACACCTGAGGCTGCATGCAATTTCATTGTTAACATTCAATTTATGTTTTTGTGGAGTTAAATTTGGTACAAGGGTAGAGCTCCAAGCTGGTCGTCCACATTTCCAGTAGATGACTGCAACTGTGCCCAGCTAAGATACGTTATTATGCTTTGTACTTAGACTTGTTCTTATTAGACATTGTTGCACGTCCTTTACTTGTAAAATCTGACAAGAATGAATTAGAAAAGTGGGTGTTACGACTCACCCATCTGTAGTTTAAAATATAGAAAAAGGGACCCTTAAGTGGAAGAATTCAAGAAGTGAGAGCAAAAGGTGAAGGCTCAGTGTCACAATACAAGCTATGCTTTTCCCTCAGCAAATAACCTTATCTCTAGGACAGAAATTGGATTGAGCATCTAGATATAGAGCAGGCATGAATGAAGTCAATTACTCATTCAACTACCTATACACAAACATAAATGTCTATCTGAAGAGGTTTGCTGTAAAAGATTTTCAGACTAGAAAACTTGATTTAAAACAGTGATAAAACCTAGAGAATTTGCAAAGCTGTCATCAACTATTGCAACTGTGAAGTGACCCTGCTCTGTTTTTAGTCTTCGCTGCTAATTATACATACACAATATCCTATCCAGGGCATATTGCCAATTTTGGCAGGAAGGAGAAGAGTCATCATGTTTTAGACTTGACAAAGTGTGGAGAGATTACTTGTTCAATAAACACGATCATTTTGTGGATGAATATTTTGTGAATAGCTCATTTCCTTTCCCACCTTCTCAGATTTATCTGTCAAACGATGTCTCAAAATAACGCTCATTCTGTCACTTGTCAAATAACAGTTTACTATTACCATTGGGAAACGTGTGCCATTTAAAGGCATGTTTGGGTCTTGCGGTCTGTTCCAGTTTTCTGATTGGATTGGTAATGCTCTCAGCACGCCCTTCTGATATAAACATTCACAAAGAGTCAGAATTTGTTCTCTAACAAATATTCTCTCCTACTGACTTAAAATTTCCTTTTATGCCAAGCATTCACTCTAGCAGCCCCAGTTAACTGTGAAACGAGGGAAAACGAGCACAGAACAAATTGTGTATAAATGCAAAAAAGAACAATTTACTTAAGGATTCCAATTAATAATTATGAAGAAAAAAATGTTTCATTTTTTTCCCCAGGTCTAAGTTTGACTTAGGTAGCAGCTGTGGACAGTACTTTTAAAATGCACCTAGTAATTTAAACGATACAGGGATTTTCCACAGTACTATACCACTTAGGGCACAGGCAAAAAGGGGTCAGATGTAATGCTAGCAACAGGACAAGCTCCCACCTGTCTGTCAAAGACAGTTCTGAGCTCATGGAAGGAAAGGATGGAAAGAAACAGCGCGCTGCCTTCAGAAAGGGGATGCTGACGCAGCTGACCTAACAAAGGGTAACACAGTGGCTGCTATCATCTGCAGATAGTCCCTCTAAGCATGCTATGATGGCTCACCGCTATGGGATTGGCATTGCATTTTTCCCCCTACTTTGCTGGTCCCCTGGGCAAAGCATTAGCAAGGAGAATGACGGAACGGTGACTCGGATGCCAAGAAGCAGTGCAGTGATCTCAAAATCCATCAGCATTTGCGAAATGCACTCATGCAGTTCGACGCTGGTTTGCTTGTGATGTTAGTGTGTGATACGTATTCCAGCTTGGGCTTTGAGCTCAGGTTTCCATGCGGTATGCTGAGGACCCCTCTCTCTGGGTCTAATACAGCCTGGCTGGTGTATGATGTATAACACATACATCAGTGTCCCATCTGTCACATATGACATCCACACTACCTGTGACGGGAGAATTTCCAGAAAGGGACACACAAAGAGGCCTCATCTCAGCAAAAGGTTTTAGATCATGGTTCTTGGATATTCACGTCCTCTGTCAAGATGTGTGACTGTGGGAAGACTTGGCCAAAGATAGTTAGGTTTTTTGGACTTTATCCTGCGAAGGTGAAGAGATTCAGAGAAACCCCATCTTCTGGGTAAGTGCTAACACCAATCACATACGTCCCTTTGCTGTCAGAAATGTACGCCAGAATTTGCAAAAAGGTGCACTAGTGTACTTAGATTCAAAAGAGAAGAAAACATGTAGCAGTTACAGAAGTGTAATCACTGAAGCTGTTTTCCAAGGCATCAAAAACCCAAAAGTACAAAATATGAACATCTTTGGGACTTTGGAAAGGAAGTACCCATAGACTCCTGCAAACGCAGATTGTCTTTCCAGGCCCCTAAAAAACGCAGGTACGGGAAGGTAACAGATGGACTGGCCTTCGTCCTCTGCTGCCAGAAGGGCAAGAGGGTATCTGCATACCAGAGTACTTTGTTCTGCCACGTCACTGCTCCCCAGATACACTGAATTATTGGTGTACATAAAACTAATAGCTGTAAATTGTTATGGCTGGTGCTTGCAGAAGTGCGTCAGTAGACCTTTCAGGAGAAAAAGACATGAGGACTTTTCCGATTTATGTATTGCTAACAGATTTGTTTCAAAAGTTCTTATTGCAAAAACGTATACCTACCTCCATCACATTTTAGCCAGATCCACACTACACTTAACTTGGAGTAGAGCTATTACTGGTTATATATACTCTGCAAGAAATGCAACTTGAGTTTTGAATCTGGAGGTAAGTTTCAAGAATAGCAGCTATGACATGCCAAGCACTTGTAAGCTTGGCAGAAGGATTTGGAGCAATCAAAAACCAACAGATGTACAACCGAAAAGCTCAGGCACCTAGGTACTTTAAAAAGTATTTGCTAGAAGACGTGGGGTCACAGTTAGGAAGCAGCAGAGGAAAACACCTCTGTTGGTTGATTGATGGAAGACATTTGAACCACCAGTGTGATGCAGAGGAAACACTAAGAGGGATCAGTAGAGCTGGGGAAGTGGAAATATCAATGTGAATGGCGATGGCAAGACCTTGCTTGGATGCTGTGTTCAGTCCTGGCTATAAGTTTAAAAAAAAAAAAAAAAAAAGAGAGAGAGTCCAGGCTGGAAAAGACAGCATAAAAGGCTGCTAGGATGATAGGCTGGGGTGACAGGGGAAAGGATATTATGACAGGAGATAAATAAATTATAATAAAAAACCGCCCCAAAATCAACCAACCAAAAAAAACCCCTCTCACTTGCTTAATACAGGAATACAAAGGTTGACCACAGGGTATGATCGTTCCTTCAGGAACACAGACTAGCAATAGAATATTAATTGCAGACAAAACCAATTATTTCAATTAAAAGGAGTGACAAAAAGGGTATAAAGTTGGTGTGATCACTTTAGCTAAGAATTTAGGGAAAGGGTCCTACCCAACAGAGAAACAAAATCAGGAACAGGCTGTCAATTGGAAGAGTGGTAGCAACACCGAAAACCCCCTAGCCAGTTACATGAGGAGCATGATACCTTCGTAAATAAGATTATATATTGTCACAGCAGGGGACTGGCCTTGCTGACCTAAGATGTTCTTTCTAGTCTTAAGTGCAACTGATTAATTCATTAGCTGATGGTGCAGCCATTTCCCAGCCATTCATGAAGGGATACGCAGATGTGAACAGATTGGGGATAAATTGGAACAACTCTGATTTATCTTATGGCCACTCTTCTAATTAAGTCTCCTAAGATAGAAGCCATACATTTTTCTACTAGAATCCTTGTTTTTATTCTAAACACAACTTTTTCCTCCCCAGTTCCTATAGGTAAAAAAAAGAAAGTCTCATGTAAATATATTAAAATACTTAGCATTTTACATTGTAACTTCCATAAACCTTTCTCAAGCATAAGCTGAGGGCCAGTAAGCTACTTGCAATATATGATAAGCTTAGAAAAAGAAAAAATCTGTTTAGATCAATCATTTAAAACCAGAAACATTTTTGTATATGCTGTTTAGAAGAACAGATTGCATAAACGTTACATTTTCTTGTATTCTCCTGTGAGGTTTTATGGTTGGAAATGTTGATTACCTACCAACCTGCATTCTTTGAAACCTCATAAAGTTTTCTTGTATCCTGCAGAGAGTCTGCCCCAAACAGACAATATTTAAATAAACAAAACAAAATTGTGCTGGGATCAAAGTGAGTTCATATTGGGTGCTATTTTCAAATCCTTGTTATATACTTGCAATAGCTGTCTTGCAGCAGAACCAAAATAAACACACGGCATTGTGACTGCTAACACAGGATAGTGTTCTAGTACTTAGATCTTTCATAGATCCTGTTTGACGTTTATTTCTTTGTGCATCAAATGTTTACATCAAGAGCAGCACAAATAGTTAAAAAAAATTTAAAGCTATGTACTGTATTTTCTGTCTGCAGGAGGTAGTTGTAGGATGCCAACTGACTGGCAGTAGTCAAAACTCTGGAAAAATCACAGAACATTAATTCAGTGCTAACCGAGACGCAAGAAGACACAGAAGTACTACGCACTTCTGATAACGTACTTTTTAAATCTTCCCACAGATTAAGTTGAGTGAACATTAGTTAAAAGTTTACAGGCTTGACTATTTTTTTTCCTCAAGACTTCTGCATTGATTATACATCTCTTTTTAAGAAAGCTGTACCTCTTTGATCTTGTAATAGCTGAAGAAAAAAGTTGCGTTTTCTAACATCCTGTTCCATTAGGGATGAAACCCAAATGAATCACTTTGAACTTTATACAAAACTCTAATTAGGAGCTTCCTTTCACATCCAAGCCGAGTACATACCTAAAGCCAGTAGGTAGAAACCTATGATAGTCTCTCCTTGCTCTGTTACAGCCGCCTCTCTGCTCAGAAAACTGATGTTGTTGTTCCTCCAAGGTGCCTGTAGAGAAAACTGGACAGACATTTTCAGCAGAGCTTATGACCCAGAAATTGCCCTTTCCCCAGTACGTCTCAGCAAAATAAAACGGTTCCAGCCTTTTCCTCAGTTTCTGTCCCTGTATTCAAGGGAGCTCTTCAACGAGACTAATGATCTAAAGAAGGAAATCTCAAGGGACAGGAGCTTTGCAGCCTTCTGACCTGTTCTTCTTCACTAATCCTATCTATTAATACAGCCTGTGAATCTGTGGCCAGCCCAAGACAGCAGATTTCCTCATATCCTTATTACTGCTATGTGCAAAAATCTTTAATGAAGAACATGTACCTATCTGACAAAAAGATGACTTCCTTTAAAATAGGGTGATACCTTATAACCTACAGGCTCACAGGCACACCCACACACATAGTGCGTATTGATACGTTGCTAAAACAGCAGTACTTTTGTCGTTTTGTGTTCATTGAAGACCAGTAGAGTTTTAGTTCAAATGAAATTGAGGAAAATTCTCACACAGATTTAAAAAAAAAAAAAAAAAAGCACAGTAAAAAACAACGGGGAGGTATCACCGCCTGAGAATGCAACTTTAACATAGCAGAAGAAATCGGCTATGAAGTTACTTTACCAGCAGGATAGTTGCTAATTTAAAAAGAAGGGAAGTTAATTTCCAATACAGGTTGAAAAGAAATTTTTTTAAGTCCTTTGAATTTTATTTTTAGACTGCTAAGCACCCTCCCATCTAGTACACTCCAAGTACAGTTGCATTTTCCCACACTGTTGAAAAATGAGATCTCGTTGTGTTGAGGAGACATGTTACATGTGATTTAAGTGAGTCAGTATTTTTAGTCTTTACTGAAGTATCGATGATTGTATTTCAGATATAGCCTCTCTTACCAATCAGGCCTTGGTCATAATTGAAAAAGTTGAGTCTGAATCAATTCATCTGGAGCAGAAAAGTTTTCCTGGTGAGCAACACACTCTTACTGCACTGAAATCCCCATGCCCCTCTCGGTGCCCCGACTGGCTTGTCCCTTTCCACCCCCGGCAGCAAATCAGCCCCGCTGGTGGCACCCGGCTGAAGGAAGCAAAGCACGTCACTGGGAACCTCCACTGTCCGCGGGCTGGTTTTGTCCCTCCTGAGGCAGATTAATTCCTCCTGTCAAGCTTCCCCTGTGTTTGTTATGACAGCCTCACCATAAGAAAGGAGAATAAAGGCAATGTGACCAAAATAAGAAGGGAGAGCAACCCTTTACAGCGAGAAGGGAAAAATAGCTGCATTGTGGTGAAAGACGGGAAGTCTCATCTGCCTGCTAATGGTGAGGACAGTGACCCACACACTCGCTTCACTGAAGTCCATTGCAAGGTGCTAGGCTTGACTTGTCCCCAGCCATCACACTCTTGTACCGGTCACTGGAATACTGCTCTCTCTTTCTCCAGCCTAAAGTCTGGCAGCTCCCACAGATCCCATTTAAGCAGCCAAGTGGCCTGATTTTCCCAACTGCTAGCCACAGCCCACCTCCTGCTGATTTTTTGTAGAGACCTCTTCCTAAGTCTGTCTATAGGCAGCTGGAGTTTAACCCTGACAAGCCTCCTAAAACACACCGCTTATCAGACTGTCAGAGTGTGACCCGGGACTTAGCAGCCCGGTGATTAAAAATGGCCCTAGCAGTACTCTCAAGGCTGAAGCCCTTCATTGCTGTGCTCCTGCAACAGTCCCAGGTTGCCCCCAATATTCCCACCACCACCCCAGCTTCAGGCATTGCTTGACCATGTGCACATCCCTCACAAGGCTGTCCGGCATGCCCGGCATATGCGGCCTTTTGTCTGCCGTGGTACTGCTCTCTGAGGTTGCCATTTAAGCATCCTGTGGTCCCCAGCAAAGCCTTGGATGTGCATCAGCTTTCACAGGGAATATGTGCACAATCACAGCTTTTCTACATTGAGCTACAGCAGCCATTTCTAGCTAGTTATCTGTCTGTCTGTAAGTGAATCACTGTTCAGATGGAGGCTTGGGATAAAGTTGTGCCTGAAGGCAGTGCTCAAGGATATTCAAAAATGCTCAAGAAGGCCCACAACAAAGCCCAGCAATATCACCTACTCTTCAGGACAAGGAACTTGGGTCAAAGAAGAGGTCCTCAGCTGAGACCCCATCACAAAGCCTCTGCCCATGGATGCTCATGTCTTCATTGGAGTGTATTTCATCACCTACCAAGAGAAAGATGTGGAAAAGGATGACACCACCAAAAACTGTCTACCTGGTCCACGCTCCCTCTACTCTCTCACTGAAAATGAATCAGGCACCCAACAGCCTGCTTGTGGGACAAGTTGAAAGCCTCTGGGCAAGATCCCTCAGCCTTGTGAGAGGGAAGAGAACAGCTCCTCAACGAGTTTCCTCCTGTGATGCGGCACGTCTCACCCTGCGCAGGTCACTCCTGCTGTGCAGGCAGGACCCGGTGTCCTGGAACCAGGTGTTGGTCCCCACCTCGCAGGAAGCCACGCTCACAGCAAGTATAGGGAGTGCTCATCTCCTACACCACAGGCAGTGCTGAGGTGGCAGAGCATGCTTGCTAACCGCTTCCCCTTATGCACAAGCAGTTTTTCCATGGCATTTGGCACAGGCCTGGACTTCCAAGTTTGAGTTTGGCATCTGTTGTCACACAAATGCCAGTGCCCGTGACTTTGATTAAATAGGGACAGGGACAACCAGCAGAGAGTAGTTTTCATGTAAGCTGTTCAAGGAAACTGTAACGTAAGCTCTTTAGGTGTAAGCACTTTAAGTAGTAATAAAGTGACAATGATCATTCTTTTCCTTTTGCTACAATAAAAGGCAAATCATATTATTTGCCTTGATATCCTGAACTTGAATCTTGACTTTTCCCAGCTGCAAGTTTCTTTTGGTTTCATATAAATACCACAGCTCCATGGACACTTCAACTTTCCATTTCAATGAGAATGTTTTCTGCTGAGCCTTGCACTTTGCAATAATACTACGAAAAAAAAAAGAGCCTTTTAATATCAAGGAAAAAAAAAATCAGGATGAACTGTTCTCCATGGTCAAGCATCCCTTTTGACAATTTTTTTCTCCCCTGGTCTTCACACACTACACTGAGTGACTAGTATCTTGGCCTGTTTGCAGTTTTCTCCTTACTCCTTCTGGTGGCATCCTTCAATAAAGGACAGAGGCTTTGCAAACTCCTGTGGTTTGTTTCACGTGTCCACAGGTCATTGTACTTCCACATGAGAGGAAGGCTCCCTCTCTGCAGGTTACAGTCACCTTGTTTCATGTCTCCAAGTGCTTCAGTGGTGACCAATTTACTGGCCTCACAGATACCTGAGTGCCTCTACTATCTTTGCAAAGTGCTTTGAAAAGATCAGAGCAGTATACGCTGCAGGCAGTTCTATGAAAAGGAGAGGAAAACTAAAACACTGTGGCAATATGGAGAAATTACTGTGCTTGACATAGCTAAGACTGTTGGAAGGCATGTGAAAAAACCTGATTTGGACATGAAAGGATGCTAAAGTGCCCCTTTCCTAAATACGTAGGAGCTACAGGCTGGCTCCACAGAAGGGACACAAGCAATGCAAATGCGCCTTGGGAGACTGGTGCCGCGGCTCCTGCTATACGCTCCCTCTGCTTGCCCAAACCTCCCTGCTGTGACCTGCCTGCCAGGTATAGCAGAGCTGTGTGACCCATCTCCTGTCAGCTGCGGGAAGAGAGGCTGCAGCAGTACCGGAGACCTGGCCGTAAGGGCTTTCTCTCAGCAGATGGCAGATGATCTTACCCATCCGCTGCCAAGTCAGGCGGGGAGCAGGCACGCACCCGTTGTGCAGCCGATGCACAGGTCTGGGAGCAGGAGGAGTGAGCCCTGTCCACGCTCAGCAATGCCCGTTTGAGCCGGACATTTCAGTCCTGCCGCAAACTGCTCTCCACAGACCTTTGAGGAAAGGACTGCACAACCGGCACGAGCAGACTGGGGTCAACCCTGCATGCCACCCTGCCAGCTGAAATCTGATTACCTCACTGATGCAAGTAAAAGCAGAATTTGGATTTTAAGACCATCAGTAAGCCACATTTTCAAGTCTAACAGAAGCTGAAACTTCTATGCTATGTATAAAAGACTATAAGAAATTAATACTCGTGGCTGCACTTGAGGGTTTAATGCAGCTGTTACTGGAAGGTTAAGGAAGGAAGAAACCCTCTGAAACCACCACCACCTCAGGATACCTGATTAAAGTGAGTGATGAAATGACCTGGTTATGACACGACAGGTTAATAAAGCCCATTTTACGGACACTCCAAACCAACCAATGGTCTCTGAGGTGGCAGACAAAGCCAATTTAGAGCGGATATAAGCCAGCAGGTAGCCCCTATTGGGGCTGCTAAAAATGTGCAACAGACTTTTAATCCCTATCCACCTCTCTAAATGCTTTCAAAGTGACATATATAACAGCACAATAAGGCAAGTATCACAGCAGCATTAACCGGCCTGAGATACTCAGGCTAGTGACATTAGAGTTGAGTTTACTGAATGTTTCCACTACATCATAACAGAAAAATTGTAAGAATTAAAATTTGTGTATGACAGAAAACATATGATGTATGTTTCTAAGAAGCACCTGTTTTCCCTGAGGAGCACCAAGAATTTGGCAGTTGCCAAAGGAATGATTTTGTCAGAAAGCTAGTGTAAGTTCTCGCAGCGCTATTTTGGCATGATACCTGTTACACACGGATTAAAGAAAGGGACAAAAGAGGGAGGAGGCAAAAGGAAAAATATGCAGAAGGGATGGGTTAAAATAACCATAAGCAGATAGAAATTGGCTCTGTGGAATAAAAATAGTTTTGTCTCTGGAAGGCATAAAATTTTGTGAAATTTTACAGAAATATGAATCAGGGGGATTTCAAGGAAAACCCAATGGTATATTAGTAGGAACATCTCTACGTAGATTTTTTTTTTAATAAATTATTTTCATTTCTACTTTACATTTTTCATTAGACTATTCACTATAAAATGAAAAAAAAAATTAATATCCAACAAGACATCACTTAGCCTTGCAAAGAATAATCACGCAATGATCAGTTATGCCTATGGATTTCATTGAGGTAGTCAGAAAATACATTGCATATCAATAATAGATGATTTTTCTAAAATCAGATCACATATTTGTTCACCGCTTCCAAGAAAATACAAGAAAAGATTTGCACAGGGTCTAACACCCACCAAATTAGAAGAAAAAACTCCTATAAACAGATCAGGTCAGTAATGCTTAAAACATGTCAATGGATGAATGCGAATGACTGTGTTAGCTGCATGCCACTTGGAATAGCTTACCTGTAAGAGAGCAGATCCGAATCTGCTCTTTCGTTGCTGAGGTTCAACCGGTGGTAACATAGCGACCTCCAATTTTATAGCAGAAAACCACATCGGAAATATTTAAATTGAAGAGTGATCATAATATGAAACATGTTTGACCATTTATGTTTCAAAACACGCCTGTTTAACCCTAGACTGTTCCCTTGCTGTGACATTTTAGCATGAAACAAATGCACTCGATGCATTCTCTAGTTGAATGTCCAAACCACATTTCAGCTCCTGTGTTAGGTTACTTGCCAAATTCAGTTAAGAAAATTATTACATCATATAATTAATATATTGTAAAAATCCCTGCTTCTGCCATGATTTTAATGGAGTTTAGCCTACTCTGCTTCGTACTTTACTCTTATTCTCATCAATCTTGAAAGCTAATGTTTCCCTGAGGAATTGTGTTCGGCAACTTGCGACAGATCTAGAAAATTACCTGTCAGAAAAAATGCTTGGTTAGCGCTTATTACTGCAATATACAGTTTGAAATTAACAATTTCTCAGGGAACAGTGTTTAGATTGATGTTAATAAGAAAACAGACTATCTTCCGGCTTCAAATATATGCTACTTTCATATTGAAAGATGATTCAGGAGAAGGGAAAACTGCCTTGTGCAGAGTAGGTGGCTGAGGCTTTGTATTATTTAAACTCCCTGCTCTGAGCTGAACTGACACTGAGCAGGTTAGGTGATGCTAAACAAAACTAAAACCTTCTGGGCAGCTGAATCAGTTCATGAGAGATTGCAGCGAAGAGCGGGAAGTCCTGCTTCTGAGATGACAGAAAGAGTTTCCTAAGGTAGAGAGGGGACCAGTAACTCTTGGCAACCGCGGACAAAGAGGGGAAATTTGGCTGGAAGGCAGGAGCCTCTCTGTGGCATGAGGGAGTTCAAGATTTGAGCACTTTTATTTCCAACCTGTCTTCATGAGCTGCACTGATTTTTTGTATTAAAAAAAAAAGTTATTGTAGTTCCTGCTCTAGCAAAACTTGGCTTTTTGGCTTTAAAAGCCTTCCAGTCATCCTTGGTGAGCTCATTATAGTAGTGAGTTTAGACAAACCTACTTCAAAGCAGTGGCTGACTTGGTGTTCTGTCACTGGGGCACTTTTACTCTCTGTGTTGCAGCAGCACTTCAGTGCTCCAGTTGAGAGGGGAGCACAGCTAGAGTATCATTTTTCCCCAAATATGGGCTTGCATCATATCATACGCCCGCAATCGCATGCAGAATTTATGGACTTTGCAAATATTGTGAACCATGAAAACTGAAGAAGATGCCACCACTTACAAACAGGATCAAAACCCAAGCTACCCTTCGCAGTCAGATATGTTCAATACAGAGCATACTTGCTGGTTGCTAATAGTAAATGACATTTTATTACAAATTATTGTGAACAAACATCTTTTTTTTTTTTGAGGACTTGAAATTAATTCCTTAGGTGTTGGTTCAAAAAGGCAAAGTGTACTGGGTTCTTTTCTGTTTACCAAACTCTGAAGTACACTAGAAGAGGCAGGTGCACTGAATGAACTGTCACTTTGACTCGTGAAGAAATCCCTCTCTGCAGAAGAGGCAGAAGATAAACCCCAGCATTTCGTGTATCAGAAGGACTTTAATGTCAGGAGAATCTTGAAGTTGCATTCTAGGGACTAAGCAAGCTATTTCAAATTCAGCAAATTAGGGAATTATACAGGAAAAAAAAGGGAAATATAAAGCATCTCAAAATGTATTTCATTTATGACAAAATAAAAGAAATAAAGAATGCTAACATGGGAAAAAGTCTCAATAATAATCCAATAACACACACACTTCCCAGCATCTACCCTTCTCCCTGGTGTTATACCTACCCTTCCACTTTTTCTCTTGAAGTCCTCGGGTTGTTAGCTTCAGTCAGGGGGAGGGAATGGTTACAGGGAGTCATCAGTTTTCCTAGGTTTTTGCTGGGAGGAGTATGAAGGTGGTGGTAGAGGTTTCTTTGCCAGGAGAAGCGTGATGTTGAAGCTGCTGATTTCTTCCCTCTCTTTCTAAGGTCCACTTGGGGCTATTTTTGTACGTTTCCTTTCGTGCTTTACACCTTGCTCTTTTTATTTGGTCTGCAACTCCACATTTTGTCTGACTGTCCTATATAAAAGTATCTTACATATGTTGTATACTTATTATCTATTTTCTCTGCTACCTGTAAGCCAATTTTGCCCTGCTCCCACGTTTACATTTAACTGTTTGCTGCTGAGCTGTTCATAGCCCCGAACTGACATCCTGTGCCCTCTTCTCTTATCCTCCCATGTCTGCACTCCTCTCCACTGCACCCTGTGTTGCCACGGGCAAACCCTCCACTGCCAGGGCAGGCAACATTAAGACAGCGTCATAAATATTTCATTCTACACAGAATAACTACTTGCTGCTCCTGGCTGTACAAAAATTGTGGTTATATCCCATGATTATAAAAAACCAAGTAAAACAAATCAGGAAATAGTCACCTGATAATTAAAAAAAAATTGCTGTCACAGCTAAGCCAGCTAAAACAAAGTTCCAGGCAGGCCGAAGCAATTTGAGGCAAACCAAACCTGACGTGCCTTTATACTGCAATGTTAGTGGATAGCCTGTGGCATATAACTAGCAATAGCAATAACTATATT
The DNA here is from genome assembly GCA_013389945.1 of Fregata magnificens. Lineage (NCBI taxonomy): Eukaryota > Metazoa > Chordata > Aves > Suliformes > Fregatidae > Fregata > Fregata magnificens. The sequence goes on from WAAD01037382.1 coordinate 56,539, forward strand.
TGTGGGGCTACAGGTTACACAGATCAGGCAGTAGCTGGATAGAGCTGCATTGGCTTCTGTGAAGTTTTGTTCATTCATATAAACATTATAAAACAAAGCAAACCTCCTGCTTAACTCCATCCATTTCTGTCCTGTGTCAAATTATGCACAGATTGATTCTGACCAGTTTGAAAAAAAGTGTGGGTTTCCTTTCTGACGATGCTTTTGCTTCACATGCTCAGCTCCAACATCCAAACTAGCAAAACAACACAGACTTTTATCTTAATGTGTTCATACATTCATTCTGCTGTGTGCAGGCAGCATAAATGAGAACAAAACCCAAGGCACTGTGCTTTCATTCCATTGCCTTTGCCATCATTTCTGAGAACAGAGCATGCAAGGATTCTCTCTTCATTCCTTTTATTTAATTTGCACTTGCCTTGCACAAAATGTCCAGAAATTACAAGGTAGTAAGATTCACACCCCACAACTTTCCATTCAAACCTCAGATATGTTGGCTTCCTAAAACTTCCATTCAAATTGATGAGCTTTCCAAGGAATTAGACACAATTAGAATTTAATCCTGGATTAAGAGAATACAACGCAGCAAGAGGAAATCACTGAAAACATAAATAATCTTAACCTGGTATTACGCTTCCGTCAGCTGAATCCACTTAATTGTTTCCAGGTGCTGGTCACTATTATAAACTATATACCACAGGCTCCTGTGAAGTCTTTAGTACTAGCATTCCAGCAGGTGTGGGAGCCAATAATAGAAATGTCTGGTAACAACGACCGGTCTAGGAGACTGCTACAGCAGAGGAATCCTAGACATGCTGGTTTCTTCTGCTCTTACCTTTTCTGAACTTTCGGTAACACCGTTATTGTCTTTCTGTAGTTGGAAATCAGAAAGAATGCATCCTCTCAGGGTGCTGAAAGGGAAAGATGCTCCTGCACATCCCATAGACTAACAGGACTAATGGACATCTCCAGAGTACCAAGAATGCCACTCCCCCAAATGAGATTAGGGCTTGGAAACAGTTACAAGTGGTCAGAAAACTCCCCACAACCTATACAACAATACATAATCAAGTCAGAAGTATAAAGTTTTTATGGAGAACCACACACTTCTCCTTACTTCCTATGCATTATTCCTTACCATCAGATATTACCCCTTTATTTTTCTCCTATGCCAGGTTTTGATTCATACATTAAAATATCAGCACTCACAAGCCTTTATGTCTAAGCTCCCAAGAGAAAGAGGAAAATAGAAAACTCCTTCCCATTACATGAATTAGTTTACTTTGGGATAGTACTTTTCCATACATCAAAAATATATTAAAAAAATACCCAAACATTGTACACTTAGACAATGGTAAAAGTCCCTTGTTGAACAGGATATATGAATATAACATTAGTATCCACATTCTGGAAAGTTAGTAGGATCACTATTTTTGGACAAGCCACTTCAGTTTCTCTTCCAAACTTGGGGAAGGAATCAGGAGTGCAATTTCTGGAAAAGCAAACTGAGGTTTGGACTACTACTAGGTACCTACTGGCTCTTTTGTGTGACTGCCAAATGAATTCTGTATAAATCCCAGGTATCTGGGCCACATGGTAAAGAACATGAGTTTTATCACAGACATTATTTCCTCACATGAACGGTTTTAACAGAAGCATCATTATTTCACAGAATATAAGTGTTTTGTGCAGGGACTCCATTCTGGCTCAGAATTTAGGTTGGCATTTTATAGCAGACAGCTTTCTGCCAATATACTGTATATACAGTATTTTATAACCAAAAATAAACTATACTCACTCTATTAGAGAGGAAGGAGTCGCATATCCATGTAAGCAGTGGGATTTTACAGAAGAAACTTTGACCCCATTAAACTTCTATTTACTAAAGACAAGACTCATGCTCATTTGCAACAAGACAGGCGAAAGCAAGTGAAAAATGTCACAATCCCGGTATATTTTGTAATGCCAGAAAGCTCTGTCAAATGTTAGGGTTTAGGCTTCCCTACCTCTACCTAAGAATATTTTGGAAGCACTATAGGTACCTTATAGATTACTCTATAGGTAAAACAGAACCAGCTGATGATTTCAAACCAGCACACATCAGAGTCAAGTGAGGAGAGGCAGCACTGCTGCTCCACTGACGTTCCTACACCTGAGCCCCATAACCCACACCACCAGCCATGCTTCACCGCTGGCACCTGCAATGAACAGCTCATGCCTCACAAATTTGCAATACAAGAGCTCCAGATTTTACCTTAAAGATGGATAAAGCCTGCATGCAGCCATACATGTTTGCCAAAGAAGTCTGTAGGAGATGATGAGAGCACAGAGGCGGACATCTGTGTCTGTTGTAGCACTTCAGCCCATGTCTCCCCCCATCACCACCACCTGCACCACTCATTCTCTCTTCCCGAGCCTTTTGCCTGTAGGGAAAGACTGATTCTCCTTACAGTCTCTTCTGTAAGGATTTCATGGAGCCAAAATGCTCATTTATTTTCTTTCCCATCCAAAACCCAGGACTTGTACAAAAACAGAAGGTAGATTCTCTCACTTCATTGGGTTTTTTTGAAGCTGACTGCTTTTCAGCATTGTTTCCTAAAGAAAAAGCATGTGTGCCATCACTCTATCAGCCTGCCCCTCCCTGGCAAATTTGAAGCTATGTGTCAGTCTCAACCACCTGCAACAGAGAACAAGTAGTTTCAGACATATGGATTGCAAAAGGTTTCAGGCTTTCTCAGCCTTTAATAATGCCAACTGAGAGTTACTAACATGCTTTCCTAACCTCTTCTGTTAAAAGGACACTAAGAAAGGGCAATAATGGTATCTATCTGTGTCTTCCACCACAAGGTTCGGATCAACAGTTTTACAGAAGACAGAGAAACCGTCACCTCAGCAATTTGCAAGATGCCATGGTGGTACACAGAAAGGCTATAGATTCCAGTCTTTCTCATGGTAAACACTGATGCAAAACATACCTGAAGATAAAAATATTCCTATTTTTTTAGTTTTTAAACTTTCAAGCATTTCACATTTCTAAGTTGATCTACTTAACAAAAGGATATTTACACTGCAACTTCAAATCCAAAGGCTGACAACAATGCCATCTGAGAATTTCTCACATTACTTTGCCAGGGCCTCATTTAGGACAGGTAATAGGTGTCAGTAGCTTCTGCTGAAGAACCATACAGGCCTACAAACAGCTTTTCCATATGACTGTGTGCCTGCGTAACGTTAGCATTCCTACAAGAGAAAGAGACTCAGCACAACACAGGCCCTACAGAAGAGAAAACATCGTCTCTTCTTTCCCTGGGAAGTTTTAAAACACCAGTACTCTTTGCAGGGACTCTGCTCTGACAGCACTTTAGGGAAAGGATGGAAGCGGATGACTTCTCAGAGAAGAAACGGGAGCAAACAACTCCAGTGGGGATTTCAGAGTGGCTTGCCTGAAAAATACAGCCTCTCTGATCTTGCAAATGAATGGCAAAGTTCTTCAGCACTTCAAAAAGAGCAGCATCAGCTTTTCAGGGCTGTTTGCTTGGTGTATAAGTAAACGGGCTGCTTCTTTGGGCAAGAGCACACGCTGCCAAGTGAGGTCAGAAGAGGTGAGGAGTTACTCACATCAAAACTGCGCAACTTGACAACACGGCTGAGGAGTCAGGCGCTGCACCACGTTGCCCACTTTCGCTCATAATCCTTCGAGCAGGTCAGCCAGGGCTGCATCTGCTGAGGGGAAAACAGAGACCATCACTGTTCATAGGCGCACAGAAAATGAGCTTTCAAAATGCTGTCAGCCAATCCTTGCGTCACTTTACCAATGCAAACTGGAAAAATAAAACCTAAAATTTGAACAGCACTTTTCACCGTTAGAGTGCCAAGGCTTTCCACAAAGGACATTTTATCTGCCCGGGCAAACCCAACAGATCCCTGCCAAGCTCAGGAGTTGGTCACACATCAGCTGAGTGATCTGAGCCTTGTTTGCACCTGTGGTGAGTTTTAGGGATCTTTCCTGATACTCGGTCAGAGATCAAACATATTTGCTTCCTCAAAACATTTTCAATCATATTCTGTCACTTGAGAAGGAGAATTGTAAAGCTCAGGGCTCTTCTCCCAAACATTAATTGAAAGCTTTTATTCCTTGAACAAAAGACATGTCCCCTCTCCATCTTTCCACAGCTTTTCATAGCTGTTCTTCTGTCACCATACACGTTCAAAACACATCTGCATGCACTGGCCACAAGACCTGTGTTTGTGCATGAAATTCAGCGTGTCCTCTATTTAGAAGTTGAAAAATGTGGACAGCCAGCTGTGCCCCATTGCTGTGCTACCCAGAAAGAGCATGTTGGCATTCACTGCACTTGGGGCGTGCATTAGATATCTCAAAGTCTTTAAGCAAGGAATTAACCATGAGTCAGGATAGTATTTTCATGAGTCAGGACAGTATTTTAGAGCTATAAACTGGATTATAAAAACTGTGCCTTTATACATCTATACGGCCCTGTATTTGGGGAGCCAGCATGATACTCACAGCTACAAGAGCTGGCTCAGGATGCCAAAACCCCAGCAGTCTGTAGGACAGGACTGAAGAATTTATTTCACCTTCAAATTTACTTTCTGTCTCCATAAAGAAAATATTAAACTTTGCCTATCATGTCATGCTATGCCATCACACTATGGCTACACACAAGCATGTTGTGGGTTTTAGCTGGATTAATTATAAAAAGAAAATACACCAGCACAGGGAATCTTTAAAAGAGTTGGCCAAATGCTCTTCCTCATAGCAGAATTCTTGATTTGAAAACTCTGTTGATAAAGCAATGTTCACTCCCACATAGGGCAAGACAAAGCCACACTAAAAGATGTCCAGGTTATTCCAAGTGACAGAGACAAACTCACAAAAGTGATAGCAATCTGTCATAGAAGAAGGTCGTGCCTCTGTTCTCTGAGAGGTTCCTTCTCTCCCCACAGCAAAACAGCCAGCCAAGCCATTCACAGCACAGCAGCTGAGACAGCTCTCTGCAGAAATGCTAGATTTTTCACCCTGTTTGGGATTTCTGGGAAGAAAAGCCGCTGCCAGCAGGAGACTGAGAATGGATGAATACAAAGACCGTAACCAGCTGTTAGACAAGAACGAAAATCTTCTGACGTGCGTGAACAGCAGAGCGAAAGCATCTTTCAGACTCTTTCCAAATGCTGTTGCCGCGATGCAGTACGCCGCTCATGAGTCTGCATGGGCACTGCGGGAATGACGGGAAGAGATTTATGACTGAACACATCTCATTCAGAATTATCCTCCTAAATCTGTAATTCTGTAACGTAAATCTGTGTCCCATATGACATCATACAGATCCTGCCAACAGCTCATTACTCTCTCTCCTTACATACACTTGCTAAAATCTCAGGGATAAGGAGGACGTATGCTTTGACAAATAGGGCCTTGATCCTACTCTGGTCTGACATCTTCAATGATGGTAGATGTGGGCTGTGTCTTTTTTGCCCCTGCTCAGGGCTTTCCACCTGCAGTTTTGTTTCCTGATGCCAAGCACCTCCACACCAGTCACCAGAGAGTATGCTCTCTCTCACCGTAGACGTGGATGTGCCCCAGCCCACCCCCGTCACACACAGCCAACGCTGGGAAGGAGGCTGTCTCCCACACCATGGGAAAAACAATTCTGCAGTAAAGAGGAGCAGAAGTGCTTCTTCTCTAAGTACTATTTCTGGCACAGCCTCAGATTATCCACCTCTGTGATATAAAAATGCGTCATCCCAGTATTATACTGTCTCAGGATATTTTCCTTCAAATACTGAAAATGAATTCTCAGACTCCAAAGGGACATGACGTCAAAGAGCTGGGCAAAGACACTCAGGACACTTTCCATCATCTGTGCAAGGAAAAGAATGGATGAAAACAAGCATATTTTTTGGCGGTCTGCTCCAGAAGAGCAATTAATACATTGCTATGTGGGCTAGCAGAGGCAGCCAGGAAAGTCTACCTGCCAGCGTGCTATTAACAGCTTTGAGAGAGTCTTATGTCTTGTCTGGTACTAGGCTCTCCAATACTGAGTCATACGAGCTTATTATTTTAGCAAGACACTTGAAATTTATAGCACCCTTTTTTTGCTCATTGTGAGGCTGAGATTTTCCTTCCCGTTACTCTGCTACTCTGCTACCTCTGTCACTGTGAAGCTGAGGACCCCATCTACAAGCTGCCTGAAGGAGCCCAGGTCTGCTCTCCTGAAGTGCAGGGCTTTCTCTCTGCCACTTGCCTTCCTTCACACCCCCTTTCACTCACATCAGCCACCACGCTGACTACTTCACCCCTGGTTTTATGCCCTGTTGGGAGAGTTTCTGGTCTCTGGTGCTCCCTAGGCATCAGGGAAGCCTCCTCCCCCCCAGAGGACGTCTCCTGCTGTTCTGCGGTTCTTAGCTGTGGCTTGGTCACCTCAGGCATGCCACCGCACGTGCTGCACACTCCTGCCTCCTGCGCTCTGCCCCACTGACACGCATCCTGCCTTTCTGACCCCACACGGAGGGGCTGCACCTGAGGCACCTGCCAAGTATTCCAAGCTAAAGAAGGGAAAGAAAAAAAGGAAAAGAGGGAAACTTAGAAACACAACACCTTGACCAAAAGAGAGAAGAGACTCAGTTAACCTGTGACTCACTGCGCAGATACCCAAGCTGGTAAGAAGAGGGGCTGAAGCTCTTGCTGTTTCCCCCACTGGTTCAGTGAGCAGCCCAAACACCTCTTCAGCAGCACCGTCCCGATTAGCATGACTCATGTTTTAAACATTATTAGTCTTGGGGGGAAGAGAGGCTGGCCCTGCACTCCAGCACTGGGGCGCGCACCTGCAGTGATGGAGATGCAGATCCCCGGCTGGAGGCAGCAGGACATACTGTCTGCCAGGGCAGAGAACTCGCTGGCTACAAATCCTGTTTTACCCCTGCACTTTTTGGTTTTTAAAATTCTATTTTCTAACAGAAAGGCTCAGCTTTCACAAAGTAGGACTTTCAAAGAATGATTCCATTTCACCAAACCCTATACATGGTAAAGGCTCTTCAGCTTTCACACAGAGTCTTACTGAATACAGTGCTTTTATGATTCAGTGCTTGGGCAGGTCACTGATCACAGCTGATGACATTGACCACAGAACCAACCAGGGACCACTACAAGTGACTTAAAAGAACCCTGGATGTAAAAATTAATTTATTGTTCCAGATGAGATGACAGCAAACTAGCTGTAAGTAAATGTACATAAACATTAAAATGCTAATGACTGGCACCAGGCAAGGAATGCCTTCAAACAGTCACTGAATTCCAGGCAAACTGAAGCTATGTCACAGCTGGGCATCACCCCGCAGTGATGGATCGTTTCGTTTAGATGACCTCAGGCACTGGAAACCCAGGCCTAAAGGTGGAAACCCATCAGATTTTGGCAAGAATGAAATATGTACTCGCTGGGAAGCATTAAAAAGAGATTACATACCTCACCCTCAGTACTTAATCCCCCAAAGAATGAACTCCCATACAAACTACTATGTGATAAGGTATTCAGAGCTCATCCCCCGGGCCAGCTTTTGTAGCCAGGCACATTATCATATTGTAACAAACTTTGTAAAACATGGTTTTCATTAATAATGAATAAGAATACACAAAGGCTTTCCTGTGTTTGTCATATCATCTTCACAGAGCGATCTGGTGTGAATAGTTTATCTTTGAACTTCATCTTGAAATGTAATGCTCGAATTGAAAGAGAATGCTTCAAAGGTGACTGATTGCTGCCATCCTGTGGCAGGCACACGTATTTCAGACTGACACTTGCCAGACAATATTTCTTTAAAGGTGTCATTTTAGAAAGACCTCTTACTAACTCATATTATTCTTAAATACCACAGAAGGAAAGCTAGTCATCTGTAAAGGGCAGTCTTCAGATCTTAGAAAGCCATGGGCCATTACAGCGATTCTAGCAGAAATGACTCTCCTAAGCAGAAAATAAGGACCAGATGAGAAGGGGCTCATGTCCCTCTTTTAAATGGAGAGGTACTGCAGTATTCAGTGGTCTAACTCCAGAAAGGATACTAACCCTAACCATATCAGACTGCCAGTTCCAGAATGCACATAAATACAAGGATCTCCCTGTTTCTGATGGTAACTCCGCTGGTGTCCTCAACTGGAAAAGCCATCATCAGTGGCTCAAATAACGTGAGCCCTCTGCTAAGGCTGCATCCAAACACAACACAATAGCATGGTTCGTAACACTGAATCTAACAGGGGGGCGGTGGTGTATGAATAAATCAGTGGATGACCAACGGGCTGTTACTTTCTGAGAATCTATTTCTCATATCTTGTCCTCAGTTTTAGTCTTCTGGGGGAGAAATACAGTTTCCTATAACACGGCTGTGAGACCCAGGCACCTGGGAACACATGTGAGAACTTGCAGACTGAAACTCAAGATGAGCTGGAGACTCCAGAAACAGACAAACTGAAGACTTAAAAGATCCTAGCCTGAACAAAACTTGAACCCCCTGAAACAGTACGGTGACAATGCAATCCTGGAGAAGCAACAGTTTGCAGAAAAGACCAGAACTGTTGAGGTGTGGCACTTAAATCTCACCCTTGGCCAAGACTAATAATGATGTGGGACTGAGACACCAAACGTGACTGGAACAGAGTGAAGCAGAGAGTCTTCAAGAGGCCTGAGACTCTGCAGGCCCTGACAAACATGGCCACAACTGAGACCCAGATTCCTAGAACTGTATTCTTGTCAGAGACACAAAGACTTCACAGGGATTGAAAACTAGCTGGTATCCTATGCAAGGCTGCTGTGTCCTACAGCAGGCTATGCTGCGTCCTTGGAACAGGCCCTGGGACAGAGTGGACCCCAGGAGACTTCGCACCTAGTCACCCAGTCTCCTCTAGCAAGACACTCTCCACACTCATGCGTCCCTCACAGGCAAAATTGCATCCCCTTGTTGAAGAAGCCGTTACAGACCACCGCAGGACTGTGCCCCACGGATGCACATGCAGCCCAGCCTTGTTTTCCCCTTAGCACATGATGACAGAGCAGGCAGAAAAAACACAGAGTCCCTCTATACCCAGCTGAGAACTAGACCGTAACATCCTCCACAAAGAAACCAACTTATACCAACACAGACAAAATGGGAGTTTCAGTCTCTCAGCACACTCTCTCCCACTCTCTGAGTCACGCAATGACAACCTCCTCTCTTTCACCCAGACCTGCTCCTTCTCAACAGCCCCTTCCCTTCTTCCGGGCTCAGTACTCAGTAGCTTGCAGCAGCCCGTCAGCCTCACACCCACTGTGTCAGCAGCTGGCTCTGTCAGTGCTTCTCCATACTAGCAGCCCACCACAGCCAGCCAGTCCTGCAACTCGTCGTTTGCCCTATGTTGTCAGCACCCCCAACACATACTTGCTCAGTCTCCGAGATGCTTCTTTACTTACTTCGACACAATTTCCCCAACACCCAGCTCCCTCGTGAATTTCCCCCCTTCAAAGATATGAGTCTTAACTACTTATGTTCTATGGGGTATTTAAAAGGGAGAAGGGGCTTACAGCTGGTAACACAAATGAAGGGCCACCAGGCTGGGAAAAGAAAAAACATTGGAGTAGCAGGGGGAGGATGGTGGGCCCATCGTGTTCCTCTTACTGAGGCTTGGAGCAAGGGTTACCACAAAGGTAGCCTCAGGCAAATGGGGAGGAGCACAAACAAGGGAAGGGACGGGAAGGGCCACCTGGAAAGGAATATGGGCAGAGGCAGCGAAAGTTGGCCACTGTGGGACTCAGCCCTGCCCAGGAAACACAGGCCAGATGGAAGCAATGAAGACCTTCCAGTTGGCCCTGCTGCCTCATCTCCTGAGTCAGGAAGTCACTGCTGTCAGTAACATTGAGTATCTGGTCTTACCTTCTGAGCCCCATCCATCCACAGCTGATCTCCACCTGCTCCTGAGTTCTTCCATAGCGGCAAAGAACACAGCTGTCTCCTGATCTTCTGACACCTTGTGATGTCTCAACTCTGTGACTGCTTTCAGCTGTGAGAAGGGACCGTTTCTCAGTTCCAGGGAATAAAGTTTCTACAAGAGAATGCTACAGGTATGGTCTGTGTGGTGTGTTCTCATCTCACATTCCTCGTACTGCTCTATCTACTCAACCATGCTTGTGAATTTTTTAGGGGTAATACTAATGCAAAGTCCATTGAAACATATTCTGTGTTCTTCAGACACTTGTTTATTTAAATAGGCTTTTTAAAACTATGAGCTTTTCTTTGAAAAAAATTCTGGCTACATAGGTGAACTTTGTCCTCGGAGCCATTTTTAAGACAGTGCAGAATTGCCTAACAGCTGTTGATCAACACTTCAAAAGAAAATGCCACTATCAGTAACTACTTTTTTATGTCGAAGGGTACATGACAAAGAATGATCATTAATAGTTTTCTAACCCAAGCACGCAGAACTAGATACAGGGCTCTTAAAATCACCCTGGAGGCTATAGCATTTTACTTGATTTTTACCCCAAATCTCAAGATTTACTGTCCTAAGCCAGCAAAGTCATACTTCAACTTCTTAAGTCAGTTCAAAGCAGTACAAAAATTTACGAGGCACTGGAAAAGCAATGTCCACACAAACAGGAAAAAGGAACTCCCTGTCCATCCTTCATGGCTGAAATGCCCGACAGAAATCTTAAGGATGTCAAGGGCCCTGCCCTACTGAAGCTGTCACCACTGTGAAGTGCAGTGGTTTTGCAAGACCCTCCTTCAGTACCAAGTGCTTATGCAGCACAGCTCCCTCTTGCGCTGTTCGGTCTAACAGGCAACTGCAGTGCCAAGTTGTGCTTCGATGTCCAGGGTGTTCAGAGGGGAATCGCCCACTGCACCGAATGCAAAGCAAAGCCTTCTAGGGCTTGATCTTTTACTATCTCAGATATGCATTTAGAGGAAGCAATTGTTCAATTTTAGGCAAAAGCTCAGTGGTTCTGGTGACAATGAGGTTTAGATCAGGCTGATATGGCTGTTCCCTCCATGCATGAATGACAGATGCATGTAGAGGGAAGCAGCTCTCTACTTAACTGTTTTCATGCTATTGCTAGCAGACAATGTGAACTTCTTCTGGAACTGAAAGTGACAGAGGGTCTGCATTTGTCTTTTTCAAATTTATCTCAAGGACAACTTCTATCCCTCAGGTTGGAAAGAGGTGAATGCACGTAATACTGCAGAGATGGTTTTTTCCATGATAAAATAGCAGTAAGGTGTTTTGAGGGACTTCCACACTAATTTAGGAATCTTCCAACCCCAGATTCCAAACTATGCAAATAAGCAGCATGATCTATATGGGGCTTACTTTGCATGATTAGTTTTCCTGTGAAGGCAATAGAAGCAGAAGGAGAAACATTCCTGGGAGCAGTCAATGATTTAATATCTACAGATAAAAATGAACTGACATTTTAACAGCAACGCTGCCATTCCACTCGAAAGACTTCCTGTACGCCAGCCTGCTTGAGTTGGGCAATGGAATATTCCTGAAGGCCAAAAATGCAGTCAGCAGCAAAATCTGGATTGTTTTCTTTGAATTGGTCAGCCCCTGAATATCATCAAGCCATAGACGTCGATGTGCAGGATTGCGTATCGACAGAAACAGATGTAAGATCAGAATTTGCTTTCCATAGTTTTTAAAAAACTGAGGCAGTCTCCAAACATTTTCCTGATCAAGAAAATCCAAGTACTTTACCTTCTTTGCTGAGTTTTTCATCCCATTGTATTCAGCCTAAGGTATAACATGTTGTTTCCAAGAAACATGTATTTGAATTCATAAATTGGCATGCAACGCTACAGAAAATTAAAATTAATATTTATTACAGGAAGTTAACATAAAACCCAAACACAAAGACTGGTTGGAAAATGAACAACAAAATTATGAACTCTGTTTAAATTAGCATTCAGTGTAAAGAGAGGCTTCTATCCAACTTTTGCAGATTATAAAGGAGAGAAAAACAAAACACAGCGACAAAATTCAGTAACTAGTTCTCCCAGTTCATACAGTTTCTTCAACAATTATTGTTAGAACTGGACACTGATCAGCTAATCCAGAGAGCCATTGCTAATCAATACATACAAACAAAAAGGTAAGAAGTCCTGAGTTAGGTTCTGATCAAAAGAACATGAGCAAGGGAAAAAGACACTTCATTTTTACCAGCAAGGACAAAGCATTAAAAAATGAAAACCATTCCTTCTAATTCTTCACGGATAAAAACCTCTTTGCAAGGACGGTATCTAGCGCTTCTCCATCATTAGATGGGCCCTTCTAGCACTCACTGCTACCTGCAAAACTGTAGACATCTTGAAAAGAAATTGTATTATCTTAGCGTTGGAACAGGTAGATTTCCTGTATGACAATCAGTTTCTTTTTAGGCTTAAAATAAACACTGCCATGCCCCCAAGAGAAGCAGAACACTAAATTCATCTGACATGATTCAAGATCTGTTTTGTTCTGAGATTTCATTTTTTACTGGATCACAGATTTTTTTTTTTATGGTTTCTGGAGTTACTTTACATGCAGGGATAGCTTGGAGGTACATGAGAAGTTTTAAAAATTAGGATTGATATCTGAATCAGAAAATAGTTCCAAACTCACACAGATTCTGTTACTGTTACAAGACAGCCCCATCGCCCAAAAGAAAGATACACTTTGCAGAATGATGAGACGAGTCAGTAAGTTCAGGCTCGGGTGCATCAGAGCTAAGAACACCTCACTAGAAAGTTTTGCTTCTAGGCCCTTCCCAGCTGAATTGGACAGATGCTGTTCTAAGTGAAGCAAGCTGCTGATCTCCACTGCCTAGTGCCACAGCTGGAGAAGCAGGCTTCTTGCTACACCGGCTCTGCACCATCTACAACTTCAGGAGTTGAAACCTATATCTTAAATTGTCCCCTTGGAAAGGAGGAGGCACCTGCTGTAAATGGTGCTGTGCAGAGATACACACTTCATTATCAACACCGTTGCCAAGCACACAGAGTGCCATTTCTGGGCTAGCTGCAGTTTCCAAGGGACATGCATGCAGAAAGAATACCAAGGCAATCCAGTCTGGAAGCAACAATAATGTGAACTGCTGCAATAAAACCACCACTCCAAGTTAAAGGCTACAATTACCTGGCACAGTCAACAGCAGAAGTTCTTTATCACCAATTATCTATACCAGCTGAGAGTCCAGCTAAATCATTATCTTTCACCAGAAGGGAACTGACACTGTTTTCAAGTTTCTCTCCTTAACCAAGAAAATATAATTCTAGGACTCTGACATACTGTCCAGACAGTCCCTGACTCAAAATTTGACTCTAGCCAGCAAGTGAATAAGTTTATATCAAATGAAATAGCTGAAACCCAGAAAAAGGGTTGGATTAAAAAAAAAAAAAAAAGGCTATTAAAGCAAGCGATACCAATAATGTAACTTTAAGTAACTTAAAATTCAATTATTTTAAGGACACTTTGCTTCCAGGACTCTTCATATTAAAAGTAGAACAGATTTTGGTAAAAATGTATTTTTACCAAATCTCTTCTAGGGTATTTGTCAGCAGATGTTCTTGGGTGGCCATTTACAGCTATCACATGCTAAAACTAAAAAGAATAATGAAATCCAGCTCCCTGAAAGAATGCAACGTTCACTAATGCATCTGGAAAAAGGATGCATAATAGAGACTATGAAGTACATAGAACTCGCCAGAAAAGCATATCTGCATGGTTCTTTTTATTCAAATGTTTTGAGATCTACTTTTTTATGTACATATATAGGTATATATACAATACTTGCCACCTTTGGCTGCTGCTGTTTAATGCCACAATTCTACATACAAGGTAAACAGGTACTTTTCATAGTGACATTTTGTTTAGTCTGATGATGGGCATGAGATAGCCAAGCAGATGCTTAGCTCACTAAAGCTGTTTCTGGTCTTTAGTGTTGGGTTTTCTTTCAAGTTTTACTACTTTTAGTATTTCATGACTTTAAGTCATCCAAGATTTGCTACAACTAACACCACAAACTTTGTCAAAAGGGTTTGTTTGTTCATTTTTAAATTCTTCCCTTAACTTTCTTCTTTTTCATTCCATGTTGTCATTTCAAGCCTCAAAAGTAGACTGCAACATCTCTGAATAGATCTCATTTGGAGACATAGTGTGTTTCACAACATGTGTATCTTTTTTAAAAAAATGAAGCAAAGCAGGGTCATCCCCTTTGCCAATTTCCAGGCATCAACAGGCAACATCAAGCATTTCTATAAAAGAAAGCATGCCGTAATGAGTTTGTAACACATCAGCTGAAGAAATAAATGGCAGCTTTCTTGTTAGAGAAACCGCAAATGAAGTAGAATAAAGCAACAACAAAAAAAAACCTTCCTCACATATGACACACTTATGCAGAGGATCTATTTATTCCTGAGCAGGCTGGCAAGTATCCATTGGTGGTCAGGCAGGGGGAGACGGAAGAGGAAAGAATTTTAAGCTGAAAACTTTACCAACTGCAAAAGGCACAAAAGACAACAACACTGAGGCCTTTAGAAAAAAGAGAAAGCATTATGAGAACTATTTTCAAACTGAATCTGTTTTACTGATCAAAATGAGTATTTGGTGATGATGATAAAACTGAGTATTAAAGAAGTGATGCAAGGTATTCAGGACCAAATTTCTCTTCAACTAACAAAAAGACTGAAGACTTTAAATGGAAAGAACTGTTTGAAGAAAAGACATGTTTATCTCTTTAGAATCTTATCTTCCAGTGCCTTCACATACGCAGTATATAAATCTGGGTGTAGAATCAACAGGAATTCAACCTAGAAAATAGTTCCTTTATTTTTATTAGTACTCCTTATATTTCAACCTAATCTTTAAGACTGGCAAAATTATTTGTGACAAGTATTTAATGTTGAGATTATGGGGTACGTGTCTTTTACAGGATTTGTAAAATACATTCTCATCTGTTTGAATGCAGTTACATCATCACAGAGGAGACAGTGCATACAATTTACAAGAGAGATTTGTAGTAAAATTTAGAGATACACAACAAACAATGTCTCAATATAATACTAACTTGGAACCCAGGTGCAAGTTTTTCAAACTGTACATGTATTTTTAAAAAGATACAGCCTTTTAAAATGTTTATATATTGAAGCATTTTAAGATCAAACACTTACTAAAAACAGTAAAATTATAGCAGCAATATGGGAGAGTATCTAAGTCACATGAACATTAATAATTAAAATAAAAACAAATACGAAATATTACATTACTTGGATGTTTGTGTTAGATAACAAGGACAGGTAACACACCAATTACTTATACCAAACCATCAAAGAATCTGGATTTGTTCACTGTATGAACAATACTGCTGTATAGTTCAATCAAAGTTACTGTTTTAAAAGAAGTATCAAATGCGGACTTCCACCACCACTGTTCTGGAGTGCTTCCTGGAGAACTCACTTGAATCTTTTAGTCCAAGCCCGACTATGATCCTTTTTGCACCTTTGCTACAGGAACTAAGGATGCTTTTAAATATGGATTCCTTAAAACTAGGCTTATTTTATTTACACTACTCAAAGTTTACTTTTCCTTCCAACAACAAAATGTGCAGGAGGATTTACTACATGCTATACAATGTAAAAATAGACTTTAAAAAGCCAGAACAATGTGAGTAAAACTGTACAATGTTTGTTCCCTGCTCCAGTTCATTGCACTATTAAGTTAAAATGGATGAGTTGTCATGCCCAGAAGACTTACTGTAGGATCAGAAAATCCACGCACACACAGAGGAGGTAAATGCATACTGGTTTAGGTATAGTGCCAAATGAAAAAATACTATGAGTTATATCCACGGAAAGCTTCTCATCACAGGAAGGAGCACGGCTAATTCTGAAAGGCAGCCCTCTTCATGTAGGACACAGTACTGCAAAAGAACCGCAAACACATCTTGATAAACATCAGTGAAGTTAGTCTGCATAAAACGTATTATGTATACTAAAATACTTAAGTGTTGAATTCTACCCTATCCCATGGTAAAATCTAGAAATCATCTGAAACTGGCAATTAAGATATCATCCTCTTCTCAAAAGATAATTAAGTGACACAACCCACTATCTTTAACTAATATTACCCAGAAATGAGTTAACTAAAGGTCATGTCTTAAATAATGCTTTTTGAGGTGTTCTATTAGAAAACAGAACATTAAATAAAAGGTGACGCATGCAGTTGTATTTTAAAAATATGCGCTGACAATTTGAGATTCTAACTCTACTTTCTAATTCTGGTGTGTGTACTTGAGTAACACAGTGGGAAGATAAGACATGTCCTTCACGTGTTTCTCATTCCTGTTTCACATGTAAGACACAAACCTCAGAGCAATCCAGCTTTCAAACCAATGCTAGCACAACACAAAAGCAAATAAACAAGTCAGGTGTAACAATTAAACAAAAACTCCAAAGGCATGAAAATAAATGTTCTTTTTATCTGAAATACTTGCCTAATTTAAAAATAGAACAAGGGGTGAATTCTTGCTTTATTAAAACAAAAAA
>WAAD01037383.1:0-30609 GCA_013389945.1 Fregata magnificens
ACACGCTCCAGCACCTCAATGTCTTTCTTGTATTGTATGGGGCCCAACTGAGGGACCCAAAACTGAACACATTATTTGAGGTGCGGCCTCACTGGTGCCGAGTACAGGGGCACGATCACTTCCCTGCTCCTGCTGGCCACACTATTCCTGATCGAAGGCAGAATGCCGTTGGCCTTCTTGGCCACCTGGGCACACTGCCCGCTGAAGTTCAGCCGGCTCTCAACCAGCACCTTGAGGTCCTTTTCCGCCAGGCAGCTTTCCAGCCACTCTTCCCCAAGCCTGTAGTGTTGCATGGGGTTGTTATGACCCAAGTGCAGGACCCGGCACTTGGCCTTGTTAAACCTCATACAGTTGGCCTCGGCCCATCGATCCAGCCTGTCCAGACCCCTCTGCAGAGCCTTCCCTCGAGCAGATCAACACTCCTGCCCAGCTTGGTATCATCTGCAAACTTGCTGAGGGTGCACTCAATCCCCTCATCCACATCACTGATAAAGATATTAAACAAGACCAGCCCAAAGTTTTGATAATGTAGTGTATCTGTTTTGCATTATACTTCATACAAGAAGTGAATCAACTGAAGAGAGTTTGGAAGAGAGGAAAGATAACGGTGATTAGAGGTTGAGAAAATATGACTAACTGGAAAATACTAAAGAACTAGGTTGTTTAGCATAAACAAGAGAAGAAGAAAGGGAGTCCATGTAGTTATCTACAAATTGGGAAAATTTATGTAAAAAGATAGAGAATAAACTGTTCATAATTGAGCTACAGAAGTAATTGTCCTGAATAAAAAAAATGACATTACTAGCAGTGAAGATGAATTTTGAACTCAAAGAGAGAAGAAGAGCAAGATTATAGGGTGGAAGGACTTACTAAAAGATTAATTAACACATAATATTAAGATCACTCAGTCATCTCTTTTATGAGGAAAAGAAGTCATAAGAATTTTCTTATTAAAATTCTTTTTTATCTTGTTAAGTATGTGTTTTCTGAGAAGCAAACCAAAAATAAGTCCAGGGAAAGTGATGGAAGATTTATAATTTTACGTATTATAAGTATATACTAGGTCGAAACGATAACTGATGAAGGTATCCAGCAACCACATTCAGGAGGAGTTTACTTCACAGTGTCAGCAGACACTGTAATATACAGTCTTTGCTGATGTAAAGACTTGTGAATGTATGGATTAAACATGAGTAATGTGTGTGGAATTAATAACATTTTGGTGTATTTCATAACGTGTAATTAAACAGAGATAAATCAGATCCAATTCTCTAAAAATGTGGGCTACCTGTGAGTTGTGGACACCACCACTAATGAAACATTGTTAAATTCACATTTTAATTAGATTAGATACACATTTTAATTATGTTTTCCCTGATGAAGTAATATTTCAGTATAATTCCTTCATACTTGTACAATGTGCCTTAGCAACATCTCTTGGTTAAGAAAATAACATGGGACAAGAAGAAGTGTTATTTAGGGAGAATTTCACCCCTTAGGAAAAGATTATAAATGTGTTAATTGTTAAAAGTACATTAACTAAAAGCAGTACTGCAACAGTTAATTAAAAAAAAAGGAGGAGACAAACAGATGGTCCATTTAGAGACAAGGAGTGGAGATGGTTGTATTACAAAGATGAAGCCAAATAACATAGGCACTGAGGAAAATGTTTATGTACGGAATACTATTTTCCTGCCATTTTATCAAATTATCAGGTGAATCACTCATTAAAAAGCCAGAGTACTTTTGAGGAAGCAGTTATACCACGCTGTGGAACTGCCTAAATAACTGATTAATGATCACTGCATTAAAGCCATAAGAATCAGAAGAAACTCACCAAATCTGCTGTCTAAAGTGTTAACTCCAGAAGGAAACTGCAGCTGACTAAATACAGCTTGACACATGTTTGTTCAAATATGTTCTTATTTGCATATTGGCAAAGCCCACAGCCATTAAAAAAAAGAATAAAAGGGGATAGAAAAGATGAAGATACGACTAAATCTTCTCAATTTTCCATTTCTAGGTATTGTCTTATTTACTCCCTTATGCTCCCACTGAAATGCTTAAATCATTTGGTTTCCCTTTCTTGTATTACACCATTGGAAGATCCTTCAAAGTGTTTACTCCCTATATCCTTAAAACCATTGTTCTAATCTTGGATCTAAATTTATTCATGGCCAGCATATACTTATGTGAGTTTGTGCAGATATTCATTTAACTTAAACAGGTTTTTTCCCTTTTGTATATTTACCTCAACATTTATTTATAGAGAGTTCATTAAATCCCCCCTTAATTTTATTTTGGCTAAGCAGAACAAGCCCGGTTCTTTGGTGCATACAAGAATGTACTGAGAGGGACAGCTGACACTAAACTGTATTTGTCCTGTGCTGCAGGGAAGATTGTGGGGTTTTTCCCTCTAATACAGAATTTGATTTCTGAATGTAAATGGGGTGGGGGTGGTGTATTTTCCTCAAAAGCATTAGAGATTAGTCACATCTATAGACAGGAGTATCCTTCCTAAGATATATTCTATCATGTAGCTCTGCCATGATGAACTGTAGGATAACCATAACAATGTGCATTGGTTCTCCTGGTTACAAATAATCATTCCTTTGACTGCTGTGCACTGTTAACAATTCCACCACTAAGATGGTGGAAAAGTTTTGAGCTAGCAAGTAAGTCTGACTATAAATCAGGTTAGCAGGCTCCAAGAACTTGCCATTCTTCTCAGGATCCTCTTGGAGTTTTAGTTAATTTGATTAATAAGCTCTCTGGTACTTGACCCTTTCAGTGCTCTTGATCTATTACACTATAGCTGTGGCTCTGTGTGGCTTTTGGTCTTTTGTTACAGACCTAAAGGCTATTATACAGAATTGAGAAGTAACCCATCGTGTTTTTCACGTATGGACAATCATTTGAAATTGTACCTGACGACCTAGCTGGTCCTCTCTATTTCTTCCATACTATGACTTGATGAGTTCCTTGCATATAACCACTAACATCTCTAGCAAATTTTCCAGGAGATATTAGCTCAAATGAGACTAGTCTGAAAACTTTCCAGAACTTACTTACTCAGGTGAATTATTATTAAGCACAGTACTAGAATGTCTGAGAAAGTTCTTTAGCTAAAAATATCACACTATAATTCTCTTTGTTTGCCATTTTTGACTTATATAGGGCTCTGAAATTCAGAAAACAAGTTCATTTAGAACATAGGAATACATATGGATCTATATGCTGTTGCTGCTTCTCAAGGTCCACTTTAAGTTATGCTGTCATAAACCGAACAAATGTCTGGTCACAGTGAAGGTATGGCTTTCTATATAACATCTTCTACATAAAATAGTAGCCAACCTGAAACAGGCAGAATTTGAGTTTGGTGTAGCTTTTGTCTACACAGCTATCCGTGTTATATGTTGACCCTCCACCCAACTTCCCCCTCAAAAAAAACCCCTGCCACAGACATCTAGGCAAAACACAGTACAAGCAGAAATAATGCATAACACTGTGTTAGGCTAAATCATTGTCTCAAGTTTCTATTTACTCCCACATGAAGTCATTGCCATGTAAACATTTGCTGTCTTAAGCCATTGAAAAGCAGAGAGTGTTCTATATTGTACACAAATGTGAAGAGATCAGTAAGCAAATGAGCTAAGCTAAGTGACAGTAGTTTTGAGGTAGCTAATGCAAAAGTTCTGTTTAAGAATTCCACCTATAAAGAACATTTAGTTGGTTGTTATATCAAGGAAAGGGCTCTTTTAAGTGGTACATAAATACTCAGCTGAATAAAATACAAAATGGCTTTGAAGGACCTATTTGTAACAGGCATCTAAGATATCCTGATTTTATTGGGTTTTTTTAACCAATGCTGACACAGATATGCTCTTCAGCTTGTATGTTTTCCTCTGTGAAAACAATCATAAAGCTAAAGAAATACATTAAAATTGTCTCAGAAAATTATGGACATATTTTGCCCTGATATTATTGGTGAATAAAAAAAAAAAAAACTTATTTAATGTAATTTATTTCACCTATTCTTAGAAGCCTCCATAGTGAGTACCTACTCCTGGGCTAATCATCTTATGCTCGTTTTATACACAGTGAAAGACAGGAGTAATTTAATTTGATGCTCATTTTGACTGTTTTAAATATCAACTCTGGCATGAGGAAAAGCTGAGCCAAATGGGTTATCTAGATACCTATGTTTCATGAGCTATACACTCCTTATAATGTCTGAAAAATATGCTTGACAAAGCATGAAAGTGTGCGTACATGCAAAAGGTCTGCAGCGGATGTTCTTGTGTCCACTATGTGGCAAAAGCATCCTGGAAATGGGAACCACCACTCTTGGGTATTCACAGCCAATGAAACTGTGATAGCATAAGGTTGTCCTGATGCCCTGTAACATGTAGCCAAACCCTCAAACCCTGGGTCATAAAACAGGGAGAAAACAGTGTGAATGTTCTCTCTGGGAGTTAAACTTATACACAAGGTACTCACGAACTCATAACCAGTGAAAACAGAACACAAAGTGAATGGTTTTGCCCACATTCAAGGACTAGCTTGTTAAGAGGTGTCGGGAGCGCTCATCGCCCTTCAGTTCTCTTGTAACGAACTGTTTCTATGGATATAATCTCTCCTTGTGTTTTCTGCTCTGTTAGCTCACCTCAGCTGGTGAGCTGTGGCCTCTGTGGCACATTACACCTGTTGTGTGATATTAACCATGTCATAAGCTAAATTTTCAAAAATGTCAAACAATTTTTCATCCCTCATTTTTCTGAATTCCTTATTTACAGGGCACTAAGGGCCTCACCTGTCCTAGAGGGCCTCTAGCTTTATTATCTACAACATTATGACAAGATTCAAGCCCTCTGAAAGTGACTTAAACTGGACAAATATTTTTTTTAATTTGAAAATATTGTTCTTAATCATTGTGGTCCATGTCTCCATAGACATAATACCTTTGTAGCTATGAAGGACAGTGTGAGAAAAAAAAATGCTAGTTTTGGGAAGTACCCAGATAACACAGTGATGCATAAATATAATGTTAAGGGCTGTTACAAGTGGCCACAACCTCCAGCAGCTCCAGGCCTGGGGATTCCTCCTGCCCGGCTGCTGGAACTCATCCTGGTGCCTGGGGACCAGAGGTTTCTGCCCAGGCTGAGGGACGCAGCTGCTGCTGTCCCCTTTGCAGATCCAACCAGCAATGAAGCTAAGCACATATCCCAGACACACAGAGGACTCACACAGGTGCTGAGAGGTCAGAAAAAAAGGTTTGTTTTGACCAATACATTGACTTGAACCCTGGTTAACGTGATGAATTATCGTAATGGACTATTTTATCCACAACCAAATTTCTTGAATAGAAAGTGTCCAGGAACTGGAAAAAGTTAAATAGCATGGTCAAAATAATAAAGGCAGTTAAGTGCCACACATTTAATTTATTTCTCAGATTGCTCATATTCTCTTTGTTGACCAGAAAGGTGCAGCTGGTCAAGGGCTTTAATATTTTTTAAGCTCTCCATATGGATTTTTTTTTTAATGTAGAATTGAATTTTAGCCTAGATATTCTCTTCCTTGATAGCTAAGAAAAAAAGAAAAAAAATCTTGTCTTTAAATGTTGTTCTTTTTCACATGGCTGTTAGTGGTTGGTAACACAGAGATATACATACACAAAAGGGAAAATATTTATTTACTTACAGTGCACACAGTACACTTTAGAGAAGAGTGGCTTTTTTGTTGTTGTTGTTTTTTCCTCTTAATGGAAGATTTAGATAAAGACTAAATAGTTTAGCAATTGCTGGATTTGTGGTGGCAAAAAGTTGCACTGCAGTTAGGAGTGCTCTGGGACCCAGAAAGACAGACAGTGAAGTTGGTCAATGAAAGAAGATAGAGGTAATTGGATTTTTTTAAGGTAAAACAAAAAAAGAAACTCAGAAGTTTTTGTCATGGTTGTAAATATTCTGTAGAAAGCAAGTTATAAGGATCAAATATCTAAATGCAGTTAGCCTTTTGTGGTAATTGTGAAAATTTGTGGTTATTCTCATAGGAAATTTAAGCATTTTTAATATGTTCAATACTTTTTTCATCTGCTGATGGATGGGCAATGTATCAATGGTTGCTCAGCATTTGCAAATGAATGTACTGAGTGTCTTTCGGGAGAGGAGCTGAACTGGAGGAAGGGAGAAAGGAGGGGTAGGGAGGATGAGATTCTTGTAATGAAGTTGTGGTGTTAATGCTGAAAAGTTAAAGGTAAAATGTAACAGTTTGTCACAATTATGCTTCATATTGGCAGGTGTTCTGAACTTTCTGTTTGATAACTAGACATATAAATTTCAGTTCTTAAAGCTTTGCAGCCAATTTAAGGGCTCATTTATTTCCCTGACAGCAAGATATATATGCTGCCTGGCATAGTGAATGTCTGGGGCCAAATCCACTACTTTGTTGCTTGTGTGTCTCGTGGGAAGTAAACAGTAGCAATTTTTCAGCATAGGCATACCGGCGCAAGGTGTTTAGCAAATAAATGAGCATAAGATGACCTGTGGTGTCCTGAAATTACTAAAATTCATGAATAATAAAATGATCTATAGATTGTTAGCAGAGGGCTATAGCAAAGGCTAATTTGCAGTCACTGAAGCTTTACAGGATAATTTGTAACTTTTGAAAATGTAATGACTTCATCAGTTTTTACCTATTTTTTTTACCAATATAATTGTCTGAAAGCTACCTTCAGGAGAGATCTTCTGTCTAGACAAAATCACAATCACATATATCATCACATTATGAGTACTTAACCCACTTTATCTGAAGAACTTTTCTTTCTTTCACCCCTACATTATGGTAACTACCAAAAAAGTGTCTTTATCCTATGAAGACATATTTCTTATTTTGTTAAATCTTGTTAACATATGAAACAATTATAAGAAAATAATCAATTGAATAATGCAAAGGGAAGAGGAATTTGAAAAAAAAGATCTAGTGA
This sequence comes from Fregata magnificens, assembly GCA_013389945.1. Taxonomy (NCBI): domain Eukaryota; kingdom Metazoa; phylum Chordata; class Aves; order Suliformes; family Fregatidae; genus Fregata; species Fregata magnificens. The sequence continues at coordinate 6,983 of WAAD01037383.1, forward strand.
GCAAACTACAGCTTATTGGAAATAAGTGAAAGCACCCTAAAACAAGATCAAAGAAGTCAGAAGGAAAATTAAAAGGCTCAGCACATAATATCATGCAAATTCTGTCGCATTTAGTTAAGGCTTTGAAAAGAAAAGGGACGCATGAGTTCAGGTCCTTGATCACATTTCACTTTTTTATTTATTTAGATTAGTTACCAACACATGCATACTGAAATAACCAAGAAAACAGGGACTGAAACCACAGTTTTTCTCTCCTTCACCTGAATGGCTGATCACTTAATATAGTTATTTTGATCTCCCAGTTTCAAACATTTTGAATTCTTTTGAGTATATGACATCTTCACACTTGCTGTCTCCTACATACACTAGACTTGGAGACAGCTTTGCATTATCTTGGGTGTTACTGCAGGAAAACTGGCAATAATCAGGCATAGTTCAAACTCTGAAGAGTCTGGTTACGTTCACCACTGCAGGAGTATGTTTACTCCTGCAGCTCATCACTTGTTTTTCAAATGGTGCCACTGTTTTAGTTTATCTGAATTCTCTGGTTTAAGTGTCTTGTGTAGTTCCTTTACAGATTTAGAAAAAAATACAATCTTCGCTACACTTTTGTATGTCGTCCTTTTTACACATTGATGCCCACTCCTCAGTTATATAAAGATAACCGTAGGTTGATTGTATCTCACCTAAAGTCATATTTTTGAGAAAGATCCACCTATTACTACTGAAGAAATAGTCCCACACTAGGATTTAATGGGGACTAACACCTTTTAATATGAAATGTAAGTATCAGAGGAACGTTCTGTCTGCAATAATATACATTTCTATCAGGAAACATTTGCAACATGGTCTAGAAAAGCAAAAGTAGAAAATGGGAGCATCCTCTCTAATCTCTGCTTTCTTTAAAACACATTCTTAATTAAGGAAGCTGAATTTTGAAAGCATTTAAAAAAGAAAGCTAATTAACATCATTCTGCCAATGTAGAGAAATAGTGACATTTGGCAGATACTTGAGGAGTACTTTTAAGGGGATATTTACAATGAGAATGTTAGAGAAAGAGAAAGTACAAATGAAATACAGCAATATCTGGAAAATACAATTTAAAGAAAAAAGCATTCAAAGGCATAAAGGGAAAGATAAAATAAATGAAATGAGCAGCTAGTCTGCTTATTTTACAATTTTAATTGCTTTTTAACCTTTACAATACATCTGAAGGCAAAAAAAATTGTAAAATATATTAATTTATACAGTCTTCTTTGGTTTTATTTTTTTAAAATAGTTATTCTCTGACAATGCAGAACAAATTTATCTTTCTAAAATGTTCTGGAGTGATGATTGAAAATTTATAACTTAATAAGTACCATTCAGTGGAATATTTATGTTGCTCTTCCAGTTGTATTTTTGAGGAAAAAAGAGAAGAAAATCGTTCATTTGCAGCAATGAGTTTCTCTAGACCATGGATTTCCTCGATGAGACTTCACTTAGGTAATCACAGTGACCTTGCTCTTTACAAAAGTTGTGCATAATGTTTATTGTAATCAGAGCATATGGACCACCTAATTAGTCCCAGAGCTTCAGAGCTGGTGCTTAAAACACAGTAAGTGGGAATTCTTCCTTAAAAAGGTCAACAGAAATGGAATATCTGGGGGCTTTTTGTCTTTGTTTTTTTTCCCCCTTCTCAGTCAGTAAGATAATGTATCCTTCTGAGGTTTCTTAAGCAGTGTCTAGAAGGAGAATAAATAAATAAATAAATACATACATACATACATACACACATACATACATACATACTAGGGATCCTGATCACGCCACCTTTACTAGTCTGCTACTAAATCCCTTCCCCCTCTCCCCCGTTTCATCTTAGCCTGATCATGCTTGCCCAGGAAATAAAGCTGTCTGAGCTGACAGTAGTAGAAAAATGAAGCAGAAGTTTAATAGTGTTTTTACCTTGCACTATTTTCCACTTTTTTCTCTATATCCTTTTTTTGTTCTTTCATGCTATGAATAGGAAGATTGACTGCTATATCTTTTTTTAGTAGTAAAATCATTAATAATTTCTTATAACATTCTAACTATTTGATAGGTTAAAAGTATCTCTGAATGCCCCAGAAAAGATCGGCCTCTTGCAGACACTAAGCGTGTCAGGGTGATATCAGGCAAGGACAGCGCACTTGAAATGCCTGCAAGGTTGAAAATACCACTGACACACTGTGCTGGCTCTGCCTGTTTGGCACCCAGAAGGCTGAAACTCAATAAACATATGAGTCTTTGGAAATTACCTTTTCAGATCATACTAAGCTATAACATTGCTATACTTCTCTGGTTGCATGAAGTGTTTTCTGAGTTTGTAAGGCTGTTGAATAACTACATTCACTCTGAAAATACATAGCAAAGCTCATATGCTCTGTGGGTAGAGAAACAGAAATTAGTATTATCTACCAGGATGAAGGAGAGGCTCCTGCAGCACTGAGGCTGTAGAATAAGGACATTCAATTTTTTTATCATATTAACACCATGTGAAGTTCACCTGCTCATTTAATCTCCTTATCAAGGTCTAAAATGAAATAATCATCTTACCTTTGAAGGAGAATGTAACACAGACTTGACTATGTGATACATCTGTGATCTAAACCATTAAATCTATTTATTCAGTTACTGAATTTAACTTGAGACCCTGATCTAGGAGTGTTTTTTCTATTGGGGACCATGGTATGTGTCTCCACCAGAATTTTCCCAAAGGTTACCTCTATACAGGTTGTCCTTAATTGCTTTCTCTGCACTAAGCAGACTTTACACTAACACAGAGCTTTCTTTGCGCTACAGCAACAGCGTACTTGCCAGCACCACAGCTATCCAAAAAGAAATACACTGTGCCTGCTCAATAACCTTCAGGTAGGGAGATGTGTGAACCTCACCAAACAGATGTATTAGACCTATTAATTCTCTGGTCTGATAATTCCAAAAGCCAGCATTCAAGCAAGTGAATTTAATGAGCTTAGAGCAGTAAGAGCAATTTCAGCTATTTTCACATGTGCTATATTTCCTTGTTTCACCATTTTAGTAAATCTCATTAAAACCACACAGACTCAGTTAACTTTTTCAAATAGCCACTCTTTACAGAACTATAGGAAATATGTGAAATTAGTGAAGTATTTTGAGAACTGTTTGTCACTGCCCTTGAACTGAAACTTTTTTAATTTATGTATGTCTGAGTAGGGCTCGCTGGATCAGACCCTGAATTACTTTGTTGTTATGCTTAAAGCTATTATATATGTGCTTTATACACAGATTAATTTAAAAAGTCCTTCTTTTTACCTGATTTTTTTAAGCAGAAAGTAACTGAAAATGTAATGCTGTTTCTTGAATATCTGAATACTGGTGGGTCTTTTTTTTGGGTCATTTAAGAATCTGACAACTAAATACTAAAGCTATAACTGTTAAGAACAGAGCCAGGAAGTCTGATTAAACTTTGTAGATGAAATCTTCCAGCATAACTATAGGTCCTTGGAGAATTAGTAATTTTAATAAGCTAAACTAAATTGTATAGACAAAATAGGTGTTTTAAGAAGGCAGCATTTTGTACAAGCTTCACATACAGTGTCTGTGCAAATCAAACAAAAAAACCCTCTTGTGTAGTATGAGACAAGTATCTCTGAGTGACAACCTAAGTCTAAGGATTTTTATAACAGAAGAGTTGCATGGATGCAGTAGTTTAATGGTGCAACAAAAAGCTGTGTAGACAAATACCAAGATCATTAGCCTTCCATCTTCTCAGACTATAGACAGATTCATAAAACAGAAGCAGACATAGATTTTAAAATTTTCAAGAGATCTTTTTCCAAAAAATTATTTTCTATTTTGATCCTCCGTCACACAGATGACAAAAAAATTCCACTAATGTCTACGACTGACACAAGATACTGAACTGTTCTGGCAAGAAAGAGAAATACTGTTTAGCTGGTCGTACCTATACTGGTGGATCTGCCAGCACTTCCCATATACGGGATCTGAAGATGTATCTGCCCATCGTCTGATTTCAGTCTCACTCTGAGATCCAACAGCCACATTGCTGGAGGGCCAGATGAATGCGGTGGAAGAAACAGTGATGCCATAATAGTAATTGCTATTACACATGGCTAAGTATCAGCCTGGGATGCTTGGGGAAGGGAAGAAAGAGGGTTCCCTACTCATTCTATTTGGTGAATGGCAATAGCGATACACATAGGGAAAACATTTATAGGAAACACACATTTTTTTTTTCTTTTCCTTTTACCTTGGTTTTTCAGACATTGCATCACCTTCATGTTTAATCTATATTACAGTCATTTGTTTTCTGTTCTAGTAATAAATTCAGTGTATATCTACACCATAGACATTGAAAACACAGCATTAATATTGCAGAATAATGTTTTGTAAATTAACTGATACGACACGCACAGCCCCAACACTTGCCTTAAGCTGAAAATCTTCCCAAGAATCAGGGTAGATACTTAGATGATTAATCCAAACTAAACTCCATGTTACTTTGTGTAACATCCTACTACTACCACACTGTTGTGATTGCAAAACGTAAGCAAGGCATACTTCATTAGTCACTCGGTTTGAATGGATAAAAGACTGTCAGACAGTTTACATTCAAATAAATAATACCTCTGGTAATTTTTCAGGACTATGTGAGCAATCCCTTAGATTAAAAAAAAAGTACTTTTGATAGATAATATTGTAATAATACAGTAATTAAATATTTATACTTCATAATTTGGGGAAACTCACCATTATAAAGAATTATCTTCTTTAAAACAAATATACTGTTTGCCAGTACATTGTTGAAATGCAATTTCACACTCTTGCTACAGAATTTTGTATTCTCAGTTACTCCTAAGGGTGACTGTAAACAGTCTTTTAACACATCTTTGGCTGTGTGCCTCTATCTGCAGCAATTAATGGCCACAAACACCAGATAACCATGCAAAAGGTGTTTGTACCGACACAGCGGGCATGGACAGCTTTTGCCAGAACTGGCAGGTCTACTGGGAAGTCACAGTAGCTATTGTGCTTCAGGATTACAGGTTTATATTTTAAATCATGCAGTACATCTTTTGGCTCCATTTATGGACTGCAGTTCATTGTACTATGTAGTCTGTATAAGAGCTTTGAATCAAACAGACCAAGAAATAAGAAGGAGAGGTGACTAAGGAGAAAAACATAATTTTTAATTAAAATGAGAGGCAGCCAGTTTGGCACCATTACATGTTACAGGAAGAACCACGGTGAGAACCACAGTCTATTTTTGTTCTGATGCTGACTGACTCCTCCTGTGATCTCAGCCAAATTAATTAGGGCCTAATTCTGACAACTTTAGTTGCAGTGATTAATTCTTTACTCAGTGCGTAATCCCATATATATCAGAAAGTTGGGAAGTACACTGAATATTTCATGAATAGCAGGAGACTGAAGCCACTCAAAAATTGATCCCTTCCAGTATGAAATGTATCTCACTGACTTCCCTCTAACCACCAAAAAAGCTCTGTGTACAGAACTGCAATGGCAGTTGAAAGAACCAGTTATTTTTTTGCTGGGTGGTTTCAAAATTGGCTACATCTGTCCAATAGTGCTAATATTGGCCTTGGACTTAAGATATTTGTAAATTATATCATCCTACATGTTACATGACTGCACAGCATAATTTATATCAGGGAATTGTCAAATCTGGTAGCCTGATAGAGGCAAGGCTACTGCAGCAGCCCCCTGCCTCCAGGTCCAACCAGTGGTGAGGCTGGGCGTGTATTCCTAGTAGGCACATGCACACAAAGCACAGATATACACCACATTATATACACAGGTGGCCACACAGATCAACGCAGATGGAAACATTCATCACTCACACAAACAGCACCAAAAGCAGCATCCTGTTCCCCTCTTTGGCTATATATGTGTGTGTGTGTATGTACGCATATATATAAGTGTATCTATGTATAGACATTGTGAGGGACAGAAAGAGTTAATGTCTCAAACATTGTTGTAAAGTGAAATGTAGCAAACTGCAGGCAGGAAATTGATGGACACAGGGCGTGGTGGGTGTGTCGGAGGATGCACAGTCCCAGGTTCTGCTGTGCCTCACGTAGCAACTTGCAGAAGTCATACAAAGTTTATTTGAGGAAGGGGCTTACAACTGTCCGAAAGACTCCCCACAACCATCCCTCACAATGGTGCCTACGCAGAAGATCATGAAACTTCTGGAACAAGAACCATATAAGCTCACAGGAGGCATAACTGAAGGCAGGGCTTAGACTATAAAAGACACTACAACAAAGAGACCGATGCACGTCCACCACCAGAGGATCGTCACGTCTGTCGCCGTTGTTGCTGGATCCACAGGTGGTGATATCTCCCTATCTTTCCTCTCTCTCTCTCTCTCCCCCCCTCCCCTTCTTTTTCTCTTCTTCTTTTACAAATATTCTTAATAAGAACCCCCACCATCAAGGCTTTTCCATGTTTTCAAGTTCAAGTTGCCTTTTCAAGTTCAAGTTACTTCTGTGTTGAAATAAAATGTTTAATTGATCGTTTGGTGTCGTTTCACCTTAATTTAGTCTGAGGGGATCATTAGAACCTTGATCGCTCTCCTCCCTCCTCTCAGGTTGGGATGCGACACATACATATGTACCTGGTGCATCCCTCCGGCAGCTGAGCTCACCCAGTCTGCCCTTGCATCCCAGTCTCTCCAGCTGCTAGCGCCTGGACCTACAAGCCCCCAAGGCCACACTCCCACTGCAATTCCTGGTACAGACCCATTGCACACACGCACACATACGAAGATATGTGCAAGCAGAAATCCTAATCAACTCCCAGCCCCCATGTTCCTTCCAGCAGCTCTCTGGGACTCCTCTGGTCCCTCTGATGGCCAGTTTCTGCTGTGGTCTCACCATTAGAGACACGCACACTTGCCTGGCTCCCAGGTCACTTCACCTACTCAACTGGCTTGTCTGGCTTGATCTTTGCTAGCGATCACACATGCACACCCGTACTTGCCCCAGTTGTTGGTACCATGGACAACCACAGGTCTCTGACCCCTGGTCTGACTCAAGTTGCTGGCACTCAGACCCCCATACACACATGTGCACACAAAATAGAGATTCCCTCACCCAGGAAAGAGTTAGAAGGGAATTTAACAAGGAGATAAGAAGATTGCATTGACAACTCCCTGACATAAATTATGCTCTGCAGTCATGTAACCTGTAGGTTGATACAATTTACAAATATCTTAAGTCCAAGGCCGATATTAGCACTATTAGTGTGCAAGACTGCATTTATCAGAGGCATGGGGCTGCTGCAGTAGCCTTGCCTCTATCAGGCTACCAGATTTTCCCATACTTGTTCCTCCCCAAATCACCTAGATCTATCCCTCTATCCCTTTCCCTGCCTTTGGTTCCTCCCCTAAACAACCCATAAATCTTGTGCAATCCCAAATGCTCTTCCCCTGCATCCCATAATGTGTCAAAAAATCCCCTAGGTAGTGACCCTCCTCACTCTGTAAAATGATGGGAGAGCGGCTCCCTTTCAGTCATGGGATGGGTGTCAACTCTGGACTGTGGGGGTGAGGTTCTCTGCGACAGCCCTGGGAGGGACCTGCACAGATTGTCCCTTCCTCTGGGTCTTTAACTTGGGTTCCCACTTGCCATTTGGTCTCCTGCGCTCCTCTGAGCTTGTGCAGATGGGTCTGTGATGGGCTGATGGCTCCTGTGACCGGTCTGGGTGTAGCCCAGCACAGGATTATTTGGGCTCCCCCTCCTGCTTCTGTTCCTCTAGGCTCCCTTCTGTGCATGGAGATGAGCTTTTTAGCAGACAACCTAAAAAGTGGTTCTTGAACGTGATGTTCTTCCCTACATAATTGTGGCACCCATTCTTTAACATTTAGGAAATACAGACTAAAAAGCTGTGGAAAAAAAACAGGACAAAAAGATAGAAATGGCATAAATGGGTGAGGAATGCAAACTCTAAGTGTAACTGAGGAACCTTGAAAAGTATAGTGTACAAGTTAGAGTAGCCTTGGATGACTCAAACTTTTGTATTTAGCATTTATATAGTCAATAACCTCAATTGACATTGACCTTGGGAGCAAAATGGGGCAATATTTTCACTTGGGTGAACTGTTATTGGAGAGTTTCTCTAGTGTATTAGGCACAAACATGCATTCCATCAACATCAAGTACATGCTATCTTTTTCATCAATTTTCTTTTATTTTGTGCTAACATTGTTACTGTGGTCAGTACAGGGAAAAAAATTACTTTGTCTAAGCGTTAACTTCACCTCTGGCATAACATTATTGAAATCAGCTGATTTTGTTCTATTTTTTCATTGCAGGAGGCTCTGGACATTTATTTTACAGGCAATAAAAGAGACCATATCACTAAAAAAAAATGTTGCTTTATTGTTATTATTTTTAGATTGTAAGATCAATTTCTTTTTAATTTTGAGGAGTGAATCTCCAGTTTAAATGCTTCTAAGTACAGTCAGAACGGTTATAGGTAAAATGCAACTAGTATACATATCCAGCTGATCTGGCAATAAGAAGGAGCATTGATGGACTGTCCTAAAATACATGACTTTTACTGTATTATAATTCAAAACAAGGGACTGACAGTAGTGGGACTGACAGCAGTGGTACTCACCATCCAAACAGCCACAAACCTCAGCTGATGCGAGTTAAGAGCTACCAGCCAAACCAGAAAGATGGTGGCTGTGTCGCAGGTTACGCAGTAACTGGATTTGCACTGCCTGCTCTACCAAGAAGGATAGAAGTTTGTTTTGAGCCCACTGTTAGAACCTATTTCTAGAATACACTGAAACTGCAACCAGACCTTTTGATTGCTCTTAAGACCTAAGATTTCATTTCAAGTTTCCACTTCATTCCAGGAAAAACCGTTCATGCCCACAGAAATTAGTTCCCCTGCAGTGCTGCTTCAGCTACACATGGAAACGTCTGAGAAGAAACGTTATCTGCTCCTTTTCTTCTGAAACTTTTTATCTGCCCACCACCCTCCTTAAAGCCGGAAGAAAGAAAAAGGAAAACAGTGTTACTAAACTTACTGGAATTAAGGTAATAATAGATGCTGCTGAAGGGAAGGAGGGACATGTCTAACTGGAACAGTTGTCCATGTTTTACTCAAATTGGATTCACTAACGCCATTCTATCTTACATGTGGACATGTGCAAATGACCGTATTCATTTAGTTTGTGTTTACATATTTAGCAGTAACATTTCAGGAAAGCACCACTCAAAAAGAAAATAAAAATGGGTTAATATACAATCAAATGTTTGTATATCTTGGTGTGAAGAGGAAAAAAAAAGAAAAGTAAAATAGAAAAAAAAGAAACCATGGGAAAGAGATAAAAAGGTCTATAGCTTTCCAGTTTATACTGCTGAATCTAACAGGAAGAAAGTCAATATATGTGAAGTAATGGTAACAAATTTGTAGAGATTACATTAATGTTCCAATTTACTTTTCATATTTTGGAGATGTCCACAGGCATCAGGAAATGGCCCTTTCATTGTGTGTAGACTTATGCCTTGAAGCTGTCTCCCCCACAACTGCAAAATAGAATGGTATTCTTTATCTTGATCAGAATGAGCTTTATATTCATGGGAATGCTGTCAGCATGGGCTCTTTTTCTGATTTTAAGACTGATAACTGACCATTTATTTTCTGCAGCAGCTTCAATATCTCCACAAAAGTAATTATATGCCTTTACATGTCCAAGAAAACTCTATTACAGGTTTTACCTTAGTGAAGCTAACTCAGAAGCAATAAAAAAGTAGAAATACTAGCACAGTTCAGGGTCCCATAATGAATATAGGCTATCAGAATTTGAAAACATATTCAGGTAGGTTTTAACATGTCGGATGTTGGATAAGAAGAACTTGGGGTGAGGGGAGACAGAAACCATGCAATCCATAGATATCTGTGAGAGACAGAGCAAGTGTGAGACAGCTAGCAAACTAGCTATTTGGAAATTATAAGCATGGCAAATTAAAAATTAAATTATATCCCTTACATGAAAAAGTATTTTTACAGTACCCTTGTATACCTCCCTCCTTCAGGGAGATATTGCTTTATTTTTGACCTACGTTGTTTGCCCAGGCAAGGATTCTTTTTGCCTCTTCTGAAGATCTTTCACATTTCCTATTTTTTCCTCATGTCTCTCCTAGTTGCCTTATGTCCACAATATGTCTACTAATGATCAGATCAGTTTGCTATTACCTAGTGATTTAACTGTCCCAAAGCCAGACACAAGAGGCATCGTGGTCCTGATATCCTTTTCAGGCAGTCACAGTATCTCAAGCATGCTAAAGTTCCATGGTTTGTGGCTTTGCTATGATGATATATATTGCTCCTACACTTTTTCATAAACATTAAAGAGAAAAGCAGAAAAGAAAAAAAAATAAGTCACTCTGTAATTTTCTTTTGTATCAAGGAAGTAGAATACTTTGATAAACATCTGTTCCACAGCCAAAGCTAACTTTATTAACCCTCTCTTTAAAGCACTTGCCTCCCAGTCTTTATATTTTGAGTAACGCTTCTCCAAGATCTTTCTTCTTTTAATGTCATGTCTTTGAGAACCTTCTCTCCTCTTTTTCCTGTCCTTGGTCGACATCTTTTTATTTTATTCCTGCTCTCCCTTTACTTCTCTCAATTTATGACTCACAGGCATATCTCTGGAGGGGGGAAAAACAAACAAACAAACAAACAAAAAAAATTCTTGCTGTTGCTATTGCTACCGCATGGGAGAGAATAGGAGCAACAAAGAGATACTGTTTTTTCTTCACTTTTCCTACTACTGTTCTTCATATTATTAGGATTTAATAGATTCTACGGCCACCTACACAAGCAATACATAGAACAGTGTTTTTCTCTTCTAATTCAGAAAATAAGAACAAAATCTCATCACAAAAAAGCTCAGTAGGAGCCTGACATGATTCAAGTTAAAGTCCTCGCTTCCGGTTTTGAGAAGGGTTCCCAGATGTTGGGACTTCTTATTTGCTTAGGCTATGTCCCAAGGCGAAGAGATTATGCTTATGTACACTGCTCCCCTCCATCCTTCATATCCTTGTAAAACCTGACAGGAGATGCAGCAATCAGTGATTTTCAGTTCTTGTGTTCTCATTCCCTAATCAGCTCAGACATAGCAAAACCTTCTCAAGCAGGGAGATGGGCTCCATCAAAGAATTATAAGCAAGGGCTCCCAGGCCTCACAAATTCTGGACTCACCCCGAGCCAGGAGTTCCTGATGGTTACAGAACTAGGATGTCTCCCAGCTATCTGTATTTTAGCAGTAATAAAACAGTCTGTCTCAATTTTTCTGCTGTTAAGGTAGGAAAAATTCTGTGAAGATCTTAAAAAAAAAAAAATCTGTTTACATGTGTCTGTAAGCATATGGTACTAATCCCTCCTTACACTAGACTTTTCACATCTGTGCTTTATGAAACTGATTGAAATAGTGTGCGGTGATTTAGCTGGCAAGGGATTTTTGAAGGTGGCTGTGTGATTTGGGAGCATACAAATACCAGAGAAAATTATTCATATTTATATGATGTCGAAGCCGCAAAAGACTTCTGCTCCTAAAATGCACAGTGCTTTTGAAAATTCCCATTAAAGACAGACATTAAAAGAAGGGGAGAAGGGTTTAATGTCTTGTTAAAACAAGCTCTGGTAAAATTGAAAATCTACTCTTAAAGAAAGAGACAAAGAAAGAAGAGAGATGTTTCAGCTGATAATAACTAATTCCACTGAAATCATTGACATTCTATAAAGTAAAAGGCATTTGTTTTAAAAACTCTTTCCATTTCTTCTCCTGTTTTCTGTCATTCTGTTCACTAAAGTCTATGCATTTCTCTTTTCTGTACCAAACAATGTGGGGCACTGCAGCATCAGTCCAAGCATTGATTCTTTACACAAAAAGCATCTTGTTGGCATCACTCTGTGCATGTACAGAGCCCTGCAGAATTTGAGCACAGTCCCTAACTCAGGCTGCAGAGTGCTGCCACAGACTTGGTAAGAAATGATGGTACGCTGTGAAAAGCTATAACTACAAACTGCAAAGAGTTAATCTAGCAAGCAATCTCTTGTTACTAGCACTTGACTTAGGACGGTACATTTATAGAACTGTGAACATATTCCTCATCATGAGGATTTCGGTTATCTGTAGGCTTTCTGACAAAAACAAACAATTAAAAAACCTCCTCAATGGAATCAATTTTTACTAACTCTCTATACCTATATGGCAAACTCCAAATAATTGAGCCTTTGAAGATGCTGCAAAGAAATAGATACTTTTAATATGTGATTTACTACACCCTGAAGTAGACATCCAAGCTGGCTGTTCCCAGGTAATGTTATCTTCAACTGCTGCAATAGAGCATGTTACAGATCCTAAAGCTGGGTGATATAAATCCGTCTGTCTAATTCTACTCTTGGACATATGGAAGGGCATGGAAAGGAATGTAAAGTATTTGGTCAAATCACTACAAACAGCCACTATTCATTAATACATATATAAAGCTTTTTTTTTTTCCTCAAGTATCTTAGTCTGGTTAAACTGTAACAGTCTTAGGTGACTAAAGCAGTGCTACCTAAATTAACTCTGAGCATACTGTAGCAAGAAAATCCAAGCAAATGAATTGTTTTCTATTATTCTGAAAAAACAGATATCCCCTGTTCATTACTTATCTTAATGGAAGTAAGGTTACTAAAGCAGAGTACCACAAGACCACTTATTTTGAATTAAATATCTTTGGTAAACTATATAATTTATTCTTCAAAAATGTTCTGTAGTTCCTCATTGTGATCAACATATGAGGAAAACTATCTCATAAGAGATCAGAGAAGAGAAGACTGAAGGGGGATCTTGTCAGTGCTTATAAATATCCAAAGGGTGGGTGTCAAGAGGATGGGGCCAGACTCTTTTCAGTGGTGCCCAATGATAGGACAAGGGGCAATGGGCACAAATTGGAACACAGGAAGTTCCAGCTGAACATGAGAAAAAACTTCTTTACTGTGAGGGTGACAGAGCACTGGAACAGGCTGCCCAGAGAGGTTGTGGAGTCTCCTTCTCTGGAAATATTCAAAACCTGCCTGGACGTGGTCCTGTGCACCCTGCCCTAGGTGTACCTGCTCAAGCAGGGGGGTTGGACAAGACGATATCCAGAGGTCCCTTCCAACCCCAACCATTCTGTGATTCTGTGATAACATTCTGAAACTGTAGTGTCTGTAGTCAATATTAAAATACCGAAACATGTTTAGAGACATAGATGAATCAGGGATGGAAAGCAGAGTAACAGGTTTAAACCAACCCAGTTAAAACACTGTAGTGAGTATTGCATGCTCCATATCATAGGAGCAGTGGAGGCCTGGTGGCTGTGCAGTCCTGACATCTGGACTGTGGTTTCTTTCATCCCTGGATGCATTTTTTACAGATTTCAGTGTTTTTTTAGATCTCACATGCTAGTATTTAGTAAGAAGAGATACTTCTAAATAGAAAAACTCCCAATGCACAGATGGTATTAGAAAAACATTAATATTTTAAGTAATGCACTGGTCCTAAAACTAAAGCAGTACAAAAAAATCACTGAAAACAATTTTATTGCTTTCTTTTCCTGTTGCTTTTATGTTGTGGGAACATATATTCCAAAGTAATTAGAAAAAGGCAAAGTTTCAAACCTGTTATGAAATATGCTGGAAAATAAAGCAAATATAGGAGAAACCAGAATATTCTGAAAATAAATGCTCTGAAACTACAGCAAATAATGCTAATAGGTAAAAACACAAGGTATGCATTTGCCAAGGGAGGGTATTTGAATGGGAGGAAAATGACACATTTTGGCTCCATTTTCATTAATCTGTCTCTAATGTATTTTACTTTCCTTCTGTTTCTTCATTGGTTTTTGCACAGAATGCTGTGGGACAGTATGCAACATTTCTCGTAAACTAGATTTTTGCTGATTTGCTGTTGGATGTTCTGTATTTTGTGTATTGCAGTCATTATGTTTCCATGCTGATATCCTAGCTATCAGAATTCTGTTACTTTTTAAATAAGTAGAGTAAAACATATTAGATGATAGTGGTATATTTCATCGAGCATATTTAATGTGGTTATAACAAGAACTGCTGAATTGAAACAAAAGTAAACCTGCTAGTACAAACTTCATATACACAAGTATCATGTTAAATGCAGGCATAATGCAATTGCATACAATTAAATCCACTCTTACAAGAAGAAAATTGGGAGGGGTTGTAAAATCAGCATGCTTTGCTGCAAGAATAAGGTTTGCCAGAGAACGCTGGAAGACAAGGAGAGCTGTGGCACATCTCGGAGAAGATGGCAGCATATAATTTCACCATGGCCAGTCACCTTGTTGCCCTGTTGCATCCCTTTAGAAGTGGTTAACCACAGAAGTTATTCGTAAATAATTGTCTCTGCATGAACAGGAATATAGTTTTGGAAAGTATATGGTCTCATTCCTTTCAGATCTTGCCCATGGTTGTTCCTTTTCACAATATATGCCCCTTCCTTGGTTCCTCAATAGTCAGAAAAAGCTGGAAGATACTTGGGTGCATTTTGGTTTCATAGTGGAGAGTAGACAGAGTCTAATTCTCACAGCTGATTGATACAGCTGCAAGAAGACTAACAGAAGAGGAAGGAACTGATCAGGCATTCAGCACTTGTTATCTGCCTCACTGGCATCTTTAGAGGTCTTATCTGAGCACAGTGAAGTAATAGCAATTCCAAAGCTCTTCTGCTCACACTGTCATTGCATTGGTCATCTGCTATTAAGCTTTCCAGATTCTGTTATCTATTAGTGGATGGGGTGTTCATGAGACTCGGTGAGAGCATATTCTTGTCCTTACTCAGCTCAGCTTTAACCATGCAGTTTCTCCACTCAAAATGAGAAAAAGCCTTAGAATTTAGTGTCTGAAACTTTTGAAATTGCTTTCCGTATAAACTAAATATAAAGTACACTGTTCCAGGACAAAGTGATGCTGAGAATCCCAGCTATTATGCACTGTGTGTCTGCTTTCTTGAATACCTATAGAAATTTTATAACCTCCTGTCAGACCTGTCATTGGAATAATCAAGAATTCCCATTCAGAAAGGTTTGTCCTTAGTGGCTGGAACACATTAGCTTCAAGGTCACCAGTTCTCTCCCATCTAGTTCTGAATTAGATGCTCTCTGTTCTGATTTTGGAAGTGGACTAGAAATAGGGAAGTTAAAAAATAAATCTGTGCTATGATTGCATTATTTACCACAGAAATAGATTAGAGTTTTGATTTTTTTTCTTATCTGCAGTAAATTATTGAGTCTGCTTCATTCAGCCCTCAGAGACCAATAGACAAGTTCTAGGGTGTGCCAGGCATTTTCTCCACTAAATAGAACATTAGACTCATCTGCATCTTTCTTGGATATCCCCCCCCGCAGCCCCACAAAGCACCAAATCTACAAGTCATTGTTACGCTTCAAGTAACAGAGAAGCCTTCATGGAGCCATTAGACTCTAATTAGGAGTAAGTAATAAATGATGCAGAACCAGGGAATTCTCATATATACTAACCCCCTAGAAAAATTAGCGGGATGTCATGAAAAATAGTGCCTAACAGTGAAGAAAAATAGATGCAGTGATACAGAAGGCAACAATGACTTCCAGGAAGAACTTTTGTCTGTTTTTAAATCAAAGAAAAGAAAGAATAAATGTACATTAGATAACATGACAACAAGAACAAAGAAATATCTCGGAGAGAAAAGAAGTAACAGAAAGAAAATAGGTCAGTTAATAAATGAAGGAGCTGAAATTAATGCTGACTAAAAAATGGCCTGGATGCTGATCCTTTTTTCTTTTCCTTAAATAATCTGTCTCCAGCAGAAAAACTAAAAGAGAAATGTTGATATGATTAGGAATACCATGAAGATTTATTACAATGAAGACTGGAGATATGAGCATAGGCAGGACTTGGGAAAGATTAGCATATAAACATCAATCTATCTGAAAAGAATCATGGACCAGGCTTCTGAAGGAACCCACTATTTACGGTTCCCATTTAGGTGCCTGGACATTTAACAGACTATGACCCTATCAAAGCAATTATGTGAATAACCAAGTATCTCAGTGTTCAGCATACATGTACCACAATGCCTCAGATCACTGAACTCCTCTGAAAAGATGAACATGTCATATAGGTGAAAAAATGTGACTTTAGCTATCTTTGAAAATCTGACTTTTGGAGGATAATTTGAGTTTATGAATTGTGAATTAATAACCTTGTCAAGCATTTCAACTTTAAAACTAGGTGACGAAGAGACAATAAAAAATGCATTTAAAATTTAACAAAGCATTTGTTTAAATGCTACAATTGGAAACCTTGATTCTCTCTCTCATATGTGGCCAGAAAGTTTTGAAAAAAATTAAGTTTTTATAACAGGGATGTCCAAAGGTATGCTGACAGCTATCCTAATTTTCTTGTATGCCACTGACAACTTAGGAGCCAAAGTCAAGAGCTGCAAAGAAAGA
The DNA here is from genome assembly GCA_013389945.1 of Fregata magnificens. Classification (NCBI taxonomy): domain Eukaryota; kingdom Metazoa; phylum Chordata; class Aves; order Suliformes; family Fregatidae; genus Fregata; species Fregata magnificens. The sequence goes on from WAAD01037383.1 coordinate 23,543, forward strand.
TGGAAATATCTAAGCAGCTTGAGAAAGTCTTAATTAATAGCACTTGTTAACTTTGATATTATAGAGCCAACAGCAACATTGCATGTCCAGGTCTGTTCAATGCATGTATTCGGGAACATAGTTTCTGAACTGTACTAGATCCATCCTTTCAGTTACATTCAGTCCTTAAGTACACATAACCACCATGCAAGCACGTATACATATACACATACATATACACATAAATATACACATACATAAACATTTTCAGTGCATCTTTTACTCCTACCTATTGACAAACACCAGTACTTCACAAATATTTTTGCAACTTGAGAAAGGGCAACAGAATGGATCCCTCAGATGTTGAGTTTGATGTTGACTTTCAAAAATTTGCAATTATGAATCTTAACATCTCTTTAAAATGGCTGAAGGATCATAGCAAGATGGTTCTGGTGTCCAGGAAACAATTTCAGAGGATTTATTAGCACAGGCCTGCACAGCTCTAACATAGCAGCACCATTTCCTTTCTGGTGTTTGCTGTTATCAAGCCAGAACAAAACATAGACAGAACAAATGCATAACCGTCCAAGCCCATTTATCTAGATACAGTCAGGTACCTCTGGAGGGCTTGTATCTACAGACCTGAGACAAACTGTGCTATGTCCTCAACTACTGCAAACAATGAGGTAGTAAACCAAACTGCCAATCAATAAATAATTTAGGCTTATTTTATTAATTTCTGAATCTCTTGCTATCAGAGGAAAATGAACGTAAACTGGAAAGAATTCATAGAATAACTGAAAAAGTTTTCAGAAGGCTAGATGGATTGATTTCTGAAAGGAGATTAAATAACCACAGTAAAATTTAATATGTATACAATTAGTTCTTCAAACAAAAAATGAGAGGGTCTAATTACAATATTTAGGTGGTTTTATACCATTAACACAGAAAAATTAAGAATAATATTCCATAGCAAAAGAGAATATGTCTTAAAGAAATAGATTGGAAATAAGAAAAGGGAAAAAATATTAGAACAATTTTAAGGAAATCTTCTGTTGCAATAAGGTCTATTAACCAGTGGAATGTTTTTTAATGATTAAACTTCCATAACTTGCTAACACCCGGTAGACAAAGAAACTGAGTACTGAATGGAATATATTAAACTAATTTGAGGTTCAGTTCTGCCACACTCAATCATATTGCTGATTTAGCAATAGGCAGATGGACTGGATGACTGTAACAAATTTCAGATACTTTAATGATTGCCACTTTGGCATTTGGTGATGAGATAATCTAATGCCGTGTGGCTACTCATATACTACAGGAAATTGAAGGGCCTTTCTGATATTTGTCTAGAGTTTTACTTTTTTGCCATGAAAATCAGGCTGGTTACAGACAATTTTGAACAACATGCCAAGACACTGAAATTTCTAAAAGAACACAAGGTGGTCTGTTCAATTGTCTTAAATGAAAAAAAAAAAAAGAAACAAACTTTAAAAAATTATTTATATCTTAAAGTATGATTAGCAGATACTAAATAAACATAAAGTGAAAGCAAAAAGCTTCTGAGAATGGGAAGATGGAGGTTCAGCAGTCTGTTGCAAAGTATATAATCACTTTCAGGTGAAACGATGTTTTGATTCATTTTTCCAATGGTATACCTATACTGCAGTAGTAACTTCAGCATAGAAAATTACAATTACAGCATAGAATATTTGAGATGCTCTCAAAATTCACTTGAAAATGACAGCTGGTGAAAAATTCACCTTTTCATTTCTGAAGTGGAGTGAATTATTGCATGCATTACACTGGTTTCTTGTTTACTACTACACACATTTCATAGCCTTCTGCTTCTGAAGTCCCACATGAAGTTACATGTAACTTCCAGATAGACTAATCCTCACCATTTTATTTACTGTTATCTTTGAGCAGCTTCCCAACATTCTTCATGATTTCTCCAAAAATAATAATTCTGAGTGAATATTGATGAAAGTTCCTGATGCAAAACTTTTTTCTAAGATTATCACTGTATACCATTGATTTTAGGTGCTATATTCTGGAACTCATGTTTCACAGAACACGAGTCTAGAGAATGGAAAACAGAAATGAAACAGTGATGCTAATAGCAGGGTTTTATTCTCAACCTTTTTTCTACCTTAAATATTTTTTGCAAGTTAAGTTTTTAAATAAGACAAAGACCAGATGCTTTCACAGAATCACAGAATGATTGAGGTTGGAAAGGACCTCTGAAGGTCACCACCTGGTCCAGCACCCCTTCTCAAGCAGGGCCACCTATAGCTGGTTGCCCAGGACCATGTCCAGACAGCTTTTGAAAATCTCCAAGGATGGAGACTCCACAACCTCCCTGGGCAGCCTGTGCCAGTGCTCAGTCATCCTCACAGTAAAAAAGTGTTTCCTGATGTTCAGATGGAGACTCTTGTGTTTCAGTTTGTGCCCATTGCCTCTGGTCCTGTCATTGGGCACCACTAAGGTGAGCCTGGCTCTGTCCTCTTTGCACCCTCCCTTCAGGAATTTAAATATATTAACAATTCCCCCTGAGCCTTTTCTTCTCTAGGCTGAACAGTCCCAGCTCTCTCAACCTTTCCTCATAGGAGAGATGCTCCAGACCCTTAATCATCTTTGTGGCCCTTTGCTGGGGTCTCTCCAGTATGGCCACGTCTGTACTTTTTTTTTTCAGAAGTGGTCTGCTTCTGCGACTGACTTTGTGTCTTCAAAAGGGCTCACCTCTACACTTATAAAAAAAGGGAACTGGTAGGTCAAGAGAGCTTTTAAACACAGGGTCTCAACTGGTGCTAAAAGACTAAATCTCATCTATTTTATTCTATATCATATTCCTTGATGTTTTTTTGTGTTTTGTTGTTGTTGTTGTTTTTCCCCACCCCCCTCAGTCTGTACCACTGCAGAAAAAAAGTATATGTATACTCTTTATTTGTAAAAATCACATCTGTAAAGCTATTTAATATCATGATTTGGTTAATGATTTAATGATTTTTTATTTGGGAAGTTAGTTCAGCAAGGAAGACAGAAAACGGATGAATCTGTGGATTTGTCAGGTCTCCCAAGCAAAGGGGTCTAGTCTGTTGTTCTATTGTTCTTGAAGGATATCATGGTTTTGACCATTGCAGTCTCAGGTTTTAATTTACTCTGGCAGTACATGATCACTTTCTGTCTACCCTTGTTCTCATGATCGACACCATCACATGCTCCCTACGTTGTTCTTTTCTCAGCCATGAAGCAAGCATAATGGCCAACATTTTTCTTGATCTGTTTGCTTTTAATTTCAGAAGGTAAAAGCAACTAATACTAATAACACGATGCCTTATAGGTAAAATAAATACTTCTTCCCAGGTAACCGTTACAGGAAACAAAAAAATAATTCATTGCAAATGCTATACAATTGTTTATAAGGCACAATGAGGAACTGTGCAGTTTAATGTGCCTTAGTAATTATGACCAGTCTGCACGTTCTGCAGTGAAATAACATGGAATTACAATATAAACTAAAATAGCACCACCATGATTGAAGGCCAGTAAAGACGGAAAGAAGGATTCATTTTTTTGTTTGTTTGCTTGTTATCAGAAAAAAAATTTTGAACAAACATACTGCATGACCATAACAGACAATATAGCTGCTTCCCAAGCATTTAAATGCCTGCTATTTCATACCTGTAAGATAATTGCAGTCTTAGACATCGGAACTTGTTTTCTCTCCTATGTAAATTAATAAACAGAAAAGAGGGGGTGGACTTCTTTATTACTGCAACTTTTTATTTCTAACTTATATGCTTTACCTCATTTTGGTTAATATTATTTTTGTTAACCTTTCTATTATCACCATTATTATTGTCAGTTTAGTGCTTTGAACCATATACCTCTTCTTACCACTAGATGGAACTGAAAAACCTTATAATTTCTCTTTTTTTCTGTTACACAGGTGCATACCAAATTCTTCAGGATAAAAGCTTGGAAACTGTCCAGAACTGGCACTTATCAAGTTAGGGAAGGGTATTTGAAGCACAGTAATTGCTACTTGGTGTAGCACTACCTTTGTTGCTTGCAACTCTAATTGCCAAAAAAGAAGATATTTAAAATATATTATAAATGTTGTACCTTCATAGCAATGAGGGTAAAAATAAAACAGGCAAAACAAACAAACAAAAAACCCCCAACCATTATAGCTTTCCAAACTGTAATAATTCAAACTAAAAGTCAATATTGATTGCTTTTTCAGGAGATACTTTGGAGACAAACCAAGGCAGAAGTATGTTCACTTTCAATATATCTGACATTTAACTGTAGAAAAGCATGTTAAAAAAATCAAAACTTTTGTTTTTCTTTTATTATATTTGTTTTATTTTATGTATGCGATGAGTTTATTTCTTTACATATCCTACAGAAACAAACATTTACGCTTCTTCTGAAAGGATGTAAACATGCAAAACTATTAGTTTCATGATGTATTCAAGTTAAAAAATATGTGATGTAATGTATTTGTTGCTTTTGGTTTGAAGATCTATCACCTATTCTTTTCCTGAAAGTTTATCACTGTAGCAAGATGATATCAATAGGCTGATGTAGCAGCTCCTGCACTCAGTTCATCTGCATTTGAATCAGCTGGTAAAGTATTCTCCATGCCCAGCAAAAATAATGATTTTTAAAACCTTTTAACTAGCATAATTTGTTTTGTATCCCTCTGTTCATTTGGACTGCTTTACCCTAACCAGATTATCCTGGTTTTAGACTGAATTGAAGTATTACTTCTAATTAGAAACACTTCTTTCTCCCCTGACTAGTGGCTGACCTGTCAAACTTTCTGTTAAAATTTTCAGAGAAATATTTGCTTCCCTGTCCTGTGATGCATTATTCTATATGCATATTTTCTATATAAGGCAAAGCTGCAATAAATACATAAGAAATGAATGCTTTTTAACATTGTTCTACAATTTCCAGGAACCTGAGAGTTGCTGCCTTTCAGCTTGATACCTGGAAGCTCAGTTTTATGAGGATCAACTAAATGTATCTTAGTTATGTTGGGTGGTGTTTTCTTTGGTGCTTTTTTTGTTTTTGTTTTTTAATGAGGTTGCATTAGGAATTTAGAAATGAGCATACTAAACACCAAACGAGCAATATTCAAGCATTACAGACTATACATGCATGCTTCCAGTTTGACCTACCTGTATAACAGAAGAAAAGCCAGCAGAGAGTGTCAGTGAATTACGTGTAACTAAGCTTCTTGATACTTCTCACATTTATTCCACTGAAAACAGTTAACAGTTGTGGGGTTTTTTCCCTTTATCTCTATTGTTATCAGATTTTCTTATTCAATTCCTTGACCTTTTCCTTGATCTTTCTTTGGCATAACAGTCCCTTTGATTCTCTCTGAAATTCTTCCCTTTCTGCAGCCTCCGCCTACATCTCCTGTCTCCTAGAAATATATCACATCCTTGGTGTTGTCAACATCTATACAGAAGGGCAAAACACTGTGATAATTAAGTATTACAAACACAAATCTGTGACATATGATCAACTCCTACCTAGGAAAAAAAAAATGCATTTTGTTCAATCATCTCATTTGTGTCTTCATAGTAAACTAGGATGCATGTTAAAGGAAAGATGGGTAAGATACTCTGTTTACTGTGAGTTCTGAGGAGGAAGGGTAATATTTATAGGGTAGGTAATAGCTTATGTTTGTACCCTAACACCCTTACAGAAAGGTTGCTTTGACTGTACCTTTAAGCTATTAACTGCACAGAGCTGGTTCCTACTTTCTTTTATTTCTCATAAAGCAGTCTGCGTGTTGCCAGCCTTCTGCAGCACCAGATGACAGTCTGCTAAAGCCTGTAAAAGAGCTGAAGAGAGTTTGCATGTTCCGTGAAATCCCTGAAAAAGATTACAAAGAGAAAGCAACTTCTCGTGATTTCAGAAAGGATGCAGAAAAAACTCTGTTTGAGAAGATGTGGTTTCTTTATTTAGTTCATGAGTGCCCCACAGAGTTGGGAAGAGGCAAGGGGACTCGTGTATTACAGTTGTGAGGCCTGCCTTCCTTTTTCTTTAGGATGAGCACCCAAAAGAGCCTTTATTACTATAAAATAGCAGTGTAAAATAAGAACCCATGCCAAAAGTGAATATGTGAATTGCTCTATAATTTTGTTGATGGGTTAAGTTACAGTAGAACTACCCTCCTCTCCTCTTTTTCTGCCAAAATGGGTGCTGCTCTTCAGGAGTGTCTCTATTAAGCATTGTAGTGATTTTCTGTAGTATTTCATATTTTAGTACCTTAAAATATGTCCAATTTTAGTACCTTAAAGTACACCCACATGGTGCCCCATAGGTTCTTGCTTTTGCTTTATATGATTTCTTCTTCTCACTTTATATGACACAATAGCATTATGTTATTATTATTAAGCTTCAAATTTCTCAGGAAAGTAGACATACACCAGTATTGAATTACACAATTTACTAGTACAATTGTATAGTGTGTAAGGTATTTCAAACACTCTAGATACATACTGAATGTTTACCTCGTGTAAATCGGGTATCTTCATAGGTTTAAATAGGGCTGGTTGTATTTTACCAGCTAAGAATAGGACAAAAACCAAAGTACATTTCATTTCTTGCCAAGACTTTTATTCAAATTGTGATGTTTTAAGCATGTTTCCCAAGTGTATGTCATTATACATTATTTTCAACAGCTTTAAAAATATTGCAGTTCATACTCTGAGAACAAACAAATGGACAAGAATGCAAAACTGAAGTAAATATCCGGTTCTGAACACACATTAGTATTGCTCTTTACTTATTCATCGCTCTTATTTCAGTAGCTTAGATGTTGAACTAGATTATTGTCAGAAGCTGATTAGGAAATATTCTAAGCCCTACCTCAGAAATTCCAAACCCTTCATGTTACATTTCCCATCCCATTTTTTTTTTTCTTTTTTCTTCATTCCAGCTTTTATTTGGTGGCTGTCATTCTACTAGTTGAAGCCGTACTCAAAGAGGTTACTTAAAGACCATTTTTTTGCAGGCATGTAACCTATGCTTAAGTAGCCTAAACTCAGTTGGTGAAA
>WAAD01037387.1:2976-69142 GCA_013389945.1 Fregata magnificens
CAGACACCCTATCTTGCTGGATACATAATTTTTAACAGCAAGGTGAGTTGTATATTGTAACAATGGTAGAATTATTCAGATCTTAAAAGATCATAGAGATAAGTAATACAAAATAAGGATCATTACATGTGATATAAAAATGAACAGCTCTATTTTAACATGTGAGAATATAGATAAAAATGGTTGCAGACAAGAATGTGTAAGTACTGAAATCTCAGTTTAAGACCAGGGCTGCATCAGGCATGCTGTGTTCTAAACAAAGTTCCTCAGGATTTTATTTTAAAACGCAGACTCATTTACTTTGTTCACCAGGTCTGACTCCATGGCAGCCAGGAATTAGTTGCCAACCCCAGCAAATTTCATGCTTAATTAATGCACAATAAAACTAAAACTTGTGCATCTTGGTGATGATACGTGAAATATGAAAACAGCTCACTGCATAAAATAATCTGGGTTTTACACCAGGGAAGAACTTTGAAAGAGTTCAGGTGCCAGAGACGACCTGTTTTATTGCCAAAAGTGACTCCAGAGAAATGGCATCTTGTTTCTCAAGAGATCCCTTCACATGTGTGTATTCAGCCATGTCTGCTTAAGTTGAAGAACAAGAGCAGTCAGTGCTCCTTTTCACTCCTATCTATCCCTTTGAGCCAAGGTGGATGAAAGAGAGTGAACCAGATTCTAATTCTTGTGGCCCATTAACAGAAATATTTATTGTGTTTCATTCAGCTGTACAAATTTGTTTTCTCACTTAATCTTCATTACCTGTCATGATATGTGAGAAACAAATAATCCCATTTGACTCTATAGGATGATTTTGTAGAGTGAACGGTGAATAGTGAGGAAAAAATACTTACTCACTTATAAATGAGCACATTTAATATGGATTTTTTTTACAATAAACATGCCATTTCCATAATCACTATTCAGAGTAAAACCACACATTGAAAACATTTCTAATTGTTGGGAAATCTCTACAGAATTCAATGAATTTTAAATACTTTTAATTAGCTAAATCTGCAACTCTGCCAAGGGATTTGTGGAGGGAGAAAAAAAGCAGAAGAGTTTCTGTGGAGTATACCAGAAAATAGTCATTCCTATCGGCATTCCTCCAGCAGATCTTTAGTAAACTGCTCCCACAGTCATGCAGGTTACTACTATTCGCAGTAAGTATACAGCTACACAAAGAGGTCACTTAGTAAAATAAAGCTGTATTGGCTTTATACAGCCATTTTAGTAATATGCAAAATTTATTTGCAATTAGACAAAGACCACTCTCAATGACAAAAGAAGTTACCTTCTAAAGGGTAAGAATGACTAGAACTGCAAAACTGAAACTAAGTAAGGAGTACTTCTCTGCGACTTTCTGAATCACTTTAGAACTGAGGGAGTGGCACGTGATTTTTGTCTACCTTTCTTAGCGTCGGTCCCAGATCCAAAGCCTGCAGTGGTACTTGGTCGAAGTTCAGAGCTACTCTGAGGTGTTACGTTGGCTTTGGCATTATTGGCTTTTCCTTTTCTATCATTCTTTGAAGTGTCATTTGGTACATCGGCTATATCACTCTGAAAGAAACATTCTCATGAAAATAAAGTAATTGTTGTTTTACCTGCAGTATAAAAATTGGGGTATGGAAGATTTCTGAACTCGCTTACTTTAAGAAAACTGCAACATACTTTCAAACAACACTATACTCAGTATAACCTATTTTAAATGGCTACCTACTAAAATACAGCTCCTTTCTCATTTCGTAAAATTTCTGCTTCTAAGGGATGTATTAGTATGATCTGTGAAAAGTCAGTTAGTGAATGGTATTTCAGTACATGTTAACTAACAGAAGCCAATGTATTTCAGAGCAGGACAAAGAGGCTTATATTTGAAAATGAGAAATTATAAGGTAACATGCATCAACTGGAGAAGGACCAGTTTACTTTAAGAAAAGAACATAGCATGAACATAAATGGGCTGTGTTTGTCATTAAGTTCTACTTACAGTTTCGATACCCATAGCTCTCATTTGGTCTGCTCTTTTTTCTGTGATAGACAAAAATTTCTTTGGATCTGACAAAGCATCCACAATATCTGTAAGAAAAAAAATAATCAACTTTTTATGATCTTCAGAGGCATTTGGAAATTAATCTTTTACAAGAGCTTTATTCTACCCCTGTTGATATGAGCCATGGCCCACAACAGTAGTCCAGCTTTCCACAGTGAACTTGGCAGGACTGAAAGCGCTCATCACCACAGTGCTTGAACACACTAGGAACGTGAAGCAGTTTATAATGCACCAAAGGAGTGGTTATTAAGCCAGGTACCTTATTTAGGAAAAACACACCGACTCCATCAGATTGAAGTTACCCTAGCTTACTCCCAGTTGATGACACTAGAATTTGAGACCAGAATGGGATCTCCTGAGCCACAAATCACTAACAACTTCGTCTCTTGGTTACTCGAGGGGGTGCTGACTGACTTGGGACTGCAGGGAGTTGTAGAAAATGCTGTTGTATTTCCTAGCTAAATAGCAGTTTCAGATGGGTGGTTAAAGCAACCAGGGAAATCTGTTCTCACTCGCCTTTGTGATGCTCCATGTCTAGAACATGGCAGGCTGTGAAATGGCTTTTCTATGAACCATGACCAATATTTGAATCTTGCACATGACACAGTACCACTAGTGGTATCATAGCACTACCCAGCACCGGTTACCATATAGATTATTGAATCTGTTTTCCATATGCAGTGATAAATGTGCAAGCATAGGTTTACAGGAAGACAATGACACATGAATCTTTACCTGCATATTGAATAATCCCTTTCCATGCTTAATTTCAACAGTCAAAGAATTCACAAATGGCAAAGGAGGCCCTCCACAGCAAGAAATGATTTTACAAATTAAACTGATTCAGCACCTACAATAAGAATGCATTCAGAGACCACAGCAGTGATCTGTTGTGATGATCCCTCTGGAACTTCAGGATTATGGAGAAAAAGGTCACTGGTCTCAGTTAATACACCTTCCTTGTCAGAGCAGTAACTTAAGAAAGGAAGTTTGAATGCTGCAGCCCAACTGACTCATCATTCACTACAAAATGTTGTCATTTAATTAACTCAGGGTTTTTGTTACGACCGTTAGGAGGACCATGGACAGTGCTTCACTCGCAAGGAAGCTGTTTCTTTGCAGAATGCTGCAAAGCCCTACTTTTGGCTGCTTATGAGTAAAAGATAAATGCTTTTGTACCCTCATATTCTAGGTGGTCTCACTAGCATAATAGGCCACTATTTCTGCAATGACAGTTCCGACACTCATGGTTTTCATCATCATTTGAATTTTGCCCATGTTTCATGTCATCTCTTCAACCATTTTCCAAGTTAGCTTACAATGACACAAGACAGAGAAGCTGGTCCACGACCAGGTCTGTAAAAATATCCAACCTATCAAAAGCTTTGGGAAGAAACTGGCTATCCTTCTGGCGCAAACTAGGGGCTGGACTATACAATCTCCCTTTCCACCTAAGTTGTTCTATGAAATGTTCCTCTGAAGTCACTGGATGCATTTCTCAAGCCAAAAAAGCACAGACAGGGCTCCCATTCCAACAGAAGTTGTATTAAATACATAGCATTACTCTTGACAGCTCTGCTTATCTACACAAATATGTTGTCTCCAATAACTGTCGTGACCCAATGTCGTCTTCTGAAGCTTACTTCATATACACAAAAACCATGTAGAATTTATTTTCAGCCATAACAATGGCCTTGTAGCTCAGCACCAACTGCTTCCCCTTTGCCTAGCTTAGTAAGCATGTCTTTTTGTCCTTGGCATGCACTCTTCAATGAAAATCCAGGACTACCCTGCTAGCATGATGCGTCATTTGAAAATGGAACCTGATTATCACAAGCTTCAAGGTAAAAATGACTAACGTGTTTGGGAGAGCGAGACCTTTGTAAATTGTATTACTAACCATACAAGCACATCACCAAAGGCTCAGCATTTCTACAAGGCGGATGTGACTCATCACTGCTTCTCACATTGTCATTTGTCCTCTGCTTACGTTTTTCTTTCTCCCCAGTGAGGTAAAGTGGGGGCGGGGAATAGGATTTTGTAGAAGAATCGCAATTAAATGTAAAGCTAGGAAAATCACTGGAAGAGTACATTACAGAGGACTCTAACCACTAACCTAAGTAGCCATGCTTACTTACGTACGGATTTCTATTATAGAAGCTTCTCTTTGGAGAATGCTACTTCATTTGGATTAATTTGCACCAGTATTGTTTTATTGGGAGCAGAGTAGCTGATGCAAATAAACCACAAGAAATCACTAAGTTATATGAAAAATAAAATTGTACATCTTTTAAAGCCTGCAGTGCCATTCTAGTTATTATTTGGTGCAAGTTTTTAAACCTTACTCATACAGGTTTAAAAAAAAAGAAATAAAAAAGAAAGGAGGCAGGTGTTGAATTGAGCTACACCTTCCTACAGGTTTGCTAAAACAACCATGGAGAACCTAATAAAACATAAAACAATGAGAGGTCCACTGCAGAAGATAAGTAATTAAAAAACACATGCCAACAGAACGCTAATGATTCCACCCCAGTGTCAAAAGTTATTTCCCAGTTGTTCATCATGCTATTGTTCTGTATCCATGAGAAAAATACATGAGACGCATAAAAACTATCTGGGAAGGGAGAGGAGAACTAATAATTGAACTCATTTAGTTCATGTTAAGATGGAGTCTGGTTTTCCCAACACTGACAGTAAGCTACGACAACCAGTTCTCTCATTCTAGTAGCATTTTACTGTAAAGATACTGTTACTTAGGGGTAGTAATGCTCTTCTATGTCTTCACCTCTACCAGATAAACCATCTGTACCAATGCTGACAATGTAGTAGATCAGCCAGCACCGAACTGCACACAATTTGTAAATTCTAAACTGGTGTTCAAATTCTTTGAAAAACAAGTCTTCCACTTCTGAATTTGTATACTGCAGGTTAAAAAAGAAAATAAAAAAATATTTTCTCCCTATGTGACCAGCACACTCAGCAGCTTGAGCCACACCAAACTCTGCTAAGTTTAAATTCTACTTTTAGGAAAAGTGGGGTATCATTCAGAAAAACATCAATCCCAAATCAGAAGCAGGTCCCTAGTTTAGAAAATATTTGAACTGAGTCATTTACTGTCAAAAGCTTAAGTTCAGGAAAGAATTAAAACATATGCTTAAATGTGTCCCTTAGACTCATGGTTCAATTACTGCCTCAAGAATCTCAGGCTTAAGCAGAAGCTTACATTTGTCTTGAGACAAGGTCCCAGAAGTTAAGTACTGTAGATGAAACATGCTGCATAAAGGCATGGTAGTGCTCCAAGACCTGTGGCAAAACTCCAGCTGACTTGCCACCAACCAGGATTTCACATATGAACAAGACAAACGCCTCTGCAAATGCTTAACTTTTTCCATGAAATATTGTTACTGAAGTTTAGGCCTGTTCATTTTTTTTAAAGCCTGGATAAATACCAGCAAACATAGACTTGAAGATACATGATCTAATATGTTAGGTAAGCCTTCCCTTTCTCCAGTTTGTACTGTGGAAATGACACTCAGAAGTGGCAGTAATTTTTTGCATAGGCAGCAGGTTTGAAATAATTTTTGCAGAGAGCAAAACATCATTTTTATCAATAATGTGCCGCCGATCAAGTCTAAGGTGAACTTCATTTTGCTGCAGAGTCAGAGCACTAACATTTAGTGCAGTTTCTATTTCACAGTTTTAAATGGTTTACATATTGTCTAATGTACAGGCGAATTTCATCTGCAGTGAAGAAAACATTTCCCAGAGGTACACCCTCAGGGTGAACTTACACATTACACTGATTTAAGTGGTGTAATAATTATTCTCAGCTGTTTGTTCCTATCCACATGTGGCAATTTGCCACCACTCAGTATAAATGACCATGGCCCTGCCAACCTGATCATGGAAATGGCTCACATTAAAAACAACTTCCCTGAAAACCCAAAAATAATTAAAACACACCAAAACCATGTAAAATTGGGAGAGAAAAATGCAGAAAGGTTTTGGATGCTAAATTCTTCCACATTTTTAAGAATACGCCAATATTCTCAAGAATACAAAAGTGGTTTTGCTTGAAAAAACATGTCTAGGTTCTGCAGCAATTGTTTATATCTACAGGCCAAACAATATAGCTAAAATACATGAGAACTTTACAAATATTCATCAGAAAAAAATGTAAGTTTCAAAAAAAAATCAAAAGAAGAATCTTCCTAAAATGTCAACAGAGAAAATAACATTGAACTAACTCTAGTATTAGCTTATTTTCCATATTATTTTGTCATTTAACAGATACATGTGATTATTATTAACACAGAGGCAGGCACTTGGTCTGAAAGCTGATTTCTTAACTAAATATGCAGGGCCTCTAAGGAGTTAAAATACTAAATCTTTCCAATCCTCCAGCATTGTGTGTCTGCTTCTGGCTGGCATCCTGACACCGCAGTACATAGTACCTCCACACCAACACTCAAGATCTACAGCACACTGAGATACAGGTTTATCTCACCTCCAAACCCGTCAGGCACATATGTTTTAAGGACAATGTTGCAGAAAACCGTTGGAAGAGAGAGTGGTTTGTTGCCCTCATTCCGAAGGGAAATGTGTCTGTAACCTGCTTGCAGACCATCCAGAGGCAGGATCCTCTGACCAATCAACTTATTATTGTCATCATACACTGCTATTCTCAGGACAGCAAGATCAGGGAGAATAACCTGGAAAGCCATAAAATGAAGAAATTCAATGACTAATACAGTAGCACTCTCCCCGCCTCCCATGTTTGAACCATTCACTTTGTATGCCAGAAACAGACTATCATCACTGTAAGATAATGTCATTCCCTGCAAACTGCACACTTTGAGATGAATCTTTCCTAGAAAAGCTTTTTTTCCACCCTAAATAATGGGTAGATTTCAGAATATGCAAATCCTGCAGCTTACAGTTACACTAGCTAACTTTTCATTACTGGTCACATCGATAAGGCGGCAGGTAAATACTACCTGGGAAATGACAGATACAGTGGCAACTGAAGGGTAGATAGTGCTGACTCATGAGGAACTATGACAGAAAGATGGGATTTGGGATGTATCCAAAAGGGCAGTGAAGAACGGAAAGAGTGCAAGCACGAGCTGATGGGGATGTATGCTGAACTACGCATTCTGCAAAGGGGAGAAGCAGACATAGGAGGGCAGGACACGGTGACAGAACTGCTGAAATGGCGTGCTGCCAGCAGAAGCGGGTGTGCTGTACTCACAACATGAAGGGTACAAGGTATGCTTGGTGGGCAGGAATGCTGCCAGCTATCTGCATCTGTCAGCCCCCACCTGGACTGATCAAAACAGTAACAAAAAAAATCCCCTGCCTTCCCTGGAACAAAGGTGCTGCCTCTGTGTACGGAGCAGTGAGGAATAGACAGCCTGAGAGGTGCAGCCTCTCTGCCAGCTCAGAAAGGTCTTCCCACTCCTTCTCTACCTGGCTCTGTTCATCGATGCTTATAGGACAAAAGGAAAGACCTCAGTAAAACTGCGTCTACTATCTCCCTCAGACTTTCCCCGTCACTTTCATTTTTGGTGTTAGAAGGCACAAAATAAAGTATGCTTTTGGTCTCTGAACCCAACTGAGCTATTCACGGATATGCTGCTCTACTTGATTATAATTTAGCACTCCCAGCACAGGTTACCACCAGCACTCACCCTGTCCTCCCCCTTATGCAACAGAATGACAACACAGAACTTGGGTTAGAATGACTGAAGCTTTATTTTAATTAAAATAAAAACAAGAAAACATGACAGAAAAACAAACACATTACCTGAGAGCAACTGTGTAGGATTAAACATCAGCTTGAGGAGAACACTGTAACCCAAATAAGACCTCTCCTCTACAGAGCACAGATCAGCACATCTTTCATTACATGATGGGCTCAGATACAGATTTGCTAGGGAGCAGGAGTGGGAACTAAGAAGTTTATCGTTCCCTCTCCATTAATTTGTTCTACGGTATCCTGGTAGGCACTTCCTCCCTCATGACATTTTAGCACTGTGCACCCCACGCCTTCATTCCTCCAACTAGAGGAATTGTTCCTGCTGTGTTTATGCCACTCATCTGCTTGGTCATCAATGTATGTCTTGATTACAATGCTGAGCCTGATATCCTAAGGGCCTGAGATGAAGAAAAATAATCTTTTGGCTGACTTACAGTATGAGTTATTCAGAAGAATGTGCAACCATGTAATTGTTCATTGCAGAGTAGAGCAGAAAGTCCAAGGAATACTGGCATCAGCCACTGTACCCATGCCATGATACGCAGGTACCCCCCTTTTAGACTGAAGCTCTGTGCACCTTGTAGTTTATGGGCCTTTTCATTTAAGAAATCAGAAAGCAGCAGATGCTGGCCATATGGTCAGCAAGCCGTGGGCAGCATGATTGCCTGTCACTGTACCTAAGCATCTTCCCTGTGCCTCCACATATACAGAGAAAAGCACTTGAAGTCACATTCATTCCAGAATATATTTGAGTCCAGAAAAACCTCTTGCACTAACTACATTTCCATTAAAAACTGGTTATACTGCTAAGAACGCATATTATGTGTGTAATACACCCAAGTGTGAAGTGTTATCACCACTTGGCAAAGTCTGTCACTTCGAAATAAAAGAGCAACAATTTTTCATGACAACAAAACAGGTGTAAGCAAAACAGACGTTATCAGACAGCACTGCTAACACATGTACTCTGGATGAAACTCCAGCCAACAGAAAAAAAAAATATATATATATATGTGTATCATATATATAAAGACCGAGAGATAAAAACTGAACACCGATGACTGATCTCTCTCTTTAAATCCCCCATACCAAGAAAAAAAGGTTTGTTTTTCTTTTGTTATTGAAAAAAAAAATCAAAGAAAAAGGTACATGATGCACATGGACTACTGAAGGAGGGAGCTGGCAACACATCTGAGGAACACAGCACCCTTCCAACTTTTCCATGTAATAACATTGACCTTAGCTTTGGATGCAGCATCTCACCTGCCCTCTGGGCTGAAGGAACAGTGCAAGATAGCAGCCACTGCCAGGGCAGGGAAGAAGAAATCTCCAAGGAATGATGATGTCCGCCAGCGGGGGCTCATTCTGAGCAGACTGCATACCTTGAACACAGGCATGGCCACGGAGGAGGTGGATACCTCCAAGTGGGAGGAGGAAGCAAAGGGGAGGGAAAAGCCAAACAGAAACAAACAACAAAAAAAATCATGTGACAGCTACAGAGGTTATCCATTAGAAAAATAAAACAAAGCAAAATTAAAAAAAAAAACCAACCTCCTCTTGAAAGCTTATTTCAGCTTTAGATTGTTTGCTGTAGTAAACAGGAACCCTACAAACCCTTTTTCATGGGAGCAATACTTATTCATGTGAGCAGTCAGACTGAAGCAGGGAGGATTGGCTCAAGTGAGCAAGGATGCTCATGTGCAAAAGGGCTGGCAACCACAAACTGTGCTTTCCAAATATCCTACCTTTCGAAATACAAATGATTCTTCATTGTAAACAGGGTTCAGACCATTGTTCATCACCATGCGTGTTCGAAATTCTTTACGTATCGTGTCCGTGGGTAAACCATACATATCCACTTCTACATACGTACCAATTTTTTTGTCTGATAAGAACTGACCAGATATTACCTGCAACATAATAACAGAGCAGTAAGGAAAAGCAATACAGAGTACACAGCATTTTATGAATACTGAAAATATTGGTATTTTTTTATTGACAGCAGTCTGAAAAATGCTTTATACAGAACAGATATATTTATTTCACCATATGAAAATGGTGTATTTAGTGCTACAATTGCACTTCTTTAGAAAACTTTTGTGATGAGACCTTAAATATATCCTTAATTTGAAATGATTGCACTCATTGTGCTATGGTATTAACGGTTGTAAGTCGGTCAGCCCAGTTAGCAGACGTCTCTCAGATGCGTTCACTATATTACTGAAAAACACTGAATGAAACAAGCAGATTGGGCACTGCTATTCCGCAACTTTAAACCTTCTGTTCGGAAGCACTGTCATCTATTATATGTCTTGACTACAAAGAGGTGAAAGGAAGCTATTGCTCTGGTTTCACTTAGGTAAAGGTTTTAAACTAATCACATGTCAGCCTAACTCCATATTATGTGTCTGGGACGTGTAGGATGCTTAAAAAGCGAACAAAAAATCCACACAACTGCTCTATACTGTTATGTATATGAAGATTTGTTGCAATTTTACTCCAAGTCAAGATTCATCTAGCCACAGCGGGTGATTACTCCAGGGAAAATTTTTATTCCATCAAGATGATCTACTACTTAAAAATACAGCTAATGCTTTCATTACTATGATGAAGGAGGGAAGAAAAAACCTGAAACACGATTTCACAGACCTAAGCTCATTTCGAGTCCTTTTCTTTTTGTGATCTAACATTCTTCCAGGGAACACTGGATAACAAATCTGAAAAGTTATGTGGCTGAGGGGTACCATTCACTGGCTTCGGTCCACTCAACTCCTTTATAACAGGATTTATACGGAATTTTGTACTAGTTTTAGTCACAGAACAAGAGTAAGTGGCAAAATACATGATCTAAGAACTATCTCTAGTGATACTTAGAACTTATGTTCTCACTACCAGATCCCACTTCCTTCTTGGAGGGATTGTACTGTCATTAACATTAAAGAAAAAAAACATTAATAGAAAGTTTTTGTTCTTCTGGAGGTGCAAATGAAACTTAGTTAAATGTCTAGAATGGACAATGAGCCCTTGGTCAGAAAGAGTTTGAAGTTTCCATGCCGCACATAGAAAGTGATTAACTGAGAGCTTAAGTCTCTTGTTAAGCTGCACATAGGGTATTTGAGCAAAGAGAGTAGAGTGTCAAGTCACAAAACAGGTTTTACAATTGTCAGCCTCCTTCCAAAACGTGATACCTAACTATGCTTTAGAACTACAACAGAAGTTTTATGGACTTTGTTACTCATAGATAACTCCAAAGCAAGCACCTCCACCACACGAACCATTTTTCTCTACTTATTTTGAAAATATCCTGTCCATGTGTGCCCATATTCCTCCTTGCTCTATGGTGACAAGTGATGTTTGTATCATTTCATGCTGTCCACAGAAGCGAACTTCACTCATTTATTCATTTGTGTGGGCTGATGTAATTCAAAAAAAGAGCACAAGGGGCTTTAAAATTCAGTGATAATGTGTAATAACAAACCATTTCTAATTCTATCATGTTCCACTCAGATCAAGTAAACATAGATGTCTTAGTCAGCAATAAAATAAAAAAAAAACCCCACAACGGAAAGAATTTTATGAAATCCACACAACCCAAACACATCTTCTATAGATGCCCTATTTCTGTGTGTTGACGTTTAAATGTGATTTTGAATGTGATAAGATGACAGAAGTTTGTCTATTGCTGTTTTACCTGTACAGAACATGTTGCAGCAATTACACCATCTACAGGAGTTTCAGAGAAAGGGTCAAACGTTCGATCTGGTCGTCGCATGAAATCTGGTTTTAGTAGATACCTTATTTCAAGAAAAAGAAGAAAATTATTTTTGTCTGGAAATTAAAATTGTATTAAATAAAAACAAAATGCATGTTCTAGCTTTAAACAATGAATTCTCCTACAGCACTGTAAAATACAGACCTATTCTAGCTGCAAGTCTGAGGAAGCAAAAGGAAATATTACAGTTGTCTAGATTACAGATAAATGTTCATCTCAATTTTGAATTATCAGCTACTGAGAGATGAAATCAACCCTGGATTTCAAGATGAAAATAAATATAATATAATCAAGGACATTTCAAAATAATTTAATAATACATTTAAAAAATACAGCGAGTTATCATATAATAAAAAGTAGATGCTCGCATTTATTTTAATTCTTTAACACTTTGGAAAAATACAAAGGGCTTCTTCAATTTTATTTTTTTAAATGAAGCAGTTCCAAAGAGTCAAGACTCATACAATAAATTTCAGCTTGAAGCTAATTTTTTCATCTCTGTTTTAAAACCTTGGGGGAAACAGCTGATAATGTCAGTGCTGACAGATTGTTAATTATAGTAGCATAAAGGTACTACCATAACAACACTTACAATACATCCCTGAGGACTATACACTGGATCAACATATCAATGAAGCCGATACGTGCTCTGATGAATCAAACCCCAAGTATTTTGCCATCAAAATGAAATAGCAGTTGATCACAGAAATGCTGTGCTACACATGACAGGGGTTCTCTTCCACTGGTGGAAGAAAATGTGTAACTGGATTCATCTTGCTAATTCTGCAGCCCTGACAGACAACAGCTGCTAGAAGATTATTTTTTTTATCCACCCGTAGTCCCTCTAGTGAATCACTGGTACACAATGTTATAAAGGCCTATATAGAATTCAGAAATAATTAAAAAATGCTGGAAAAATTCCAATGGAAAGAACATCAATGTTTTCTCCCATTTGATATTTTATTAATTTAAAGTAGGTTATGGGCAGAAGGGACTATCAGAAACATCCTTAGCCTCTGCTTCCGGCCTGCTGAAATAAAAAATGCTGAAACTAAAGTGACTCGATCTTGTTTCATCAGCATGAAAACTGCAAATCAGAGAAAAAAGGAGTACAGACAGAAGGAAATGTAGTTTTTTATTTTCATTGCCCTGTGTTTTCTGTGACTGAAACAGCACCACATTTATAATGAATATCAAAATATTACCACTATATTACCATGTATTACCACTATATTACTGTAATACCAGAAGATTGACATAAGAATCAAGTAATTTAGTTGATAATGATGCCTGTCCTTTAGAGCATTTGGCAAGAGTGAATATGTGCTCTTTTACTAGGCTTGTGGGTCAAACAAGAAAGGAATCATACTCTGCCATAAAAAAAGCTTTGTTTTTCTTCTATTTTTGTTATTCTGACTGAAATGACCAGAGACTGCACCTTCGTCCAAGTCAACAGGACCTATCTGAAGAGATCACAACTGAAATAAAGGCATGGAGTTGGAAAAGTACTATGTTGCCCGTTCTGCAGATGAGGAATCCTACCAAGCTTCATCTACTCAGATTTTCTTTCTAAGTAAGGTTTACATTAGTAAAAGAGTTGTTTCTTTCCAGGATGAGTTTGCAGATTTTAATGTGTTGCTGGACTGTCATTTCCTAGAATTCATTAACATTCTCCTTTCTCTCGATGTTAATGATCAGCCTATCCTATTAAGGTACAAACTCAACATTTCAGGGGAGAAAAAACCAAACCAAACCAAAACAAAACAAAACAAAAAAACCCCATCAACATCGCTTAAGCATCCTTTTTCACGCAAAAGTCACGAGCAAGAATTTAGAGCGATGAAACACTTCAGTATTCTCTGTGAAATCTGCTCTCCAACTGAAGTGCACAGATTAAAAAAAAGTTCCCTACGTATTAAGACTCAACCTGTCCAAGTAAATTTGGCAATTCTGTGAACTGTGCAATGAATCTCCATTCTGCGGCATATCTTCAAAGAAAGATTGAGAACAGAGGCTGAAGATGTATTTAAATAACTGTGTATGGTATTCATGATCTTCTTCATAATTTGCACACAAAGCCTCTTCTATCTCATCTTTAAAAACTGGGCATAATTAAAAGGCATATTCATCAGAATACCTCCTTGCAGGAGAGAATTCTCCCTGAATTCTGCTAATTTCATTTCTTCACCTAGCATCCCATTTTCCTTTTGTAACACATAATTAATAGTGACAAAATTTTATTAAAACCATAGTAAAGGATTCTGATACACAGTGACAACAGTTTAAATCATATTACTCACCCGCATGATCCATTATATTCAAATTTTCCTTGATTCAACTGCATTGCTAAATCTGTCAAGAGAAAAAAATTACTATCTTTCCTCCTGAATAATGCAGATCATGAACAATCCTTTTTTTTAGAAAAGAAAGTAAGACTGTTTGTCCAGAATAATCAGTTTAAATGAAAATTAAATTTAATGCATATAAAACACACGCATTTAAAAAAAATAAAAGGAAGCAATAGGAAAACTTCAGATTTCTTTACAATAGCAACAGCTTTATCAGCCAAGCTGAAGCCCACGCTGTGCTTAGGAAACAGTCTCTCCCTGAATTCAAACACACCCAGTAGGCAGAGAACCATCAGACTGTGGTCACGTTAAGTGCCATCATCTAACTTCTGGTACCTACAGTATAGATGCCTCCATTCCTGCTAGTGATCTAGAATAATTTTGGATGATCAAAGGATACAGGCACTTTTAACAGTGCAATAATCTCATTCTGAGGCAGCCATATAAAATATACTAGATGAGACATCCTAGAAGTGTGTATTTCTCTACAATGACCATAGACAACTACCTCTGATGAAGCTGTCTGTATCCTAATGTCTTAAAGAAGGTGAAATGAATATTGCACTGGTTTTCTGTGGACTTAATTGAACAAAATACCACAAAAAGAAACTGCAGAGATCACAGCAGCATTGCTTAGTTTCAACATTTAAAGCATCTGAATTTTATTCAATGCATTATTATGGCACTTGTATATAAAGACAGATAGCAAACACATAGTAACATCCTTCCCCTCCAACCCTCTCTCAAACTTTTCAAAAACTATAATGTTTTCCTGCAGGTTCCCAATCACACTAGAATACAATATCCTTGTTTAGCGATAACACAGGTATTCTCTTGCCCAACAGACTCTGCCTTCAAAAGGGACAAATTCTTTTCTATATGTTCTCCATTACACAAAATACAAGATTCTCATATGCTCACATCAGTTATTATTCGCTTTACTGGGCAGCCTTAACTTGTATTTCCTCAATTATTCTTCAGCCTGTCAGCACAGTTGGGTTATAGAAGACTAATACAGTAAAGTTGCTCACTTCCAATTATACAATTAACACTCTTATTTTGCAATATAAAGGGGTTGAGAATGACATGCAGTGGGCAAAGGCAGTGTTCTGAGAAGAGTGAAGCTTGCCTATCTGCTCCAACCTCCAAACCATGTCCAGTGGAGTGCTTTACAAGCAGCATATCCCAGTACAGCTTTCTCTTGCCTCCACAGCTAGTGAAATCAGTGCAAAGCTTTGCAGGACAGAACTCAGGGTATGATCATTAGGAGTGTCTGCAGTACCAAAGACACCGTTCAGGGTGTGGGGAGGGCAGGAAAAAAAAACCAAGAGCACTACCACAGCTACAAAAAGAAAATGGAAAAACTGGTCTGTTACATATATGACTGAAGACATTCCTAGATTAACTAAAAAAAACCCAAAACAACAAAACCCCCTACCGTGTTAGTTATACTCACACCTTCACTGAACAGGAACAATACATTCCTCTCAGTTTATGCTGTGGAGAGGCATTTACATTCCCTGGCATCATTCTCTAAGCTGGGATCTCAGACGCCATTCTCTGATGCAGAATGTGACTCTTTAACACTTCACAATAACTGGTCTCGAAATGCATTTGGCACACAGTCATTACTTTTTACCATCTTAATTTGTACATTCCCTCATCTTTACTTTGGAGACATGCACCCAACTGTGCCAAAGCTGTGTTTTGTGAAAACAGTGTTCTCCCTGTAATTAATACTTTTTATTAATAAAACATTATCATTTATGTGAGAAGTTACAATACTCTATTATTTTTCCATGAAAGGGGACTGAATTTTCCTTCTATGTATGGCTTTTTTATTGCGCCTTGTCTTACGCTTCTGTAATTCCACCCCACTGTATCATCTAGCCATATGTCTGTTTCCTCAAAAAATGCCAGAAGCAAATCCATGGCATCTGTTTGAGACTTATTGCCCAAGCCATTCTTTAGGATTGAGGTTCATTGGTCACTGCTGCCTACCTGGGGTCTGATAGTTCAGTGAGACCATCTGGCAGCCAGCGTTCCAGAAAATTTGAGGCATGTAATTACTAGAATCCACTCGGCCTCCCTTTGGGTATATCCGACTCATTTGTCGTTTATTATAACTGTACAACTCATCAAGGAAAAGTAAATAAAAACATCATGGAAATGTATGGTCATATAGAATCATAGAATCATAGAATCATTAAGGTTGGAAAAGACCTCTAAGATCATCAAGTCCAACCATCAACTAACACCACCATGACTCCTAAACTAGCCCCTGGAGTGCCACGTCTATAACTTTTTTGAACGCCTCCAGGGTTGACGACTCCACCACCTCTCTGGGCAGCCTGTTCCAATGCCTAACCACTCTTTCAGTAAAGAAATTCTTCCTGATGTCCAATCTAAACCTCCCCTGACGCAACTTGAGGCCATTCCCTCTCGTCCTATCGCTAGTTTCTTGGGAGAAGAGTCCAACACCCGCTTCACTACAACCTCCTTTCAGGTAGTTGTAGAGAGCGATAAGGTCTCCCCTCAGCCTCCTCTTCTCCAAGCTAAACAGCCCCAGTTCTCTCAGCCGCTCCTCGTAAGACTTGTTTTCTAGACCCTTCACCAGCTTTGTTGCCCTTCTCTGGACATGCTCCAGCACCTCAATGTCCTTCTTGTACTGAGGGGCCCAAAACTGAACACAGTATTCGAGGTGCGGCCTCACCAGTGCCGAGTACAGGGGCACGATCACTTCCCTACTCCTGCTGGTCACGCTATTCCTGATACAAGCCAGGATCATCACGCTATTCCTGATACAAGATCCCGGTATCTTCCATATTTCTTATGTTAATCTTACTATTTCTCATCCTATGAGCTACTTTCCCTTTTCCTTTATAGATGTGGAACACTGTAAATCTAGAAAGGTACACTTGTTGTTTATTTGTAGCATTAGTAGGGAGGTGGCATGAGGAGGTGAAAGGATACTTCACAAACTCAATGGCATGGGTCTTCAAATACCCTAGTCCGACTGATTCATTGAAAGAGGACATATTATGATGAATATTACGTTCTAGAAAGAAAAGACAATACATTTTAAAACACTTCTGTAATGATGAATCAAAATTCAAAATCATGCACTATACATAATAGCAGGATATAGCAAATTCTGGTCTGTTTCCCCATTATCTGTCACTCAGAATCAAATTATACTGAAGAGAAATTTCATAATATTTCTGACTTGCCTTTTTCTTTCACTTCCTGGGAAATCAACAAAAAACTTTCATTTTTTGTTTAGGACAAAATTGTTATTCAGAGCCTATGTTGTGTGGCTAGATAAGGCAAAACAACATGATAAATCGTCTAGTGTGCAATATGAAAACTTCAGCTAACTGCTGACCACTGTGACAGTCACACTCACCTTACTTTACAGAAAGATGAACTAAAAAAAGCAGTTTAGTTGGAAAGGCCTATAGAATATAATCAACCTCACCAGCTTCATATTCTCCCAGTAATTTAGTGACTCCATGTGGATGACCAATGGAATAACATGCTAACTTTACACTCAAGGAAACAGAGATCTAAAAATATAGTGATGACAGTCATTAAACTATAAAAGTCTTACACCATTTCTAAACTCAGGAAATGTAGAGATTAAAAAACTACCTAAAATAAGCAGACAAACACTTTTATTTCATTCAACCTTTTATGTTACCTTCTGCTACATCGAAACCTTGAAATTTTACAGGTTGAGCATAGTTGACCATTGTTGATAAATATGGATGTATATTGGTTGTGGCACCTACATATTTGTAAGATGCCATCCACGCTTGTTCATCTTCAACAGTTACTAAACCCTGAAAACACATTAAAAAGAATAATCACTATTTGTGTGTGCAACCACTATTGTTGGAATTTTCAAATGTGATACAAAATTATACCCAAACCTGCAGAAAGTTAAAGAAAGTGCAAATTAATACAAGAAAAGTGGAAATTTACTGTCGCAAATTAAGATTTATTTTCTTACTGACATATGCACCAAACACTCCCAATGTTACAGGACGCATGCAAGAGGACTGATGATAGAAAAGCTCCTAAGCAGTGGGTAAATATTACACGATGTTAGTAGGATAACTTTGGGATAAAAGATAAATATTACAACCAGCTGAACAATGGTGGGAGATAATGATCTATCTTTGTCAAATAAATTCCTAAGAATTGTGATTTAATACACACTTTCTCATAGCAACTGTGGCGCAGTAATGCATACTTGGTATAGAGTAGAACTTTCTCAGCATCAAAACACAAATAGGTTCAATTGCTAATCTTTACTAATAAAAGCAGACCAAAATATAGGGATTACAACCTTCATTGGACAAACAGATGTCACAAGCCCAACAAGAGACACAGTACCAAGCTCATATTCCTGGCCACTTAAAATGATAAAAATCTGAATCCATCATTCACATAAAGATGCACTATATTTATAATAGAACTTCAAAAGTTTTCTACAAGTATCTCATCTGCTAGAAACCCAAAACAGGAAGTGCTTCTCATGTTGATCTGCCTGTCCAACTTTTTCCTTTCCCTAAACCAGTTTGAAACACATTCTTTTCACTGAAAGAAAGGAAAGAAAAAGAAAGATCTCTGTCAATCTAAGCAAACTCTGCAAGGCTTACTCTTCATTGCATTTTTCCCCCAAACATTTTTGCTTGTTCTCCTACCAGTGAAACAGTTACCAAAAAACCTAACCTGCTGTAGGCTGACAGTGAACTTCTTCAAGGAAGTACTAAGTATATTCAAAAATTCTTACAGTACAGCTTTTTATTGTCAGAACGCAACCCGTGTTTGTCAGAAAGTTCTCCTCCATTATTGTATCAGGAAATAGTGAATAACAGGAAGCACTGCAAAGTCCTTTCTCAGGCAATAAGTCTCAGCACATCTAACAGCATTCAAGCATGGAAGAAGAATGCAGTTCACAGCACCTACACTACTGCAACTCATTTACTCAGGAGATGGGAGAGGAAAGGAAATGTGAAACTACTTGCCAGTGTTATGGGCTTGTACCTCTACCTGCCATATAGTGCGGACACATTTCAGAAAATGAATTCCATGTGAAGTGAAACAATTTATGCCTTGATATGATCAGATGATTATAGTCACAAGGAAGGTTATTTTCTGACTGCATAGAATAGCTGAGTTCCCAGAATGAGTCCAGGTGCATGTGATTTTACGTGCATTTTAGACCGAATTAAACTTCCAGTGGCCCATGAAATTCTAATGCTGACCACCAGGGCTCAGCCCAACTGCTTCTCAGAAATCCACATATTGAGGGTTCACAGATCTGTTCCCTGAATATGCCAAATGGTACATCTCTTTATTAGTAGAATACAGGCTTTTTTTTTTGTTGCTAGATCAAAATTTGTTAATAGAGTTTAAATCAAATTAAGGCCAAGTTTTCTTCAAAGGAACTAGTCCTTTTTGGCGTCTTCATTTCTGGAAGTCCAGAACTGACCATCCATCTTCTAAACACCAGGCTCCTTCAATGTGCCCCCTGCTGACTGCTCAGAATTGCTTATCGTATTTTACTATCTTGATCCATAAACATCTAAGTAATGAATCGCAGTGAAAAGGAAGTCAAAAGGGATTATGCATGCCTTACTGCCAAGGCAATAGTACCCTGCAGACTATAGCTGTATGACTGCGTTACTGACACACTAGCTCTAAGACAGTGTTCTAAGATAATCTACTCGTCATTGATTTTATCTTATTTACTTGCAGACCCATAATTTTTAGAGTAAATGGGCTATAATCTTTGCAGTGTTCACAACTTTAAAACTATGAATTAGAAAGGGGTAAGGATGGAATGTTTCTTAAAGCCTAGGGAAACAACAGAATGGTTACAACAGCACAGGAACCTTTTAGGGGCTACAGAAAAAAAGGGGGGGAAGTTGATCTCTCTAGGTTATTTACACCTCCCCACCCTTCAAGAAACTAAGCAGAACCCACTTAGAAAACAACACAGACTGAAACAAAGTGTGGTTACAAACAGGAGCAGCTTTAGTGAGAGAAGAGAAGGAAGGAGAAGAGTGGAAGGTGGTGGGAAGAGTCTTACAGAAGGGATTCCTGGGAGAAGATAAATGCAGAAGTCCCAAGAGAAAGCAAAAGGAGGAAAAAGAGAGAGGAAAACGAAGTGCATTCAGGGTAAGGGAAGAGGAAAAAAAAGAAGCAGGATGATACATCTTAAAACCATTCAAAGAACTGCTGTTTCCCAGTGCATTATATCTGAGACTGAGATCAGACACTTCTAAGGAGGCAAAAGTCATGCACTCCTGTCTGTCCCCAAATCTCCTGACAGCCCTAACCCCAGTACAAAAGTACAGCAGAAGAAACCCTAGAGGAGAAAAGGAGGTAGAGTCACTTTCGAAAATACTCTGTAGGTGCCATGAAACTGTGCATAAAATTGTTAAACCACTAAGAACGCACGGTAAGTAATATGTGTATATATATACATAAAGCAATAAAGCAAACTACATAACATCCTATGTGTCACCTTTTTATTGTTTTCTTGCTCAGAATCTTCAACAGCCTAAGGGAAAAAAATATATATATATATTACCCAAAGAAAAAGCAGTAGGAAACACTCACAGTAAGAAAAAAAAAAAAAAACACCAAAAAAACCCAAACCTCAAAAAGTTAATGCATTTAGCAAAAAGTATACCCTTTTCCACCTTCCTGTGTGGCTTATCTCTCCCATACATTTGGAAAAATGTGCAGTTTCTTTCAAATCTGGGTACACAAGATATGAAATTCAGCAGCTGGCTAGCAATGGGAACAGGAGGGAGGATGCCAGACAGTTAAGCCCAAACCAGCGCTATCACTAGATGCTGGGGACAGGAAGTTTCAGCGAAGAATGAAAGAATGACACACCCAGACAACACAAAAGATCATCTGATCTGGATATGCAAACTGCCCAGGCTCTGAAAACTTAACGGTTAAGACTGCTGTAAACTGCGCTTTAAATGTTCACATTTAGAAAAGGCCTATCTCAAGATGTTGTTTGCAATGGGACAGTCTGCTCTCTGTCTTCAATTACAAGTTGCCACTAGTGAGAATCTTAGACAGATAAATGTTGAGTTGGCACTGAATGTACATTCCTAAAGAATAAGGATCTAGTCACTGATCAGCAAAGCAGAGAAGTTACCCAAGGGCATAGGCTGAAGGTGAGTGACTAATCAAAAAAAAAAAAAACAAACCCCAAACCCAAACCCCAAAACACTCAGGTAGTTAAGGACCAGCTGACTTAGTAAGTGAAACCAGCCCTATAACAAAGAAGTTAAACAATACTTCAGTGGGAGGATTCATAAAAGTCCTAAAGAAGCAAAGACGTTGACTTGAAGAGATACCAAGAAGGCAGGTCTGATGTCTCGGTGATACCGCTAGAGACATACTGCCAAGGGCAATCTGTGCTATATAAGATTTTCCATACCTATATTTCTATCTGGAATAAGAGCCAAAGGTAGCCAGGCAGGAAAGAAGAAGTGGTCAAAATACCTGAGTGACAGAAGAGCATGATCTGATAAGGTACCTTAGCACTCACATGTGGTTTTTTTCTGTAGCAAGCAGCAACACCACCTTCTGTGCCAGAGCAGGCTTAGTTTTGAATGCCAGTATTCTGTATCTAATTACTGTCAAGTAATATTCAAGTTACTGAGCACAGACTGATAAACTGTACTAAATCAGGTATGAGTGGAATAAAGGGGAGTCTTACCCTGTCTGCCAGCTGTCTCTCTGGTATAGCCCCACTGCCATACCACCCTGCTGGGGAATGATCATCCTATTTTGCCTTCATTGCTGTAGGTGGAAGGGAGAATCTACCCTAAGAGTTAACAATAAAAAATGACCCAGGGAATGCCTGTAATGAAGACACAGGATGCGGCCTTGCAAAAAACCACTGTTGAGCGAGGAAGCTGATATTCCACCTCATATTACGGCTCTGCAACTGAGATGCTAAGTAAAATATCAGAGGCAGGAGGAGGAAACTGCTTGCTGTCTTTAATTAGTATTTTTGATCAAATCCTCCACTTGTATACTGTTTCCCTACATACTGAGTCTGCTTCCTCCCTAAGTATTCTACCTGAACAAGCAGAGAGTATATTTGGCTACAAAATTTTATCTTCTCATAAACCTGAAGGTTAGGAATCTGGTGAAGATCTCGGATTCGACTCTTCTGACAACACGTGCTGTGATGCTTCCAAAAAACAGAGTGTCTTTTACACCCACCACCACAGAAAGCTTCCAAAGAAATATATATATATGAAGCAATCCCACCTTTTTGACACTGATGGCAACAGCTTCTTTTTGACTGTAATCATCTACAGTAAGGTCACTTCCAAATTTGTACTCTGGATGAGCTTCTTCTTCCTGGTCAGCTGCACAGAAAAGAAAAAAGATCAGTGCAAAAAACACAGCAACTACCAGTTTTGTGTGAGACATCAAACAAATGACAGCTGAATACACAGGTTTGGTTTTGACATTTCTTTTAAAACAGAAATAAAACCCAGGGTATTAGATTTCCAAACATTAGTAGTAAACTACAGCTAAGGCCTGAGATTCTTACAGCTTTGACATGGTTAGTAAGAGAAATTTTATTTACTGTATTTTTTAAGGAATCAGTAATTTGCTTAGCAAAAGTGTAAGAAAAACCCAATAGGCTTGGGAAAATAACAAGAAATGAAGACAGAGTTCTTTATTTAAAGATGTAAAAAGTTGCTGGTGTCCAGGCTTCTCACGTGCATTGTTAGAGTCTCCTTATGTGCCCCTACTACAGGGAATCATTTTCATTTGCTTTTAAGGTGATTTTCCATTAGAACCTAGTGTACTCGAAGCTAAAAAGGCCTCTTACAAACACAAAACCATTAATCGCTTTATTCATATTGATTTAAACAATAATTTTAGAAAATACTTATTTGAGCCTTTTAGTAGTCTAGCACATAATTAATAACACAGCACAATAAGAACACTATTAGAAATAAGCATTCCAATAGAAATCAGCCTGCAAAGCAACAGAATCTCCTCTGTGCTCCTTGATCACCTGAAGAAAGATACTGAGAGGCCTCTCCAAAAAATTCTCGTACTTCAGTCTTTTTTAGCATTGCAAGGACAGATACCAAGATTTGGATCACAAAGAATATCTTTCACAAGGACCTCTACTGACTGCAAGAGCAGTGGCTTTGTNCTAAAGCTGGGACGTTCAGTATGACATGGATCACAGGCCAGCACCTTGGTTCAGACACTTGCAGGCAATGCACGATTTACCTCTTCTGAAGGTGGACATTTAAAACAGATAAGGTGAATCATACCCTACATATGTCTGTTCTTCTCTGTTGGCCATAAACACATTCCACAACACGGGCTCAGACCTAGATGTTTACACTGAAGATAACTGAAGTTTGGCAAGAAAAATCCTATCCCTCATTTTATCTGTATAAAGTATAATGCAATAATCCAATCTGATGATGACACAAGTATTAAAAATAGTGACAAAATCTGTTTTCAAAGCAAAGATCACAGCTTCCCAGTCTCTCTCACACACACACATATATATACACAGAGCAAAAATCTGACTTCGTTGCTGCTCCAATATGACTTCTGAACTGTAAGTGTAAGTTAAAATTACCACTAGTACCACCAACTGAGCTCACATTCCTACCACAGCCTGCCACAGAGTCAGGAGCAGCTGTGGTATGTATCTGAGATGAGATGGTATGGCTGGAGGTCTGTATAAACGGTCCTGCACTGAGCCCAGACTTACTGCTGCTGCCACAGAGCATGGGCATGTGGGTAACGTGCATACTAGCTGCTCATGCCGGCCCACTGATTTACCACAGGCAATGTTTGAGAGCCCTTCTCTACGAAATCCTCACCACTTTCTATTTCTTCTTCATTATCATCCTCTAGGATATTTACAGGAGCAGCAGTTTCCCCAGCCTCCATCATCTTTTTCAGAGCATCAAGCTGTTCTGTTAATAAGAAAAATAAAAATAAATTAGTCATGACATGAACAGTTTGTAGGACAAAGAAATACATGAGAACAATCATAAATGATTCTCTGATCCTGAGAGCTACTTTTATTTAATGGGTTCTCTAAGTTTTCAGTTAGCAATAAAATTTTACAGAGTAAGAGCATCATTAGACATACACTGTTGTTAGATCTGAAAAGTGGTCAGTAAGGGCTGTATCCAAAGCTCACTGAAGTTAAGAAAAATATTCCGATAGACTTCAAAGGTCTTTGGAGCAAGCATATTACTTCTTCAAAGAATAAAGAGACAGCTCTCTCTTTGGTGCTTGATCTACGCAAATGGAGGCAAAGTGCTTGGATTTGCAATTGTGTTCCCACGTGCATTTCAGTTAGACAGTATGAACACAACAATCATGTATGACTGAAGTCAGTGGAAGGTCTGCATGCTTATCTTTGAATGGAGAACGACCAGAGTTTATCACTACAGCCATTCTGGAAACTAATATAGCAACATTTTTATTATTGAAAGAAGATAAATATCAGAACTGGCAACAATAGCAAGAGGAGCAATTTGAAATTCCATTTCATTTTATGCTTATCCTGGAAAAACAAAGCAATGCAAACATACCAGTGCAGACAGAATTTACAAGAGATTCTATCTGCATTATATTGCTCAACCAGCAATCTGATAAAAGTCCCAGGATTACATTTCT
The DNA here is from genome assembly GCA_013389945.1 of Fregata magnificens. Classification (NCBI taxonomy): domain Eukaryota; kingdom Metazoa; phylum Chordata; class Aves; order Suliformes; family Fregatidae; genus Fregata; species Fregata magnificens. Next base: position 27,624 of record WAAD01037387.1, read on the forward strand.
AGGTCTATCTATGCCTATGCTACATGCTGATATCAAGGCCTAGACTCTGGCGCTCATATGAAACACAAGGGCAAACAAAACCTCATTTACACATAATTCATATTCTTCCAACACTAAAGTACAAGCTATTTGGAAACTTTAGTAACAAAGTCTGTTCATATCTATCTGGACTTTTGTTTAATTTAATACTTGACAAGCTTTACTTACTTTTTTCTACTTCAGGTTTCAGCCTTTTATTCTTTATGAGAATCTTTCTTTTGAGGTCATTAGGAGAAGGTAAGGCTTTACCTGGATCAAGCTGTAAAATAATTTAAAGAAAAGCCTTAATAACAGCTGTTTGGCCTCTTTGTATCCCTATTTGGGATTTTGACTTTAGGACAGCAATGGTAAGGGGCAGTGAACAAGCAGTGCCACCTCAGGCACAACCCTGGGAGGTAGCGTGACTGCAGTTATATTGTCTCCTCTGCTTCTTCCCGATCCCATGGGAAAGCTGTGCTCGGGTAAATGTTGCTGGCTGATGCCAGCACTGTTCTCCAGCCCATGCCATCCTCAGCTGCACTGGTCAAAACGTCTCCCCCTCTCTCGTGCCTAGCAGTGGGCACAGATGTGACCTGCAACTCTTCATCAGAGGACTTCCTACTTTCCCTCTCTCCCTGTGGTTCACACACAGTCCAAGTCACAGTTTAGCCCATTATCATTTGATCTCTAAATAAGTCACCTTTTATGGTCCCTTCAAGCTGTAACAATGCAAGCAAGGCAGCCCACACATACTTACAGAGTAGAAATGGGCTGGCACTGGTGAATGGAGAACTACCCAGTCCTTAGCTAGGTAATGAGGACTATTTTTGCCAGTAGGGCTACAGGGTCACATCTTCAGTATTTATGAAAGGCAAATGGCAAGTTTCACATACACAAGGAAGCACTACTAAAAGGTTTGATCCAGTTTGGGGAAGGAGAAAAAAAATAATATTGAGAAAAGTACAAAATCCTCTGATTTAAGCCCCATCACATCATTGAGGCTAAGAAACAGACATTTGGGTACAGTAATTAGCACCCTCTCCACCTCAGACTTGCTAAGAATATTATGCAGGGAGTTGCTGGTATAACGGACTGTGGTTTCCAGTGAACCATAAGCGATACAGGAGATATTTCCAGGACTAGTAAAAACTCTTATAAGAAATATTCAGATATTCTTATCCTTAAATCCAACTCTGAGCTATGCAGAAGCAGCATTCTAGATGAAGAAACAAAAGAACAAAGCACCACGACTTGAAACCAAATAAAAGCAGCAGAGGTGACAAATAACAACCCAGAAAAAAAAACCCCAAATCGACCCAACCCAACCTCATAAGAATGGGTGCAAACCTCCTTGCCGGAGGGTAATGATTATCCACAACCACCAGGCTAGCTCAGTCATGGGAGTTTCAGCATGCTGGATGAAGAGAAAATACAATTGTTCCTGAGAGCGCTTGGGTTGTAATTCCACTAGATGTCAGTGCCGCAGAGCTCATTTATCCCCAGGCTTCCAGGATGCCAGTCTGCATCCCCAAGAACAGGGCATAGCTGGATGCCCATTTGGACAAATACTTGCTTTTACTTAAAACCAAATCTGCTTCAGCCAGTGTCACGTCTCTCAAGTCTGCCCTCCTCAGTCAGTCGAGGTATCAGAAACCAAGCACTCACAAAATACACGTTTCAAGCTCCTCCTGCCTTCTCTACAACATTTGCTTTGTGAGCAGCTGGGGACTGAATTCACTCATGAGGAGAAGTGGACACAAAACACAGAAGGCTCAGTAGTGCTAGACAGCACAGGCAGCTGAGGCTTAATACTGGGCCCTGAGGTAGCAGCATGGCAGCCTTCGGTCAGCTCTATTTCAGGCTTCCCTGAAAGCTGCTAGAAGCTGTCATTTGTGAGGAACGTGGCAAGGTGCTACATACATTACAGGGGAACGCTACAGATTTAGTTCTCTGGGATGCACTTTTCAGGGCAACCACCTGATATTCCCCGAGCCTTGTGCATTGCTGTCCCTGCAGCGTGCAAGGGAGGCCAAGAGAAGCACAGCGCTAGAGATGATAATGCCAGGAGGCCCCTTTGCAGGGGTCACATGGACAGAGGCTGAAAAGTAAGGCAGAGTTCTCTTTGCCATGGTCCCCCACAGCACTAAAAAGCATCTGCAGGTTTTGGGTGGCTGCTGGCAGACAGTGAGCACATTGCTCAGGAGAGTAAGGAAGGCCTGGAGGAGTAGCTGCAAGCACTGGGTAACAAGCTATTAAAGTCTCAAATATTGTGTTTGTGAAGGAGTGGCTGTCATTATCTCCTGCCATGCAGGAGAGTGAAGTGCATGCAGATCACAGTGCACTTGATAGTCCAAATGAGACTGCAGGGAACTCTTAGCGCTTAATTTAATTCTTAATGCAGTAGTGAGGGCCACCTAGACTGCAGGACCTGATCTGGAGCGTGAAGCATGCAACATGCAGCTGAAAGAAGAGGTTTCCTTAGCTGAAACCATGCAATTTATAATTAATTGGTTTTCAACAGTGACTGGCAATTTGAGAGTTATGTATGACCTGCAAATACAATGTATGTGCTGTATTTTATGTAGCTGCTGATATTAGGTCACACATCAAGGGAACGGATTTCCCCAGGCTGCTCACCAGAGCCCTGTACAGAAGAGATTAAACAAATCAGATAAGGACAAGTTTGCACCAAAAAGCGTAGCCATCCAAAATCACTAGTCATTTTTGAAAGCGCAGGACTGGCAGCGAACAGCACTATATGTGATATGACCCCAGTTTATGATCTCTTTTAAATACAATTAATATGAAAAAAAATAAAAAGCCAGCAGAATATAACATACTGGATGTGTTTCTAGAGGTTGCTTCAACAGGAGATCTCCAAAAAGATCTTCACAGTATTTTGACATCTTGTACTGTTGATATTTGCTGGAAAAGATGATGATGGTTAATTTTTAAATATAAAAAAGAAATCACTATTAATCAGCAAAACAGAATAATACTAACTAATGTAGATATCCCAAATTATATACTGGCCACTTTCTCTCAACTGAGAAGTATTACTTTACCGTAATTAAACTTTCAATAAAAGTCTATTACCCAACATAGATGAATTTAGTAAGACCAAAAAAGTAGATTAACTGAACCCCACACAACTAATGGAACATCCCAATATATTTCACAGCTTTACCACAGATAAAAATATTGCCATTATTAAGCTAGATAAAGATTGACTGGTATATTAAAGTACAGTCTCTTCCAAGTGACATTCAGTATACCTGTATATCCCTACAGAGTTTTCAAGTACACTCAAATTATAGTATGTTTGAGCTGTATCATCTCTCATACATTGCACTATAAAAAACCCAAATGGGCACTATATACCTGCAGTGATTTTCAAATGAAAGAATGACAGGATACTCTGATGTAACAAATGCTGTTTCCTTAATGGCTTGAATTACATCCTTTAAAATGCAATAATAGGATTCAGATTAGAACAGATCAAATTACAATCATAATGAAAGAGATTTTTTTGTTCTCCACCCCACCCTGAGAAACACAGAGCTGAGTCTCAAATATGCCAAGTGAAGCCAGAACTAGAACAAACTGTATGCTCTTTCTTCTCTGTTTCCCCACAACAACCCAGACTCAGCACCCAACAGGTGCCTCACTGCACCTGCAGCAGTGATGGCAGCTTCACCCAGGACCCACTGATGCTACCCCTGGATTTGCTGCCATCTTCTCTTGCAAGGGAGAATTTCCACACCCACAGTAACTCCTGCCTCTTTAGGCTGTTTCCACAGCTAAGGAACTTATCAGACAACAGAGAAGATATTTATTCTGTGGTGCAAAGAGCCACAGGATGTGAAAATATGGGGCAAAAGAAAAAAGCCTGCTTCCTGCAGTTTCTGTGGAAAGGCAGACATAACACAGGGACGCATGATGCGAGTCAGAAATGAGCCCTAAGACCTAGGGACAAGAAACTGGGCCTATGCGATTTGTTAGTCTGTCACAGGGGAGTAGCGCCTGGGTGCTGAGGAGGGGAGGGTGCTCTGCGTGGATTCTTGTCCCGGGGTTCTACTGGGGCTTACTGCCAGGTGTAGAGGTCAGGCACTTACCTTGAAAAGAATATCTGTACACATTGCTTTTCCATGCGTTATTATTGGCTCTTGATCTTCACCTTTGCCATCCCAACAGTCCAGCTCAACACACCTAAAGACCCAAGAAAACCGATGTCAGCTTCCTTAGTGCTTCAGTACAGGCGAGCTACTCGGGACAAGTTCTGAGCAGTGATGTTCAGAGGAGCAAGTTATAAAGCAGTTTTGGGCATTACACAATTCCTTTTAAGCTAGCACATGTGTAATTTCAGACTGCTTTTATAACTTTGGATATATTACCTTAAATATACTACGTATGGGTCAATATATTTACACCTGAACAATAACGTTTTCAGCACTGTAACACTCTTCTAATTTATTCTCCTACTCAGTTAACTGTGATACATTCCAGTACATTAAGAAATTAAGCAGGAAATCATAAACTGATTCTCATTTACATATAAGCTTAATTACAAAGCAGAAAGTCCTCTGAAATTCTTCAGCTGTCATTTTGAGATCAAACTTCTGTTATCTTTCTCACAACCTGTCTCCTGACATCAATTTCTACGTTCCACTGCCTTTAAATGTTTTTTGCGAGAACAATAGTATCTTAAATACGCATATTTTCGTTTACTACACTAATATATTTATACATTCAATTATGCAATATATCACCACCAAGGTATCTTATGTAGGTTTAAAGTATTAGATCCACAAATATTAAAGGCTGTTATCTCCTGCTTCCAACCTGCATCCAGCCAAAAGCACTTGTCTGTACATCTCCACCGAAGACTTGCCACCAAACTGCCTGCCTGTTAAATATGTATTGTGAGAGGAACTGATGAAATAATGAGCCAAAGGATGGTCCATTTCTTGATATAATTCCAAACGGTCTAGGAAAACTGGGGCATTTTCATCTGACATCAAGTATCTGCAAAACCCATCACTTGATATGACACCTAGAAGGAAGAAGAAAGCATGGCAAATTACTGCTATAAATTGATAGTGGGCAGGAATCAAACTGTGTCTCAGAGCAGGAACCCTAGCACAAAAGCTATGTTTACACAGGCTTCTGCAAGCAAACAGAAGCTCTCCCCTTCCAATGCTCCAAGCTGACCAGCAGCTGTGTCCCTTGTGCAAAATCTGCCACTGTGTTCCCAGATAACAAAAGAAAAAAATCAGGTGCCCACCTAGCTCAATATCCTATGTCCAGCACTCACCATAGTAGACCTAAGGCATCAAGAGGATGTGAAGAAGGCAAATAAGTAGTGACATCTCCTCAGAATACTGACAATTTTGAGCTCTGGGACTTTGTGAGCCAGAAATCGTGAGCTTGCACGTACCAGTCTTCTACAGCACTTTCCTCCCCTCTTTCATATTTACTCCTGCCCTGACTATGCTACATTGTTGTTCATCAGCTTGCAGCATATGCAGAGACTGTTCTCCGCTGACAAAAACAAGTGGAGGTGTACCTGAAAATGTTTGCACGTGTTCGTTTGCAAAGCATTCGGAAAATCTAAGATACCTTCAAGTTTACTGCCTGAAATACAGGTTTATTCCTTTATAATGAAAAGCAGGCCATTTTCCACAATGAACGTGGGGCGTACAGTAATTCAGAGGACAGAATTCGTAACACTTTTATTTCTCTGCTGTTACATGCTTCATAAAGTATAAAAAAATATAAATCAAGGAATAAATTTTAATGAAAACAAGGTAAGAATAATCAGTACTGCAATATCAGTTTTAAAGTGGCCCAAGAGACTGTAATCTGGGGTAGGGAAGGAGGGATTACTCACAAGGAGTCACTGCAGAGAATAGTTATCTGGCACTAATTTGGAGATTGCTTTCCCTAAAGTCATGTATGAACACTCAGCTATTGTTAAGGCACAGGTTGCAGCAGTCCTATTTTTATTTTGTTTAAGACAAATTTTCTCGTATACAGAGAACTTCAGTAATCCTGCTTTTCATTCTGCTCCTAGCTTTCTGAACAAATCCTCTACTGGAGCTTAAATTTTCCGTGCCTGGTGTCAGCCAGAGGTGAACTGTTCTGGAACGTCTTATTCCAATCCTCTCAGCTGATTCTGACTTTTGGAAGAAGGGGGGGGAAAAAGGGGGCAAAATGGAATTTTCAACTTCAAGAATGTTTTTATTTTGTTGATAACTGAGAACTTAAAAGCAGCAGCACAAAATATCTCAGATGATACGCACTTGTAGTGCATCATCTAGTAGAAAAAAGTCACAGCTGAGCAGGTGTTCTAGACAAACAATGGCTGAGACTTCAGTAACTTAACAGAGCTCTATGTGCTCAACAGACTGGGCTTTGTATTTTTGACGTGCACTGACCAGGTGGAAGAATTTGCTTTTGTAGTGTTCCTGAGCAGATTCTGATTACTAAACTGCAGAGCATTAACTTGTTCAGCTTTACTTACTCTTTCTGTTACTGAAATGTAGGTTCAGGAAGGGTCAGTTGCTTGTTGCTACTGCCTTGTTGTACATCAGCCTTGTTTCTTAAACTACATTATTTAGCCAAACAAAGGGTGTTGAGCTTAATAATTTTGCTCAACAGCAAAGTTATATCTAAGAAGAAGGGGAGAGACTGCAGAGAACAACCACTGCTGAGATAAATTCTTGCCTTCTTTACATGCTAAGGTTCAACATGTTATTATACGAAATCATCTCTCTTTGCATTGGGATAAAATCTGCATCAGTGAATATGATCAATGGAGGAACACTGTAAGAGGACACTGCTGTTGTTCTGTTGTTACTCTCCATAACCCTATCCCTGCAGCAGGTTTACCACATTTAAAACCTGTTAGAAATGTAAATCAAAGAAAGAAGATAAATAATTAGCCAAGATTCAATTATTGGCTAAAAGAATAAGCCAATATCATTCCTTTGCTACAGCCTGGTGCTTGCAAAATCCTCCTCTTTGCAAATCACTGAACATTGTTTTCCAGTTCTAGGTTAATTTCCACCTTCATAAAACATGTTTTTATATCTTCCATCCTAAACAGGTGGCAGCTACGTTAGTACACGTTCCTCATTTTGGAAAATATGTACAATACACTGGCATCAAGAGGAATCACAGATGAGTGCCTTCAAAAAAAAAAAAGAAAAGGACAGAGTTGACTAAAATCAAGTAATTAATACTTGGAGAATTCTATTTCATGTAGAGAGGAAAAGAAATAAGCTACACTGCTTGTGAGTGGAAAATCCTCATAACGTTTATAAATGACTCCAAGACAAGAGAAATATCTCCCTCTCTCCCAGGTGATTCCAGGAAAGTCCTTGTTTTCACAGAACTAAGAGAGCACTCTATTAACCCAGCGTACAACACAGTGTCTGGATTAGCATATAGAGTACAAGCTCTTCCTCTAACGGTTTGGTCAAAAGGACTGAAGTACTATAAGGAATGGTGAAAGCTACACATCCAGCTACAGAAGGATTCCTTAAGATTATAGGCTGAGGAAGACACCTGTAAACTCTTCCCAACCACTGGCCCAAAGAAAGTGAAAGGGTCAGGTGTTGCTGTGGAAGGCATTGCTGGTGTCAACGCCTGTGATCATAAAGCAACATAAAGGCACACAGGGAACCCAACAAGGCTGCAGCACTGAGTGAGAGCTGCCTCGGGCTTTACTGAAGCAGTTTAAGATATTGCCTCCTTCTGTTGTCTGCTTTGCACATCCTTCATCTGCAGGGGCAGCACTAGTGGATGTGTAAAAGCTATTCAGCTTCTCCAGTGCTAGCTTGATACATTAGCCTAAATGCCTAGGGAAAGTAGCTTCCTGTTAGGATGCCTGAAGGTCTATGGGCTTTGCAAGGCTGCAGTCTCCTCCTCTGCATGATACGATGACAGTAACTTCCAGCAAAAGGGCAGGGAGGACAGATGGAAATAGCAACATTTTTAAATTTCTGCGGTTGATCCCAACACAGCTACTTCAGCAGAATGGTTAAGAACTGGGAGCCAAGTTCAACCACTGACACCTCCAACACCCACAGCAGTTCAGGACACGAGCAGTCCAAGAATGGCTTGGAGACACCTCCTGCAATCTTCTTGCTCAGAGAGAACATTTTTCAATGCACCCACATAAAACACCCTGCTCTAAGCTAGGCTGCTGCCCTCAAGCACTATACAGATTATATTTATAAGAAGGTGGATGCATATCCAATAGCGCATATGGTGATTTATTTTTTATTTTTACACAATATCATACAGCTTTCTAGTCTCTCTGAGACCTTGGCCATAGCCACATGCCTGTTGCCTTGTTGCTAGGAGTAGTCTCCATGTTGTTCCCCGTTTACTCAATCCTAGCATTTCCCATTTTGTATCAGGATGGCCATCTTTGTAGCCACACTGTAACCTGGATCAGGGAAATAATTGTTCTAAAAAATCACTAGTTTTGAGGGGGAGATATTTTTCAGCAGATCAGTTTCCTGATCTAGTTCACCAGATGGCCACACAAGTGCTTGCCCCCTGACCACAAGGACCATAAGCTCCCTTTTAAAAGTCTGGATACTTCAGAACAAATTCCCCATATGCCTAAAACCAGTGAATATTGAATTTCCTCCCACATTTACCTTTACTCTTCAAGTCTTCATCTGGCTCATATGTCTCAATTATCTGCATTGCTCTTTTTGTGTCATAAAAGGGAAATAAAATTTCATTGAGCCGAGGATCTCGTTGATGCTAAGGTTAGAAAACAATGGAATTCAGCAAAACAATATAGTGCATGGCTATCACCCAAGAGCATTTCATTACTGCAGATGAGAAAGAAAGAAGTGGACATTTAAAAAAAAAAAAAAAAAAGGAGCCCTAAAATTTACAGACTATTCAACAGTAACTTTAGCTTTAGACAGAAAACAAACCTTATCTTTCGTAAGAAACCTAGGCAGTTTGATTGTAAAAATATTTCAGAAAAAACAACCCAGTGCAATCGCATAACTGGTCTTACTCTTGCTTGTTCATGAAAATAATGACTGCACGTGGTATATGTGCAAATGAAATGTTGAAAATAAATAGCTAAATCTCTCTTTGTAAATTCTCTCTCTTCCTAATCTTTTTTGTAGGTCATGTAAACTGACAGACTTGACTGATGGCACTGTAACCACCTCTGCAAAAAATGCATGTCTTCAGAACTATCTACAGCTAAAGTAAAAATTAAAAGTGAAATGAAGCTATACTATAAATACAGAATTTGAAACCTGGGTTTAGAAATATGCAACTACTGATGATTATTTGGGAATCATGGAAGCATCGTGTTGTTAACTATTCAAAAAACAGCATAGGTTCTTAGAAGAAATATGTACAGCTTAAAAGAGCTTCACAGTATCATCTCTTCAATTCACAGTAATTTACAATATTAGGATTTCATAATATATGTAATATTTAGATACAACGTAGCAGTGATTTGTAATACACTACTAAAACTCAAGAGTTTTTAAGTTTTCACTTAATAGTGTGCTACGTAACTTTTGTTTTTCTCCATGCTGGATTAGAGCTGCACACTGTGTGCCTGATTCTCCATTAAAAGAAAATTAAAAACAGAGTTGAATGGAGTAGTGGCATGTAAGCAGATGCAGTAAAACAAAGAAATAAATATGGCTGTGAAAACACTCTTTTACCCCAGTAGGTGCCCAGTTTTCAAGCTTTAGTTTAAGCAGAATTCAGAAATGTAACAGGCCAACCCCATATTGGTGATCAATAATTTGGAGTGGACAGGATGGTGCTGATATGGCTTGGCACAGCACTACCAGCATTTGCTGTAATTTCTTATGTGCAAACTTTTTAACATTTTTTCATGAAAAAAGCAATATCCAATCAAAAATAAGCACTTGATCTCTTTTCTTACAATCAATACATCGGTGCATGTGCTTAATTAATTCCAAGAAATTACAACCAATGCCAATTTAATCATGCAATTAAGGAGGGCTCTTTCAAGTAATGCTACTGACAGTCTGCAGCATCTAAAATACAGCAGTTTCATTCACTACAGATTGGCTGTCTGGATATCTAAGTAAAACTCAGAGGAAATATGATATGAGAGCAGATGGATGCAGGACATAACTTGCTAAGCAGCACACAACAGCAACACAACACTGGCATGCAACAGTATAGTCTACTGTGACAAATGACAAGCTTTATACCATTAGTGACAATACACCACTTCAAAAAATTGTAAGAAATAGTAGGGAAGGTTCTTAACTCAAGAAAAGTGCTCTTCCCCACTCTCTTTCTGCTACAGTTAGTCATAAGCAAACAGAAGAAAACAAATGGGATAAAGCAAAAAGTCTCCTCTTGAGAAAGAGTCCCAGAGTTATCGGAAGGAGCTAGGAGCAAAATATTCTTCTTGTAGCAATGACCATTGCTCATTATCAATTTTCCATTTGAACAAAAGCATGTCCTTATGTTTACTTAGTTTAAAAAATAAAGCAAAACTGACAACTGATGAAGTTTTACTTAAAAAAAGGAAGAATGCTTACTAGTGTCTCTAGGGGAAACGTTCTGCACTACTGAGCTTGTTGGCACAGGAAAGTTGTAACACAAAAGCTGAACAAAACTAAAAGCATGAAGTTTCATCTTGAAAGACAACATGCCCCAGGACTAATTGTGCATGTCCAACAAAGTTGCATTTGATTGTTCTAGTTACCATCTTAGACAGGACACCCTTACACTAGACATTCTTAACCATATGAGGGTGAACCATCTAAAAGCATGGGGAGAAAGAATGCCTGTATGGTTCTGCAAAGAAAGAAAGAAAGAAAGATCATTTAGCCTCCCCAACCTGGCCTCCAGTCTCCTCTTTGAGTGGATACAAACCGAGATGCACAGCAGTTGTTAATGTGCCAGAACCAATTTTGCTTCTTGAATTTGTCCTGTGCAGTGGTAAGAAGGGTGTCCTTTTGTGGACATGAAAAACAGAGGGAGATAGAAAGAGCAAGCGAGCGAGTGGGAAGGAGGGAGGAAGAGCGAGCAAGGAAGTGGGGAGGGGGGGGCAGTGAGAAAGAGGGGGAATAGAAAAGGATCTCGCATACCTCCTTCCCAGGAGAAAGGATGTCAGATGCTTGCCAATAATTAAATTTCTAAAAACTTCCCAGAAGCTTTACTACTGATACACAATTAAATCAGCTGTCAGCCAGCAGCATTTAAAAGTCAAACAGAGACAGCAGGATGGAAAAACTCCAGGAAAGCAGCTCACTCTCCACTCATACCCAGTAACATATCCTCATGCTCCCTTAAAACCCCTTCTGCAGCATGCCTTGGAGGTTACTGAATTCAAAATAATTTAGGTTGAAGGCTCTCATAAAGAATTGCTCTGCCAAGTAACTCCCCTCTCCTATATAATGATAATAATCTTTTTATATTTTCCAGCATTAAACACCACTAATTGCAGTGTTGGCCAGCTGTCAAGGGGACAGAAATGATCACCTCAGGAGGGAGATTCTGGGTCATTCAGTGCCTTTCAAATCATGACCAAAACTTTAAACTCTATTTGGAGACCAGAAGGCCTCCATGCACAGAGCCAAAGGCATTAGTTTCAGTTATTAGAATGAATGTCCTACTCTATAAAACCACTTGACTAATTTTTCCCAGCTCTGGTCACCAACTAAAGGGCCAACTACAAGATTTCCAACTGCAAAATGTGTTGTGTTGATAAGAATGTAGCCAACAAGATGCCTCTTTTCCCAATACTGCCCATAAAATAAGGCTTCTAATTCTGTAAAAAGAACTGCTAAAAGAATTCAATTTTAGTTTTTTAATCATTTACTGAAGATAGCCAGAAGTTCTTAAAACTACTGGCAGCTCTTCTTCGAAAGTTTTGGCTTCAAGAAAGCACACTTTAAACTAAAACAATTACAGAGATAATTTTTAAAATAATGATAAAATAGTAATTTACTGAAAAATAAGCATTAACACTAAAAAAAAGTCAGAAGCTAATATGGTTCAAGGTGAGGACAGGGCTGTGTGCTTCAAGCAGCAAAGTGTACCTATCACTACAAGTGGATTGGGGGGCTGAGGTACTCTAAGAGGATAATTTACAATTTAAATCACAACATTACCCTTTCTCTCTTCAATGCAGAAGCAAAAATGACATGCCTCAGCTATGATCCCAGTCCTGCAAACATTTACATGCTGAACTTTGTAAATAGCTGTCACAAAAGAACATCTCTCAGTAATAGGATTGAGCATGTGCTCCGATTTGCTAATAGAGAGAACTATGTGGATGCAAACTAAGGCCCCAAGTATGTAACCATTAGTCCTGAAGATGTTAATCTTCTCACTAGCTTTTCTTTTTGAATACTCTTTCTACATGTAATTCAGGTTTGGTGAAGAGTAAGGCATGCATTCCCTGCTGAAACAGAAAATTACATTCTAAATTTGATATATGGGGAACTTACTGCTTGAATCTTCACATAGCAGTATCAGAAATATAAATAAATATATATAAAAATATATAAAACAGATTTATAACAAGTAAAATAATTTCAGATGGTGAGATATTTAGTAATGCACCCAGTCCCTAAAAGATCATGCAGAGAGGTAAAGCAGCTATCCATGTTAAAGATGACAAGAATCTACTGGTAGAAAAGCAAGTAGAATGTGCCTATTTTCCATGTGTATGTTCTTGTCAAATCTACATAGTGCATTTATAGTTGCAATTCTGAATGAGTCAGTCTTCTATAACTTACTGTGCTTTAGGAATAGGAAAAAAGCCAACCCCACACTGTTTATTGAACTACTTCGCACACTCATGATGTTTTTAAGAAACACTAAATACTCTTGCCAACAACTGTATTCTGGAAATACAGCAATAAAAATACTTCCTCTTACTCTGCACACATAGTATTTTAAAAATCATATACAAACTCTTAAAATATCCTCTTAGCTCTTAGATTTGTAATAGATTGAAATAATACTGTCAAGAAGAATCAAACCACTGTTTATAAAAGCCTACTTCATTTTTTCTATTATTCAGAAGGATTAGCAGATATATTTAGCTGTGGCCTACAGGTAAGGTAATTGCTTATAATAAAACACTGGGTGTATTTTAGTTGAGACTGCATTGAATGTAACAGTATAAAATGTATAAAACATACGTAACACACAACATAACACAACAGCAAGTAATCAACAGATGCAATCTCCAAAGCCAACATGTAGAAAGCACAACATACAAGGTTGGAGCTGATTTTTGCACCTGGATGTTACCATAATGGAAAGATCAGCGGATCAAAAGCATAGCAAATAATGGCATGATTCATGCAATGGAAAGATTGGAAGAAGCAAGCCACTGCAGACAGACTTGTATGGTAGTTAATGTATGAAAAAGCTTACTTCATTTAGAAAGCTCACTAATTGGTCTACCGTTAAATAATCAGTTTTGTCTCCATTGCTGAAAAGAAATTTATTAGAGAATGTAAGTTTTCATATATGATGCTACAGTAGGTATGATTTACATGTTGACATTGTTGATACTTTTAAAACCACCTACTTTTCTACCTGAAGTAGCTCTATAATCTCAAAATGAAGTCACAGAAAACATACTAACTGTCTATGCTTGGCACAGCATACCTCCCATACTTCCTATAACTTAACAAACATTACTTCATAAAACAACATGTAAGTCCTCCAGCTGAGAATAAATTGAGTGAAGAAACTTTTTAAACTTCAAATTTCTTACTTAATTAGTTCACATACTGTGTTAATCACCTAAAGGAGCAAGTTAAAATTACAGTAGTTAGTAAAGCCAATGCAAAACCAAAAAAGTTCCAGGTGCTTCCTCTAACTCATGTAAAAGTTGCTTTAAAATACAGAGTGAACTTTTACATTAACAATCGGAGAGGGAAGGAAAGGGAAAAACATAGACTTGAGTTTGTCTTAAAATACTGCTGGTGCTACTAGGATTCAAGGTCAGATAATCTTTACAGTGTTCTGTCACTATTAGATATGGACTAAAAATACAGCAAAATGAGTTTAAAGCAAGATTATATTAAATTTGAACTTACATCTTCTTAAAGAGGTCCTCTATGTCAGTTCGGGGACATATCTTTTGGGTGAGCTCATAAAATTTCTCGTAAGTAAATGCTGCAGGCTCAATTTCATCATTCTGCAACAAAATGCAAAGGTACATTTATCCAGCGAAAGAGAGCTTATATGCTCTTTTCCCAAGAGCTTATCTTATATCAGAAAAAGCAAACGAGAACTGTTTTAGCCCTTTACCTAGTATATGCTTACCTAGTTTCTTTATCTTAGATCTGTTTGATCTGCTTATATTCTGACCTCACAGTAACATTAATCCTACATAAACACAGAACTGGAAAACAGTCTTTGTTTTTCTTCTGAAGCTTAAAAAAACCCCCAAAAAGTCCAAAATAGTGTACAAACTCCAGGATACTTATACTGAAGCCAAGGAACATTGAGAAAAAGTCCCAGGTTTGGTGCAATGGTTCTAAAAAGCAAAGGAGCTCTCATACAGGGGCATGTAAAACTTCCATGAGGGATGGAACACATGGCTAACACATTCAGTATCATGTCCTCCTCTGAACAAGAGAAGAACTGCAGCAGGGAGGAAAAATTTCATCTCAGGTGCCAGGCACTGCTATGGCTGGGGATTCATGTCTTTCTACACCCCCACTCCCTGGCTGGAGACAGCAAGCTGCTGAGCCTGCAGGGCTGCCCCTCACCAGCCTCACCAGGCACTTGCTGCAGTCAGGCCAAGAACCAAGGGCTGGAGTCTCAAAAATGAAAGAATGGAGACTGGGCAGGGAGTAAAGCCAAAAAAACTAGCTGCAACGGTAACCAGCCGTCACCCTCTGGGGCTGGTGGCAGGGGCTCCTGCTGCAAGTGAGACAGAGCTGGACAGCAGTTCACCAACAGAAGGGAGCAAAGAGCAGAAGGAGTCCAAGAAATGCAACTGAGAGGACAGCATGCAACAAAAAGGTATTATGTGCATATTCTGTGCTCATGTACTGTGTATAAATGAATGAAAGGTAGTCTGTCATCTAAGAGGTTTAAGGACCACTATGTCACACAGATTTAACTACATTTTGGTTTTAGTAAACAACTTACAGTGATTAGTAAGTTACTCATGAACAATAGGCATGTTTTTAGTGATGCAAATGACTTAGATCACAGCTACGGATGTGAATGATTCATCAATTTATTAGTATACAAAAGAGTTATTCAAAACCATTAAATACCTTTCCACTGGGAAGACCTAATTCCTTAAGTGCCTGAAAGATCACTTTTTCTGTTTTACCTGATGCAAAGGTTCTGGTAATGCTAAAACAAAAAAGAGGGGGGGGGGAAGGAGAGATGTTAGTCACTTTTTAAACAATCAGTTCTCTCTTTTGCTTTTACTGCCAACATTTTCCTCTGGCTTAAACTGATGAATGTAAGCATCTTCCAAGTAATAGTGCAGTTGAAAAAGTGCTCTAAGCTTCACAGAGCAGCAGTGCTCTGCCTGCAAGCTATCCATGAGAAAATATATCAAAACAATGGACTGCAAAAAGAACAAAAGAGGGTTTTTTTCCAACATACTGGGATACAAAGCCATACAAAGCATTATTCTGTTGGCTCTTTTCACCCCTATGCATAGACAAATGACTGTGTTTAAGAAGTAGCTGTGAGGACACTCATGCCTCCAGCCATTCCTGGTTGTGGTGACTTGCCTTCCAAGCATTAACCTCTGCCTACCAGGTCACGCATAAGGTATGAACCATTTCCAATGGCAGCTTCCTTCCTCCTTCCTTTTCAAGCAGTCGCTGCTAGCAAGAGACTCCCATATGCATGCTGAATCTCATCCCCCTCTCCCTCACGAGCTGCAGTGCTCACTCCTCCCTTTGAATGCTCCCTCACCTTATGAATATCCCTGTTCTAGACATACTATGCACAACTCATTTAAGCAGGTCTCGGCTGCCACTCAAATATTTCTACCAAACTGATTAACATCCACTTCCTTCCACAAACCAGGGGTGATTTCAGCATGCATGAGACTGACAAACTGGTTTCACTTGAAATTAAATAAACCAAATCACAGGTTGGCTATTTGGTGTGATTAATGTGAAAGCGTTTGATCTATTTCTGTTTCCATTTAAGGTGAGTTTGAATAACATCTAACTCTGAAAATGTAGATCCAAACTTGACAGCTCTCCTTCTCTCTGTTTAGGGTCTAAACCAAAATGATGTGTCCCACAACCCCTTGATTTCGGTGTCTCAATCTGGAGAGAAACACTGAAGTCTGTATCCAATATCTATTTCTAAAGCTAACAAAAGCTGTACATTGGGAAGGAGTCTATAGTTGCCTGGTAAAAATATGTTGCTCTTTATCATCAAGTGAGACAAACATTTGCTGAGACTTTTTCTTAATCTCATGCATACTAAATAATTTCACATGGTGAAAGATATGAAAAAAACTGTTGTTGTTATTTGTTGCCATAGCAATTCACAGTTGTTTTACTCTCCAAAACACTCTAAACTGCCTATGTAAATATTTTCATACTAATAAAATTAAGATCAGGAAGTGAAAGATCTAAATGATAAAATAATATTTTAACAAATCTTGGCCTTTTTTTTTTTTTTTTAACTGGGTTCTTACAACAGTTAGATTTCTATGTCCCTATTTAGGCACCTAAATAATTTATTTGCTTTTCCAAAGCTGACAGTACTGAGAGGTTTTCACTAAAATATAGACCGAGTTTAACTTTAGGCACTTGTTTATTAAAAAAAATCTCAGGCATCTATTTTTCTGCTAACTCTAAAACACAGAGTAATGTTAGCTCTACAATTTACAACCTATCTCCAGCCCTGTAAAAAATATGCCTGTTCTAATGAATCGGGCACCAATAATAAATGTCATGTAAAACATGTAATATTGGCATAAGTAATTAATCGGAAACTGTGAGCCAAGATTCCATGGCTGCAGGGAACTCATTTTTTGATGCCAAACTATTTTTTATTTCACCAAAGATGACAGCAAACATAGTAGTAATTTGTAATGAGAGCAGCAGTCTAGAAAAGATTGCATGAATCAAAAAACATTGTAAAAATACAGCATGACACTGTCATTTTGCTAAGGATATTGTAAATAAATCTACTTTTCCCTCTATTAGAGGAGACTTCATCCTAGCAGATTTACATTCACCTTGTTGTACGCCTTGGAAGAAAATTGCGCTACTTCAGATACAGGCAAGTTACTGGTTGACAGATACCTAGAGGTCTTTACTCTTCATGTTCTGCAGTGGTTTGGGGCTTTTTATGGTAACATGTCAATGTACTTCCTCATAAATATTTAAAATACTTCCCATTTGGGACTGAGGGGTATGAATCCATCGTGCTTGTTGATGGATTAAATGACTTGGTTACTTCTGACCTTCACCACTTTCCAACTATTACTTCAAAAATCAAGCTAACACATAAACTGTTCAAATCAATCTTTTATCATGACTCCCCTGAATTTATCAGTTTGGCTAGTACCACTGCCTACACTGTACAAGAAATTATCTAAAACTATGATTTACAACCTTCATCTAAGTATTGAAACAGATTTCTTCCAGGCACTCTGGAGTAATCGATACAAAACATATTTACTAAAAAAGTGTGATTTCAAATTAACTTAAACTACTGTAAAACAGATTTAAGCCTCATTTGTCATAATTTAGCTTTTTTTTTTTTTTTGTATTTTCATAGTTAGAAGCTAAATTAGCTTAAATCCTTTTAAATGCAGTTATACAAGGGATAAGCGTAGATAGAGCAAAGCTAATTTCTAAACAGGCCCTAGCTGAACAGGTGCAACTTGCACATGTAGAAAATCCATTTGCTGCCAACAGAAAGCTGCAGAAACCAAGTAGAATTTTTTTTTTTTTTAACAAACACTGACCTTTTTAGTCATCATTTACAGTAGTGTTAAAATCTGAAAATAGAAAGATATCTTACCAAATGCCCTGTGCTTCTAAGATCTGTAGATGTAGTTCTAGACTCAGACTGCTAAAATTTATTAAAGCCCAAAAGACAAATCTGGTGCTCTCCTAATGTTTTAGCACTACTAACTGCAAGAATTTCTTCTCTCCCAAACACAGTAGGTTCATAGTAATAGATATATGCCCCAGAGTACTTAAAATCTAAAAGTAGTTGAGAAGAATCTTCATGACTCTGCAACCCCCAACTGTACTAATGAGGAGTCAGGAATATTTATGCCATTTACCACCAACAGCCTAAGGAGTTCCACCTTCTCAAGGCTCATCATTCCCCATGGCCATGTGCTAGCTGCAAAAATTGTCTTAAACCTGAAAAGAAATGCAAGGAGCTCTGATTTCCCAGGTGAGATTTGTTTTCCCCTCAGTGTTTTACTGCACTTCTGTGTAAAAATGAAATAAAGATGATCTTGTGATACACATTCCTACAGCTTAACAAGTCTGCTGGGTATTCTGTTTCTGAGAGAATAACCTTCCTATTTGTATCCCCAGAGCTACAGCAATTGCTACAGGAGTCACTGAGCAGCAGGAGGAGGTGGAGGTTTGATGAAGCAGGGCTGACTAGGTAACATCGTATTTAAAAACAGGTATATGGGAAGGGTTGACCATAGCGTCTGGAGGTCAGTTGAAGGGGAAGCATCAGTGGTTTAAACCAGTGGAAAGAGTTACTGGAGAGAGGCTTGGGTAAACAATTTAAAACTTCGTGCATCTTGCATAGCAGAGCCATTCTGCCCACATTTCCCAGTGCTTCCTGGCTTGCCTTCCTCATATACATATCCTTCTCCTTACACATCTACCTCCTTCTGTTCCCTCTTTTATCTCTCCACGCTCCTTCTCTGCACTAAGTGTTCGTGAGAGGAGGAGGGAAGCAATGAAGCCTGCCACATCCCAGGCTGCCCACTGCTGAGACACCTGGGTGCCTGTGTCCCACTTTATAAGTAGCCATTGCTGGATCAGGCTACTCTCATGATCTTGCCATCCTCCATCAGGGCTCTGATTCCCCCTCTTTTCTAATACAAGTCTACAGAGCAGACAGATTTCTCCCCCCTCATTCACGTTCCTCCTCTACACCTTTCCTCCAGACTCTCATTGTCATCTCTCCTTGTCCTTTCAGCAAGTGGTACAGGATGAGACCCCAAAAGTTGCCACATTTCACCCACACCAACATAGTGCATTCCTTGGAGCATCCAGACGTAAAGAAGATTCAGCTTCTCTCTGCACAGCATGGAATAGTAGACACCCTTACAAATTTATACTGCAATCTACTTTTGCAATAAATTGAGCTGCTAGAGACCAATTTATGTCAACCTGGAAACAGTGCGAATTTGAAAAAAAAAACTCTTGGAAACATTTTTAAGAAAAATGATTAAACTTTAAGAGACCATTTAAGTCTTCTAAAATCAAAACTGCAGATCTGGCAGGAAGATCTGGAATCAGTGGACTTCTGATCTCTTCAGCAATACGCGGGCTTGTCTGCACGTGCAAATCAGTGTGCTGTAGCACAACGGAAAGGATTTATGCCTCACTAAATGCGAGGTAAAATATTTCAAGGCAGAAACAGTTTCAGACAAGCTAGAGCACTATAAATTCATACTGAGGAATAAAGCTCTATGTTCAAACATAGGCATAAAGCTCTAAAGTCTTGAAAATGAATTTGCCCCTGTAGTATTGTTCCCTCATCTTTACTCTTCAGTTGATATTCCTCACAGGACTCCTGCACAGGAGGTGCCTCATAGCAGTTTAGTTCAAGTTTGAGAAATAAGCAGGGGCTTGTCAATGTGAAAGATGAAAGACTAATACACTGAAGCAGCCTTAACACTGTCAAGGTGTCACTTGAGTCATGAAACTAAAGAAACCTGGAAGGCAGCATGGCAGGCCCTTTGTCTTTTTGCAGAGTCTATAGATGCAAAATCCTCTCTTTCTCCCTTGAAAAAAAAAAAAAATGCTCTGTGAGGTTTATCTTACAAAGTCGTCCTCCTTGCTCCCTTCTGTGAGTTCCTATTTCTGAAGAAACAGCATGCCCCAAAAGCATGGTTTTCACATACCAAAGAGGAAGGAAGCTCAATGTATCAGCAAGTTTTAATTTCTAGAGCAGGAGGGGGCAGAATTAGTGCCTAGCCAGAGCGGACTGAAAATCAGTAACCTGTAACAGTTAATAGCTGTACAGAAAGAAATACACTGTTCTAGCTTTTCTGTTACTGACAACAACTAACCCAATGATTAATTTACCATGTGGAGAAAACCAAATATTATCCTGGGAGTTCCTATAAAAGCAGAAGTGTTTTTGGCAGAGCTATATCTGTCTCTTTTACAAGGAACTACATTTTTAAACGTACCTTTTTGTCCTCTACTTAACTGGCCTGCAAGTTTTTATGGTTCTTTTGATAAGTATTTTATGAAGTTTTACAACTGAAAAACCCATCCCAGAGTTTGAGGAGTTTTAAGCTGAGAAAACTGATGCTCTTAGCTCTAAGTGACTTTGAAAACAATTGCAAGTACTCATATCTTCATTACAATGGACTAAGAAAAAAATCACTAGGCTGGTAACAAGTCCTGCCTAGCTTACCAAGGAAATACGGAACTCAGCTAGGTATGCCTAGTTCTGTACTTATTTTTACACGTCTTAGTAATAAAATTGATATTGCATTTCCTTATTAAGCCACAGAATTTTATTAACATTATACAACCAGTATCTGATAAAAACTTGAATTCCCAACTGTGCTTACCTCCGAACTGGAATTTTCCCATTTGTGTTTGTTAGAAAGGCCAGCTTCATCCAGCTGAAATTAAGAAAGAAATATTTTTAAAATACTATTTATTAAAATTGGGATCTGGATGCTTATATTTAGATTATTGCCATGTCTGTGAAATGAGTACAAACAAATAATTGTTCTGTAATAAAAACATTTTTCTGTGACCTTTTAGTGCTTAAGGCAGAGCAGTTCTGTAACTGTAAAGGCAAAAAGCAGCCCAAAAGAATCAGTACATCAAGTAACACGAGCACGAAGACAAGAAAGACTCAGGGGGTTCTGTCTGCATATGCATCAATGAAAGAACAAACCAGACAATAATTAAAACATACAATATCAGTAAATTAAATGAACAGTTATAAATTCTCTCATAATTTCTCCTGGGCAGGTACCAGATATAGACTTGAGACCTCTTCTGGTCACAACAAAAAATAAACCCTAAACTATTTTATCACCATTTTCTTTATTACACTGTTTTGTGATTGCAAATATTGAACGACTAAAAACAATTTTTTTTTTTTTTTAAATTCCAAGAAGGAATATACAAGGACAGAAAGATAAAGGAGAAAGGAGAGGAAGGAAAGTAACTTACTGTTTCTTGAGACATGTCATTGGACTGACATTGTTAGCTCTAAAATTATGTATGATGGATCCAAGCCCTTCTACCCATTGCTGAAAAACACGAAAATACAGAGACACCACATTAGGAAAACTAAAGGTAGAAAAAGTAGGAAAGTTTGTCTTGGGGGAAGGCTCTTCTTCCTTGCAGCTACGGATAATGTTAATAACCTGAGTTGAGGAAAAAAACTGCCCACTTCACAGCCTGTAACAGCATGGAAAAGTCCAGCCACATTTTACCCACTACTATTTCATCCTTCACTAAACAAAGTGAATGTGCTTTCCATTCTTCCAAGTACTACATGTAACATCAGCGGTGCTATTAAAACAGTTTATTGCCAGCAAAGGCAAGCAGTCCATTGATTGATTTATTAAGCCTTCTATTTATAGCTGGTATAAACATATGCCTCCCTTTCAGTTGCAACTGGCAATACTAGCTATTACTAAGCAACATTATACAATATGTGATGACATATTTAACCGGTCCAGTTTTAGAAAAGGAATGGAAACAAAATATTAATAAGCTAGAGCAAACCACAGGGAGGCACAAAATTGTTCTTTGACGCTGACCTCATCTAACACCCTGTTACATATTCAAATCCTGCTTGCTTTCTTGCTTTCATCCTTAAAAAGCAAAACATTCCAGTAATGAGTGGGATGACTTTCAGCCAACAGCAGCATTACAGCACTTACTTATGTAATTCCTTTTTATGGATATATTTTTCTACTATAGCTTGTACCTAGACTTTGCAGTACTGTATAGAAGAAGCTTAAGGATTAGGTCCTAACATGAACACTGATTTCAGTAAGAATCCTGGCAGGATGAAGCCACAGGAAGAGAAAAAAAATGACAGCACTACAAGCCAAGTTCGATCTCAGTTATACTATTGTAATACTAGGATTACTCAACAGATAATTTACACTGGTGGAACTGAGACAGGATTTGGTCCACTGCTTAACATTAACCTTATGAATAAAGAAGCTTCTTGCTTCCGGCCAAATTCTGTGCACGCAGCTTGAACTGACTTGGGCAGGGTCCAGAATTTGACACTTATAAAGAGATGCAGATGAATATATTTTTCGTTTCATGAATGAGTGCTGTACATCTGCAAAACAGATGAAAAAATCATCATTTATATAGGAGGAATACTAATGTCTTTGGAAAACGGCATATTGTAAACTGCAGGGAGTAAATCCCTATGGGCTAAAACAAGGTCTAAGGTGTCAATTCAGCAGATAAACACACTTCAGCAGACCCTTGTACTCATGACACATAACAAGGACATCACAAACTTCTTTTTAAACAAGAAATTGTTAATCAGACTCCCTTAAAAATGGACCTTAAAAATCTATTTTGCTTTAGGAAGAGTAGCCATTTAAGACATTTATTGATATTTAAATATTCCTTTTTGAATTACTCTTTTTAAGAAGTACTGCATAAAATATGCATACAGATAGAATAAGCATGTACCTGAGAATCATTTGAAAATAGAAGTCTGACTTATGAGAAAAGCTAGCATTTGGGGTTCTCTCAGGTGTGTTTCTGTGCTTGAAAACAACCCACCAGTAACAGTCTGCCCTCCCATTTCTCTTTTCCCAACTGCATGAATAAGGTGACTTAGTAGTCATAGTATGGATGTACTGTCTAGGGATATAAAGAAAGCAGGGTTCAGGGGGAGTGATATTATTCATTAGAACTGATATAATGGAAGCCACTGACAGACTTAGGGAACACTTATCTTTTCCTACAAATGTCCCCTCATCTAAGACAATATAGGAATAGCACTTGTGATAATTTCAGGATAAATGCCTGAACAAGTCTTACGTATATTTCAATCTCCTAGAACTGTCAAAATTCAACTCTCATCATTCAGCTATCACCAACTATCTACGTTTGGGTTTTTGTGGTTTGTTTGTTTTGGGTTGGTTGTTTTTTTTAAACCATAAAATGTAACATTACTGCTGCATTAACACTTGTCACAGCTATACAAAAATTTATTCTTGTATGATCTGGATTAGTCTGTAGTGCCTTAAAAGCTCCTCAACCTTTCAACATTGACCCATAAAGTAAAATGGCACTGCAAACAAAAAACCCTTGCAAAACTAAATTTTGCAAAATGCATGTTGTGAATAAGCTTCAGTCTTTCAAAACTCCCATTTTTTTTCTGCTAAAAAGCAATATTGGTATAGTACTGGCAATGTCACCATTTCAATAGGAAATAAACACACATAGATCCATTCCGACCTGAAGGAAATGGGTTGCAACTACACCAGATATAACAAAATCTAACATTTAAAAGTAAGGTTACCCAGTACTCAGTTCTGAAGCTACTTCTGTACATCAAGAACAGCTGCCAAAAAAGAACATTGCTAGGGAAAAAAAAAAGTAGAGAGAAATCAATACACTAACCACTTACCAAGTAATTTCTTTGCAGGAATTGTCCTGATGATTCCCACTT
This sequence comes from Fregata magnificens, assembly GCA_013389945.1. NCBI lineage: Eukaryota > Metazoa > Chordata > Aves > Suliformes > Fregatidae > Fregata > Fregata magnificens. The sequence continues at coordinate 51,534 of WAAD01037387.1, forward strand.
TAGAGGACTCCCTAAGCTTTTTTCAATTATAATGCCCTTTCCTGATAGAGATGCCAAATCAGGAACTGCATTCTCTTACACCAAAAGAGCACAGAACTACAGCCAAACACTGATAAATCACAGAAGCATCACATCTCTGCTGGCACCAACCAAGAGAGTAACCTAAGAGTTTCTGTCCATCTATGAATCATTTTACGTTGGCATGATGTCCCCTGGGCAAGGCATGGCTGTTGGAGAGACACATTTGCCTATCTGTTCCACACCACACAGCTGCACTACAATGTAGCATCTGGCTGCTTGTACTTCAGTTTGGGGCTAAAGCAGTTCCCGGACCCTTTCATCAGCTACTCTCCACAGTTACCAGCTGGCCCCAAATTAACTAGGAATAACAGAGCCGAGGGAAAAAAAATGCTTCTGGATTGTGAACATACTATACAGAAGCAAAATGACGTAAGATGAAAAGATTTCCTCATCCATAGATTAATATACAGGCTCAGTGCAACACATTCAAACTCTTTGTCCTTCTTAGCCAGAATAGTCTCCAAATAACAACTATCTCATTCTAACTTAATATCTTTAAGGCACTGTGATCCAGCACGCAGATATTCACAAAGTATCCAACACCTGAATACTCTGACGAATGTCAAGCTGGCAATATATTGCTTTCATGACAACAAACCATTCCCAGATTTAATGTACACTTGTCTGATGACCTTGTGGGAGGGATGAAAGAAGAGCTCAGATTTTTCTTAGCTAATGTGCTACAAAGAATACAGCAGCAGCCTCGCTTGTACGCTATGACAGCACTCCTTATTTTACAGATAAAGCTGAAAGACCTGTAAACCTATGTAAGTAAACAGGGATAAATATCCTCAATTCTCTTCTTTTGTGCCCAGCATTTCCAAATCACTACTTCTCCAAAGAAGGAAAATCCTATAACAAGATGAAATACTGAAATGAGGTAGATTGGAAACACTTCACTTGGGTCTTACAGAAAGTAGAGTTACAAAATGTTTTTCATAGAAATACAGGATACATTTGATTCTTACCGATGCTCATGCTAAATATTTTCTGATTTTCAAAATATGGCTGAGTACCTTTAATCTGCCAATGTAACTCCTGAATGGCTCTCTGTATACCAAGAATTATTCCAGATTCGTATAAGAGAGGAATCTGGGCCATGCTATCTAATCATAGAGAAACAACAACCATTAAAAGAAACAAAACCAAAGACAAATACACCTTAAACACCAACCCTTAGGCTGACAAAAGAGGCCAAAATCTAAGTACACTGCAAGCTGGAATAAGCAGACTGTATTGTTTTTCTCTAACAAGATCCAACATCGTCAAACATCTCTATAAGGAGAAGGTACAAGAAAAATTGATCGAAGAAGCATTCTTTCAGCTTTTGCTGTAGTACTCAAATGCTTCTGAGGCACTTGGTGACCTTGCATTAGCTAGGGTCCATGAATGAAACACAGGCAGCAGCAGCAGGGCACACAGATAAGCTTGACCTCTCAGCTCTCTTTTAGCCATCAACCTCTCATTTAGGAGGGTTAAAAAGGACAAAAATTATGAAAGACTAAAAATCACTGTAACCTACAGCTCATTACATTCTAGACAAGGTCATCCACTGCTTATTTACAGATGAGGTCAGTATTATCTTGAGATTTTACCTTCACTTTTTCAGTGCAGTCTCCCCACAGTTGCACTCTACTTAATTCAAGCATCAGGAACGCTGGGGAGGCAAGGAGGCATTGCCCTCTGATTTTGGTATTCAGTGCCTGTGACTGGCTGTCAGAGTCAAGGGCTTGATAGCTTGAAGGTTCAGGAAACCCACAGAGAACAGAATCATGTTTCCCAACTCTTACCGAGACAGACATGGCCTGGCAGGATTCCCTGGTACTTTGCCCTCATTCAGCGATGCTGTGACCAGTAGATGTCCCTCTTCTCTCAACACAGATGTCTCAGAAGTAATTTCTGTTCTACGAAAATTACCGTATCTCGAACGAATAAGACAGCAAAAGCAAGGAGACTAGACTAGTGACGGTGTAAAACCTATCCCCTACCTGACCAACTGCAGCACAGGCTTGCAGGATATTGCTGTGAAAACTCTGTTACAAAGATAAAAGGGACTCTTCTGACTTTCAAGTATTTCATCTGGAAAGCTGAGGCTCACACAAACACTCTGTGTTGGCAGTTGCCTGATGTGTCCACACTGCTTCCAACCTTCAACAAAGCTTTTTCACCCCAGAATGACTTTTCCAGCATTGGAGGGGTCTACTCTGAAAGCGGCTGGAAAACTCACTTTGGCTGCTTTTGTACACAGACTAAGACAAACATAGTGGAGTTTTACACAGTGAAATCAACCTCCTGGCTATGGAGAACCAGGGCTGAAGTTTTCAATTTAGTGATAACTCCAAGTGGCATAGCCAAGAAAGAACACAAAAAAGCAGAAAAGCAAGCACACTGAAATCACAGACGCTTAACTGCAGACTGGCTAGGATATGAAGATTTCTCTAGAGAACACAGTGTTACATACTTGGCACAGGGCTACCTGAACATGTGAGCAGCGGTCATATATTTAAGACAGTCATAGCTTAGAAATGTTTATCATATAGGTCATGAGACATAAGCCATATACCAACATAATGGGACACAGAGAACAGCAGTAGACTGTAGTTCTGTTCAAGTATGTTCTGCAGGTTTCTTGGAAAGTTTTGCTTTGAAATATCAAAACAAACCAAAGCTACGGTAAAACACAACTTTTCTGTAATGTGACTGTGGGATATTCCTGTGGAAATCTTCTGCTACCTTCTAGGTGCCCTTGTAGCAATATGATTTGGGCAAATAATTAATAGCTTGTTTCATGGAAAAAAAAAATCAGGGTCAACTGAAACAGAACTTTTCTGTAAGTCAAAAAGAGCCATATAGTAGAAACAGCAACAAAAGCATTGCTGAAGTACTTCTTCTTACCGAAAACATGGAGGTCCATTTAACCATTTTAAACAAACTGAAATAAATTTAAAAATGAAAATACTATTTGAACTGAAAAACTGAGAAGTTTAAGAATGCTTTCAACTGCAGTCATCTTCAACACCATATTATCAGCTGTGTGATAAAGCTTGCATTTTACCTTTGTGTTGTTTGGCAGCATATGAGTAATAAAGCATTTCAGCACATGCTATTCATTCTGGTGCCTCACAGGTTAGCCGTTAATGTACGATTCACTGTCTCAGTAACACACCTGTAGAAAATACCTATTTTCTATCAAATCCAGCTACGCCAGTATAAAAGGTTATTCCACTCTCCTTCTCACCCTGCATCCCCAGTGGCTGCTCCCATCCCTACCTACCATCAGTGGAGTGGTGCACCTCAGGTTACCTTGAACACTGGTGTGAGCTTTGCCCCTAAATAGGCGATGTGAGCTTAACCCTATGGCTCTTCTTGAAGTGAATTAGGAGTGTTCACCCCTAATAAAGTTCACATAAAGTCCTCTGCCAGCAGGGCAGTGGGAACACTACTTTCTGCCAGAAGGGCAGAAACTATCAGCTGGAGAGATGGTCCTTCCCAGCAACGCAGCTGGATCTGGGAAAGAACAGCTGTCAGAACAAATTTACCCCGCTATGCAATAATATTAAAGAATGTAAAAAGAGCTGACTCGATTTAGGTTAATCTTTTAAGTTAAACTCCTTAATGCATTGCCAAAGTGGATCAGCAAAGAAGACAAGGAGTCCAGATTTTGGGTTGCTGAACTACAGCAGCTTTATTGGACTTACGCCAACAACGCCTACATGCCATGTGCTAAGGCCTCAGATCAGCACTATATTGCTTCTGTACTAAGGAAATTTGCCCCCAAATACTCGCCGGCCTTTTCAAATGTCCTGGATTGAGGAAAGCAGATTACTAGGTCACAGAAAGTCCATCTGGGCAGTAAAAAAGAAAAATACACACATACGCTCACACCTCTAATATGCGTGCGCATAAAATTAAATTTAGCTCACAGTAATTTATATAACCTGATTTAATCAGGATTCCAAACATTAGATTTTAAATTCCACCTTTTACAGTCACTCTCTACTACCACAGTGGAGTTGCTTTAGGAGTGGACCGTGACAGCTGCTTGCAATCAGAGACAGAGTACACCCTATTTTGCGGTTGTTTTGTTTTAAGAGTGGAAATGAAAACCAATTTCTCAGCTGAAAACACCAATAAAATTTAAGTAGATAAAATGTAAATACCAGAGTTGGAGCTTGGAGACAAGTAGAGAGATAATAAACACACTCTTGTTGTTGGAATAGCTATACTTGGAGCTCAGTGATGACTTGGCCAGACCTGCTGAGCACATCACCACAAGAGGCAGCGGAACGTGGGGCTGCCCCAGTGCAGAGATGATGACAGATCACAACAGACAGCCTGTGACGAGTCCTGCCTGGACGGGAGGGTTCACCACCACTTACAGCAGGCAGCAGCTCTCCCCATGCCATAGCTGGGGCACCCCTAAGGGACTGCCCCCACACACTGCCACCCTGTCCTATGGGACCTGGGAGAGTCTGCTTCCCACTGATACCACTCCTTACATGGGTAGCCTGAAGAAGCCAGGAACTTGCATTAATTTTCTTCTTTGTCATGGTTACTCAGTTCCACTATAACCCAGCCTTCAGTGAGTAACAATTTCTTTTCCAATTGCAAATTATTATCTACGGAAGCAGAATACCTTTTTGCCCTCTTTCTGGGCAGAAAGGTTCTGGGCTTTTGTATTTGGATCTGTCACTAAATTCCCTTGTTTTAAAGTGTCCCAATGAGGTGCCAGCCAATCCTGACCTTGGTTTACCTGAGGAGGGACAAAAGACCTACAGCAAGTAATGCTCACCTTCCTCATGACAACAGGGTGGGGGAAACAGCAGAAACCACTACAGATGCATCCCTTACACATATCTGGGCTGCTTAAGCTACAATCATTGTCCCTTTTTCTCCAAACTCTTGCCTCTGTCATTTCACAAGGGGGGCTTACTTTTGAACATGGATTAAATCAAGGCCTATTTTAAACTGCAGTTAGTAGCTGCATAGCTACGTAATGCCATGCAAAGACTCACTTCTTCTAGAGGAGATTTACTATGTCCCAGAAGAAAGATATCTTCTCATGAACAAAACAGGAAGAATTAAGCAAGAACAGCTCTATGTGCAGATAACTTCTCGAAAATTTTGTTTTGGCACAGAAGTATAGTAGCAAGTTGATGTACTTACCATATACAAAAGGCCAATACAGTACAGGCCAAATTACTTCCCATATGCCCATAAACCCAGCGAGGGCAACTTAGAAAGCTCTACATTGGTTTTGGCTTGATCTACTTTACCCTCTCCCTTGTGCCTCAAACATACCAGATCAGGTGGCTTGCTATTGTTCACAAGTTCTGGATATATATTTTGGTGGAAAGACTCCCAAATGCAGGACTCTCACATTTACAGGCCTTTCAGAGCCTACCCACAAGCTGATGCAGCATGACACACCATTTTTGGTAAGCATCTTGGCAGTTAATGAAGTAGTATATCTTTTAGACAGTATAATTAGCTCACCTGTTATGACAATCTATGTAACTGGCCAACATACCCCTCAGAAACCTATTAGTCTAATACAGTTTATTGAGATCTAAGGTGGCTTAGAAACTTAACTCCAACTTTCTGTTTCCAGAATAAATCAGAGACACTGTTGGGTTAAGTATAAAAGCGAACGCTGCCAGCATCTCCTTTTCTTTGCTTCTTAAATGTTTTCAAAACGTAACTGTGACATGTTATTTCCCTGAAAGCCTGCTGAAAATACACACAGTAAAATCAATTTAGTGTACCCATGTAAGTTATACAAGTATTTCTCCTATCATGGAGTTTACTCAGTACTGCCAGTGTTTAAAGAGGTATGGATCCAAAGAAATGAAAAATCAGCCAGGTCTGCCAAGGGATTTAGTGATGCTGCATTCAGCAAACAGATACTCAGTTTTAAAGGAGGAGATTTAGCAGGTGTGTGTTACTGATCACTATTCAATGTTTATCTCACAGGCAAAACAGATTATCATATACCGTAAGTACATACAATCAGAAAAGCAAAGCAAAAAGTGTGTATTTTTAAAATCCCTTGAATCTCTGGATCTAAGCTAGTAGCGTACTATCAGTACTCTGGATCAAGTTTCTCAGAGCAGTTTAGAGCAGACAGATTGAGTACCAGGCTTTGGTGGAGCCACAGAACTTGCATTGTGAGCTGCAATCTTAAGCTCTCAGGAAAGATGACGTGTAAAAAAGCACCATTGTTTTCTTAAGACTGTTCCATGTCAACGGGAAACAGAAAAGAACCTGGGTACACTGGAATCCCTTTAACTGTAGAGGATTTTCTTTCCTGCTTTTGTCTTTTCAAATAATATGAACCACACAACACAATTGGTTATCGCTGAACAAAATTTTGGAGGGCTGAGCTCCACCCACCAGGAAAATGAAAGTAATTGCACTTCCCTTCAGCATCCCTGTGTGTTACAGATCCACTGCATAATCATCACATAGTCTGCTGTACAAGCCCCACACAGAGATACTAAACAACGGAGGAAACGCTGTGTCCTATATTTAATGGTCTCAGCGTCTACTTTTGATAAATCACTATGCATGCAGAGGCTGATAAAGTCACTATTTCCTTTCACCATGGCACACAGACATGTTACAGAATGCTCCAAATGGATGTTTGCTGTCCTTTTGTACAGTGTGGCAGCAGACATTAAAACAGGTATTTCAGTCAGGCAAGTAGGCTGACTTACTCAGGAAAAACAATCGAGTACTGCTGAGGAGCTCTCCTTTTTTTAACTCCCACATACTGTTTAATTGTGAAATACCTTGGCTATTTCTGTGTTTTCCGCTACCATGAAAGTGAAGCTGATGTTCACCAGATCTGTGCCACTGCAAACACACACTATTCGTCCTTCCAACTCATTTTCTGATTTTCCAACAGCCTCAAGTGCAGTTAGTATTTTGGGATCCTGTTAAACAGAATAAATAACTTGTTACATTTGCAAGACTTTTGTTATGTGTTGCACTATGGTAAAGATGCACTTCCATCTCCATATACATTAATACCTTTAAACCTTTGCCAATCATCTTAAATGAGTATTTTCACTTAGAATTATTGTGGGTAAACCTGAAAAACAATACATTCTCACAATTAGGAACATGATTGTGAGAACTCAGAAGTAAATGAAGTATTTTAAATATATTTTAGAAAGTTAAATTAGAAATTACATATATTTTCATCACAAAAAAAGAAAAATTAATCACTCCAAGGACTGGAAATAGAGGAACAGTATTAATCTCTAAGTAAATTATTCCAATCTAGTTAAGTCCATAGTTACTGAGAGTTATGATCTGTGTGACTTTTTGGCTGTTTCTTAACGACACGTCGTACAAGTTGGTATCTATCTCTGCTGAGGGCCAAGGGCTATAGATTTAATGGGCATAAAGAGCAAATTACCTATGTAAAGACAGAGGTGAAGTCTGAAGCATATTGGTATGGTTGTCAGCACATGAAGCATGGGGTTGTCTGCACCACCACTTCTCATGCCCCTTCTCTATGGGGGAAAGATTTTAGTCTATGGATTCCCAAGAGAACTACTAAGAGATAGTTAACTACAGTTAACACAGAAACACTTAGCACATGAAAGTGGAAATGCAGAGGTGTTAACAGCGATCTTGCTTCACAACAAATCTTCTAAACTAAAGGCCTGGAGGAGGGAGGCCCACAATTCAATTCAGAAAATTCTACATATTCCTTCTGAAGAATACCACTGAAAATATTTCCAAAGTTTTGGGTTTCTCCAGAACTCCTAGCTAGTACTTCTGTTGATATTCTTCAAAATGGCAGACAGTGACCAGCTGCCCTCTCTGACCATCTAACTGTATGAAGAGGGATGGAAACAAAACTTTCTACATTTTATGTCAATGGAGCAAGAAGATACAACAAATTTTAAAAGAGATAGGAACAAAATTTGGAATATGAAACATTTTTTCCCAAGTCCCTAAAACAAGTATCACAATACACTGTTACAAAATGACTCCTGATACGTGCTCTTAATGCCTGTTGTTCAGCTTTCATCGCATCCTGAAAGCTGCGCACCGCACTACATCAGAAAGACCAGATGACAGGACCTTCCCACTGCAATCACATCAAATTATTTGACTTTAAAACTTAAAATTTTAGACTGTGATTGCAAAATAAAAGCTGTGTTTCTAGTATTTTTTAAAGGAATGAACTTCAACCTGCATTTCACCTTCACTTTAAATATTCTTTGTTTAAATGAAGAGTATAAACTAACTATAGAGTACCTTTGGTACAGCTCCAAAACGAACACTGTTGATCAGGGAGCATTCTAATACCTGTCCTTCCTGAAATGGCAAAAAATGGACAAGTTCAAAGGTCTGTTGACACATGGCTCCATTAGGAATTGCAGCAAAAACAAACAATAACTCTTATTTGCAAACACTGTTAATTAACACTAAACAGGATATTTCCCTTTCATATCAATTAATTCCCTCTTAAATACTTCATTTCTGTCAATTCTAAAAGAACAGGACTAAGGCTAGTTTTGTAAATAAACTAACAGAGTATTTTAGATTTTTAAAAACTAGCCATAATATAAACCAAGTGCAATAATATCTAGTATATATTCCTGACATAATTGTAATATACCTTTCCTTCACTTTTCCAGCTCAGAAAAAAGCCAAATTCATCCACTTGGAAGAGACAGCTGCTTTCAAAAACAAAAGATTCCTATAGAAAAGAAAATACAGACCATTATTTTAGTCAGTTTGACAAACATCATGAATTTATTTACTGTTCAAAAAGAAAAGATTGTTACATTTCTCCCCAAATACCTTCCTGGAGAACTTGCTATTCCCAAAGCAAATCAGAAGTGAAGGAGGCAGGCTTTTAAAAAAGTGATCGTTTTTAATGATTTGTCTTTTTGCTGCCATTTGAGACATCGGGTTGCACTTAATTAATATTTTCCTACTTCTTTGCAACTATGAAGATTTGTTTTCTTTAATAAAAGCAATGATTCTTAGCTAATCAAAAACCTTAACGAAATGGAACTTCAAAAAAATTATTGAAAATTAAATGCTTCAAATTACGTAAAGGTTAAAAATATGTAATTTGCCAAAACTACCTTCAGGATCAAATGACCACATTTCATTTTAACATTCAGAATTTGGGAAGCACTTTTCTGTTAGACTATGACAGTATGCATGCTGCGAGCATTTTGTAGCCAGAGTATCTGGCAAGCAGAGATTGAAGGATATTGATTTGTAGAGAAATCAAGAAAGAACAGCATACCAAAAAGACTAGACAAGGCAAAAAATCAGGTTAGCTGAATTAAAAAAGAAATTTCCTCCACACACCTCTAGCCTCAATTAACGCATCATAAATTAAGCTAAAATGCAGGGTAACACTGTGCAGAATCAAGCACTTTTTAAAGAAAAAAAGGATCCAGGACTTCCTGACTTCCTTAATTGAAAACCAACAAGCATGTGTGCAGACTACAGCACTGCTTACTGTTTCAGAGATCAGCGCTTTTTTCTATGTTAAAGACTGAGGTACCTTTCTGAAACACCATGTCCTCTCCTGTGCACATAGCAAGGGCAGCAAGCACATGAATTTACACAGCTGTTTTCAGAGCAAAAGGTCTTGCATACAGGACAATTTGAATTTAGGTAACAAAAACAGGTAAAAACTCCAATGCCCTCAATCCATAGAGCATGCTTTTAAGTCAGTAAGTCCATCCAGGACAATTTGCTCTCACTGGGTTACTCTGAGGCAGGACCCCAGCCTGACGTGGGATGCACGACATCATGGGGCAGCCACAGGTGCCTTTCTGGCGTCTGCCATGGAACAAGAGCATCGGGTGGACTAAGGAATGGTCACATTCCAGTCCGGTCTTATCCTGACTTGACACTGGGCATGAGGTCAAGCAAGTTCCTGGATCCACAGTTGGGTAATGTCCTTGAGCCCTCCTAGATGGTCACAGCCAAAGGGGATACGCTGTGTTTGGGATAATTGCTCCTTTTCCCTGGACACATTAATTATCGAATGGTGTCTACCACTTCTGGACAACATTTTAGGTCCTCAAACAAGATTTACAGGTTTTTAGAACCAACACACTGCAGTTTTCCATCCAAGTAGCAAACAACTATGTTAACTTTACAGGCAGGGGAGCTGAGATAGAAAGTATAAAGATGCTGCAGCTCAGTCTGAGCCAACACCACTGTGCATGAGTTTCCAGCATGCACTGCTCTGCCCATCCTTCTCCACCATAACTTCTATTTTCCTGCCTTCACTCTAGCACTCATCCCTCGTGAAACCTACTTGTTGCCAGACACCTCAGATTTACTAGTTTTACAGCCCTTGGAGTCCTGTTTCATATAAAAATGCAACTAGCTACCAAACAAAATGAGTGCCTCTTGCGTTTCCCAGAAAGATTACTCACGCAATAAAAGGCAGGCAGTTTTTTGTCATTTCTTGTGTCTCCATCTATCAAAAAGCTCTTGATATACCAAAAATGTTGTTTTCCCAAAGGTGTCTATGTAAACTGCACTCATGTTGGTGTTCCACCCTAGCCTGGACTCTATTAATCAAATTACTTTTTCTGCAGTTTGTCTTCTCGTATGGTAAAAAGAAAGCACCTGCCATCAGACCATGTAGATGCAACATGACCAGTAAGACTCCTAATCATGTCTGATTTTTATTTCCCATATTCTGCTGGGATAATCCTGTCCTAGACTCAGACTCTTCCATAATTTTGTAATCCTTCTGGTTAAGGGACTCATCTATCAGCAAAAGATAGATCAAGACACTGCTCCATACGACAATGACCCAGATTTTTTCTAGCCACTCAATGAAACTTGGGCACATAAAAGACCTCTCACGCTGTACTAGAGCTGTTCAGTCACCCAGAGCCTGTACCAGGATTCCTGAGCCCCAGTTCTGCACTGACCTGCTTTATGACCCTAGTTCACTTACCATTTCTCTTTTCCACAACATAACCTTTCTGTTAGGGTGGGGAATTAAGCACAGAATTTCCAAGAAAATTGGAAGCCTAGATCTGAAACATTTTTCTTGAAATAGGGTTTGGATCTTGCTATGTTTGCATAGCATTCCTAAAACAATAGTCTCTCTCTTGGGTAGGCTATCTAGTTACTGCCACAATACAATTAAATAATACCCTATGTATATCACAAATCTGATAATATCAAACAGCCACACCATCAAGTGCTCACTGTTTACAGGCTACAGATCTTAATTTCTGAGCCACTGGGTTTTTTTACAGCCCTTGATGATTCTTGTAAAATTGCAGATAAAATACACAGCTAGTTACCTAAGTGAAAGCCTTTTAATGTTTCTGGAACAGTATTTGCTGAAGAAAAATAAAGCTTTTATGAACTTCCTTTCTAAGGAATTCAATGTCCACTAGTATCTTCTTAGTTCTTCTGTCCCCAAAACTGAAAATACAGGGTAAAACAACTAAGCCTATCTTGGCAGTCCTCATGATAAAAAATACCTTTTACTTACATTTCAAAAGATAAGAGGAAAATACTAATATCCCTGAAGGCACTTAGTGAGATACCTTCAACTTTTAGAGATTTCCTGTCCAAACAAGATTAAAAATAGACCCTGATAAAATTATTCTCACAGGCACATCAGTGCTGAGTATAAGGTAAATGTCTCAGCACTTTCTTTCAGCTGTCGGTGTAAAATGTCCTGTTTTGCATTCCTTTAATAGATTTGGATTAAAGCACAGCTGAAAGCGGGATCATAGTAATCACATTTCCAACAGAGTACAGGTTGATCTTCTAAAGGAGATAAAACCACTCCAGATCTCAAATGATGCATTTGAATCAGAATATAAATGGTTTGTATTCTCTTACTTTCCCTTGTGAGATGTAGGTCCTCAGTTTATATATTAAAGAAAAACATATTTCCCACCCCCCATTTGATAGATGTACAAAAAATGGAAGGATTCATTTTGTTCAGTAATGCGCTTTATGAATCTGCAAAGATGAGAGCTTTGTGCACATTACAGATATTTTGATCCAAATCTCCCTTTCTCTTGCTCAGGGCTTATTTCCCATCAGACAGATTAAATATATTTTAAAGTTATTTCTTTTAAAAGCAAAAATCTGTATAGCAATAAAGTGTGTTGGTATTTCCTCCACACACACATTTCTGGAGTTATTTGAAAGTTTATTTGTGTACAATGAAAGCAAAACATGAAATATCCTGTAACAGCTACATATTTAAAAGAGAATAGCAAATAAAATGCAACTGTCCTCTTACCTCTTCATATCTATCAAACACAGCTCCATCTTGCATAAAAGAGGGAACTGGCTTCTGCCAGTTAAATTCATAAGGTTTTGCCATGATTGTAGAAGAAAAACCTGAAATGGAATGAAAAAGCAGAGTTCAATTACTGTCTTTAAAAGGAGTATTTCAAAGTCTAAGCAGGGAAAAAAGTGACTTTTAGCTTTTCCTTTCACATAGAAGTATTAAGAAGTCACAGTGCATTTCCATATCACGAGTTTTCCTCATAAGATTATTTTTGTTTCATAACTTTAAAATGAAAAATACCTGTAAAACGTGTGTCTCAATTATTTGAAAAAACACTTGCACTGTAACATTGCTTTAGTTTAAATATCTGCTACATCACTCCTGGAGTATAATGAGGATGGGATTAATGCAGCCCTGGGTGACACAGTATACCATAACCTGTAATACACACCAGTGCTTCTTTTTTTACAGGAAAACATCAGATCCCACATAGACAGATTTCAATTTTTTTTAACATTCTAAATTGTATACTACATAGGCAAAACACATTTTTCCTCTGTGGTTTGTATTTCAAAATCCATTTATAGCAAATGAAGTCCTGGGTATTTTCAGTGGTATTTTATACATAACTCAAGATATGGAGAATATATAGGTTAAAATTCATAGGGAAAAAACCTGGTTAGGGATATAGGGCATTAAATAAAATTAGCTAGTAGCATTGTGCATTTCTGCAAGTTTAGGAATGTGAACAAAACTGTTAAATTAGAATATAATACAGAAGTCATAACATATGAACCTTACAATAAAGACTATCGAATTATTCAGTATCCTTTCCACCACCTTGGTGCCTTCTAGGTTATGCTGCTTTACACTAGAAAATGTTCCAACTACATACTCCGAAATACTAAAGTTCATTTTATCTGAGGTAAAGTGCATCTGCATTGTCCCTGCTTACTAATGCCATCTAGGACACACAGCATCTTGGTTATTCCTTTATACACTGGACCAGAAAGTCTTGCATGAGAGGGAATACACTTGGCAGCAGCAAGTTAAGACTGACTCACAGATGTCAGCAATCATTCTGTGAAACGGTATATTGAGGATGAATACAGCACATGGTCAAAACAATCTGACCCCAAACGCTACTGCTTGCCTCACAGGCGAACACTGCCTTACCCTGTTCTTGTCTGCTTGCCCTAGCCCTCCTCTGACAACTGACAATGTTCATCTACTATTGACCATCTCTAGCAGCATGACACAGGGCTAAGCATAACCCGTACAGTTCTTACTCCGTTACAATGCAGGCATCCAGCCCAAGCAAAGTTTGTCTAAGTGCAAAGAATAAAAAGCATATATAAAATTCAAGGGAGAGCATGACAGTCTGTGTAATGTATGCTATGCAAACCATCTTTGTAGTGGTTTTGTACGCCAAAACTCTGAATAGCAGACTAAAATATTACCAATTAGGTAATAACACTTCCACAATGTTCTTAGACAGAAATGTCTACTTTGACTGAACTTTAAACCCAGAATAGATGCAAGTGTTTAGAAAAAAATTAATAATTTTTAGTATCCTTCTTCTCTGTCTTGTTTTCATTCACATCAAAAATGTTCTAACAAGAAAAAGAACAAGAACAAAAGAACTCAGAGGATACTGTTAAAAGACGCTATCCAACACCGGCTTTAAGAACAGTTACTTTTGATAGTTTCCTACTGAAAAAGATCCTTACTACTAAAAAAATGCAAAACACATTTTGATGCTGCCCTTCTCTATCTCCTGCCCTTTTTTGGTCGTTGATACAGGAATATCAAAAATACATATCACATTTCCAAAGCCTTAGGAATAAGATAAACTCATTCTCCATAACTATCAAAAATACAGTTTGCCAGGGTTTTTTTTTTTTAATATATATCTCACCATTAAGTGTTCACTTTTGTTGAAAATGGGATGAAAACTCAAAATAACATCTGTACTCTCAAATTAAAAAAAAGAGGCTAAACAATACTTAAGACTACTCGTCTGTACTTCCCCCCTCCCCTGATAAAGAGATGCTTTGAACAAAATAGAGGACAAGGAACCATGGCCAAGAAGTGATCAGCTACATTTAGTACCTTATCAAAAGCCCCCTTTTCTTTTTGCCAGCCCTGTGCACTTGGCTCTTACCACCCTGTAAAAGAATAATACCATCTTCCTCATGAGGACCATGAGATGTTTTGAGATCATTTCAGGGAATGTGCAAAATTATTGAATTTTTATAATTTTTAAAAAATGCACTTACAATTCTAGGGTCTCTTCCAGTTAGATCAGCATAGAGCTGCTTTTTCCTCATTCCATGGAGGAAGCTGCATAATAGGACAGCCATTCCATTGCAGTAGCATGATGATGTCTTGTTCTATACAGCTCACAGACTTCACACAGTAGCTCAGTATAATCACACAACTTGAAAACTTAGTGCTTGTTCTTACAGCAAAGCTACATTTAGAGACACACAGCTTCAGAAAGCTGTTTTCTGACTTCACGGGCTTTGTTAATGGCAAAGTTGAAATCAAAACCAACAAAACCCCATACTAGACAACAGATCCTCAAGGTTCTTGGAAAAATATCCCTTAGATTTAAAGGAAACTTAAAAAATACACACCTGAAATGATAAACACTGCATTTTGACCATTCCCTTATCTGTTTAAATGACTTTTACTACCGGAATGTTCCCAAGAAGAAAAGCTACTTCAAATATGACAGGTAGTTCCTGCAGCGATATATGCTGCCAGCATGTGAAGTCCTTCTGGGAAAAGCAGATGCGTTCTGTGCTGAATCACAAGAAATGTGATGACACTTTTAAGACTGTGAAGAATACTCTTCCACAGTCCCTAGCCTATACACACGGCCTTTACCCTTTCTTACTGACACTGAACCCCATACAGACACAGATTTTAAAACCTACAAGCTCTGCAACTGCTCTGAACTCCTGTATGAGACACATCATAACATTCCGTCCAGCATCTGGCACTCTGAATCTTGGATGTAAAGAGTGCTTGAACAGACACTTATCTTTCAGAAAGACCAATTACCTTAGCACTACAAAGATGCACTTTATTACCAATTTGAACTTTGCTGAGTTCATCATCTAGTCACAGAAATACAGCTCTGTAAAAATCCCTCCTTTACAGATATCTTCTCCTTGTCTGGGTACTCACACAGTATGATGAAGTTGTCTCATTACTTCACTGCTGATAAATTAAATAGATCGAGCTCTTCAGTTTCTGCTGCAGTGCACATTTTTCAAATCTTGGAGTCAGCCTGAGCCCTCTCCACTTTTCCAGCTGCCTTTCTGAAGTCAGGGGTCTAGACCAGGACACAGTAGCCCAGCACAGCCCTCTGTCATACAAACCAAAATTACAGTCTTTCTTCTTATTTGCATAACCTTGCATTTAGCTGCAAGAAAACACACTTGATTGCTCATGATTTATCAAGCAATCAAGTCCTGTCTCAGGGACTCAAGCTCATTGTTATTTACCATCTTACCAACCTCTTCTCTAGATGTGCTCTCTCACAGGTCAATACAGTTTACAGATGAACTGAGACAGATGAAGTGTGAGGGAAAGATGGCTTGAGTACATGTAGCAAGGAGTCAGATGAACTGTAACAAACAAGATTTTTAAGCCATATGCTTTGGCAGCTGTGCAGAAGGTGAAGAAAATTCTCTCTGCCTTTAGAAAAGCTCTTTTCGGTCTCTTGCATTTCTTGAACTCCTCTCAAAAATCCATTCTTCCGTAACCCTGTTAGCTTTTAAGATCACCAAAATAAAGCACAAAATATTCCCCCATCACTCTTTGGAGCTCTGGCAATCTTCAGAAACTCTTATGCAGTTCAAAGAAAGTAAAACACAAAACCAACCCCACCGACCCACCAAACGCAAACAAACATGACATTCTAACATTCGTATGGTTGCAAATATATGCATGCATATACCCTTACCATGATGAGAATCAAGAATTACTCTCTTTAAAGACATTTAGTAACAACGAAATGTGTGCAGATTCAACTGGGAGAGATAGAGGATTTAGGAACTAAATTTAAAGACAGCAAAATTTTAATTCTATAACTTTTAAACAGCCTTTAAAAATTAAAATCAAAATCTTCTCACTGATTTAAGGTTCTTAAAAGTATAAAAGTATAAAAATGCCTCTGAATACATACCGTTCAGAAAAGCAGAAAGACCACTCCTATAAAATACACCTCAGGACTTAATCAATGACCCCGAGGGAGAAGTAGGTGAAGTCTCTCAAGTGCAGTAGTTAAATACCTTTTGAGCTATCTCCCTTTCTTTCAACACTGATTTATGCTTGAAGACATGATTTGGATCACATGAAAAAAAGCACCTTTTGATTCACCTTGAGTACCCGAAGAGTGAGGACACAAAATTAACCATATCCAGAATAGCATTATTTAACACAGAAGCCTTCCTCTTCTGTAAGCTTAGCTGTGCTAAGCTAGATCTGGGGTGCGGGGGGTGGAAGGACTATAAATCCTGAGGTTTTTTCGTTCTTTGACCAAAAGAAGGACAAGGTGTGGCTGAACAGGAGGAGGAAAGTATTCTGTTAATACAAAGCAGACAAATGTTTGGGGAAAGAGGTGATATTCTAAACTAACCCACAGGGCTGGCTAGCGTGATGGATAGGATGCTCCTAGGATCCCATAAACATCCTGTCAATGCTGAGACACTGTTGGAAAGGATAGCAGTATTCCTTAGAGCTGATCCCCCCCAGTCTAAAACACAGTAACTCTCAATTTCCGCAGTTTGCTTAGCCCCAAATTTTATAACAATACTTGAAAATTTTTTTTTTTTAGTAATTATGATTTTTTGCTTCTGGAATGAATCACTATTTGCTGAGTGAAAAGCGAGGAGGCTCCACACACTGTGTTTGCCATTTCACCACTTACCTCTTTGAATCACACCACCTGCACCAGTTACTGTCTGTGTGGGTTTCCAGGGCGAAGTACAAGCACCCACAGAACACTACGCTGAGTTTAGTAATCTTGCCCAGGCATATATATTTTTCTTACAGAATCACAGAAGCAATTTAAAAAAAAAAACAAAAAAAACCTAATGTATTTCCCACTCTTTCCCCACTTGATGTACATATATCCTTCACCACCACTCCTCTTTGGTAAACAAGATTCTTCATAACAAAGACAACCAGATCTACATCAGCAGACCTCTACAACTTTTTGGGTTTTTTTTTTTTTTGGAGTTCATCC
>WAAD01037388.1:0-34314 GCA_013389945.1 Fregata magnificens
AAAATCTCACTCACAAAGTTCTTAGTTTTGTTACTCTCAATTTTTTAAAAGATAATAATAATTCAGTAATATGAGTAGTTGCACAGTACTCAAATTACATATGTTCAGATGTTCCAGCATCTAGCTCTATGAATATCATTGAGCGATTAGTCTTTGAAGTAAACAGTGGAGAAAGTAACTTGAGTCATTAGAATAGAAATATAAGTAGGTGAGCAGCAGAAACAGTGTTTTGATAAATGTTTTCTTATTCCATAAGCAGTCCCAGTAATTTGCAACCTGACTGCTTTTAGTCAGCATTAGAGGCCTTTGTGACTATGCAAGTTGCTAAAATAAAGTACGTAATACCTTAACATGGCACTGAATTGTATATTACATAAGCATCTTGTTGCAGTGGTAGTTCGTACATTTTGAAATGTCAATCACATGGTTCCACACATTTCCAAAATGGCACATCAACTGTTAACTCTTGCTTTCTTAATTCTGAATTCTATTACTGGCAACAGGACTTGTAAAGAGGTAATAATTACCTAATCATACATTTGTGGACTAATCTGGTTTAGAGTTAATTAAATGGTAATTAAGTTCATTTCTTGTAGATTTAAGTACCCTCTAAAAATTAGAATATGTATTTAACATAACTCTATTAAACATAAATGAAATAGCTTGCATTAAGAAAAAAAAAAAGGCTCTTTTTTCTGTACATACATTCACATATGCATAAAAATGCAGAAAGGCAATGCCAAACATATGAAAGGATGTAAACACATGGAAGGCATATACCAGTGTCAAATATTTCTAATGAAGTTTTAGAATGGTCTGGTTAATCTTTTTTGAAAGCAGTTATTTTCCACAGATGTTGGGCCACCAACATTTTCTATGTGATTAAATTCGAACAAGTAAATTACCATGCTTTTTTTAATGTTTCTGCATGGGTTTTTTTCATAAATCCTATCTGCTCATTGCTCATTGACTGTAGAATTGCTAATTTTATCTGTTTTGGAAAGATCTGCAAACTAAACAATGCATTAAGATACAATAACAAAGGGTACAGGTGCTCAGGTGCTCAGAGTAACTCTCAGGCAGCAAATCAACTGTTACACTGAGTAAGGACAACAGATAAGGTTCAATTCTCTCACTTATCGTCATGATTTGTTAACAGCAAATTATGACAGGAGACTGTTCTTAAAGTAGCAGAATTTAGGCAGTGCATCCCTTTTCTGGGCACGTGATTGTGAGAAAAAGAACAGGGAGAAATTACTGATTACAGGCAGTATGAACCACAACAGGAAGCAAATTTGGACATCCTGTTACTTCCCATCCTCCTCTCCTTCTCCCAAATGCAAAGTTTTTTAACCTGACTTTCCCTGGTCTGAGCTAACTGGCCATTTACTTCAGTTTTTCTGCTTCCTCCATTTCTTTTTGCCTAACAATCTTTCCTCTGACTATGCTCTAAAAATGCTTTTCCGTTAACGTCCCTTATGCCTTCAGATGTCTCTCCATTTAGCAGTAAAGTTCATCCAGTGAAAGTAAAATAACAGACGTCTTAGAGAAAGCACATTGTTTGTAGCTTCTACATTGTTTTCATTGCTCCTGGAACAACATATTACTCTTTGCTTAGCAGTGCCTGGCACAAGACTCCTACTCTATGCTTGTCATAATAGAAAGAATTAGTGCATAACTAGGAACGTAAGTAAGTCATCCTTCAGTGTTGCACTTGAAATAAGGTATCATGTTCCTAACAGCATGGATCTGACCTACCGGTAACGGGTGCCTATAGTGCCTGGTATCACGGCCTCTATAGCAAAGATGCTGAGGAATTTCCTTACAAAAGTTCACCAAAACATTGATTTACTGAAAACTCTATCTTCTAGCAGAAAAAGATATCCATTTCCAATGTTTCATTGAAATATAAATGAATCATCAGGTGCCAGAAAAGTTAACTCCAGTGCAGAGTTAATGATTTCTCTTTTTAATTCTCAGTTGGACTGACAGTCATTACAATTGCTCACAGCCAATTGTGTCATGTCCTTGTTAAGGCTCATTATCATTTTGATCTGCTTTGAACCATTGATAAGAACAGATACCTTCAAGTAAATTGGCAACTAATTATAAACAACAGAGCTGGAAAATCCTTTTAATTTATTCACTATTAATGGGCATTTAATGGTATTTTTTATTTTCCATTAAACACCTGAAATTCCCCTAATAAAGAAAACAGTTGACTAAATGTTAAGCAGATTAGTGTTAATGAAAAAAATCTGAAGTACCAAGTTATTTTCAACAAGTAGGCACTGATAGACTTTAAAAAAGCAATAGTATCTGCATTTCAGGTACATCTCTGCCTGCAGGACAATATGTTAACTGTTTTCCTCCATCTTTTTATACAATATACAAAATGCAAATACTTCTAGTATTTTACAACCTGGTAAGTCTCTACTCAAGATTAAACCAAGTTATACTGACTCTCCACAGATGAAAATTTTAAAAGTGACTGCTACAAAGTTTTTATCCAGGCTAACAAGCATGATCCAGTGAGGCTCTTACACCTGTCTAAAAATTGACTTATGCAGAATTTAGGCTTCCAAGTGTTAATTGAAAAGCTCAGTTTACTGTCATGGTTAGTGACATGAAAGAAGACATTAGTGTCATGAAATAAGTGCTTAAAGTTGCTATGTACTTTAATATTCAAGTTGCTGAACTTGGAGCTATGCCTGTGCTTATATCTAGCTAGATTTGTGCTTCAAAATCAGAACTTCATACTCTGAAACTCAAGATCTAGAAGAGGCAAGGCACTCAGCAGGTAATTAAATCCTGGTCTCCCTCTCTCTTTCTAAGTGAGGGATCCCAATTGAGATTTGTACTCTGCACATGTGTAAAGGAACCCAGAAGTACAGACATTGCAGAGACATTTTACTCTGCAACCAGGTACCATAGAATTTGGACATTGCCATGATTTAACTTCCAGGCACCTAAAACTGCATTCAGCCCCACATATCAAGATTAAGGGGCATTCTGAGTTCCCTAGAATAATTCAGTCTAACATGAATTTAAGCAACAATAATTTTTTTAATAATGTATGAAATTCTTATGCAATGTTTTTAAATGAAAATTTATTTTCATTCTCAGAAAGCTGTCTGTGATTTTCAAATGAAGATTTAATATTCTGCTTGCTTGCATAGCAGCATAAAAGGATGCTCTGGCATCCCTAGACTGCACTGGATTTTTTTTTTTTTCCAAGCAGAATGGTCCAGAACATTATAAACAGTAATAAAATGGCTGTTAGCAATAAGATCGAGTTACTACGAATTCTTCCTATAAACTTTTAATAATAAAAGAATCACACTATGATGTTGCAACTACTCCTGGCTTAACTACCAAAAGTAGTTTTTCCATTCTAGAGGTATATTAACATGGTATTTTATAAATAGTGTGGAAGTTACATTAATGTGAATGTTTAAGAACATACCCTGGCATGCAAGAATGGCATTTTATGGTTATATTTTAAAAATAAGTTATGTTAGATCACTTAAGGATTACCTTCTCTGTTAGTAGGAAAAAGCAAACACAAACCAACAAAAGTATTTATCTAGTCTACAAGATGAATATTCAGGTTCCTTGACATGGTTTCCTAGAAATTGCATCACCTGAAGCTACAGTTAGTTGCTCAGCTGGGAACTACATCCTACCTGTGTGCAGCTCATGAATGTGAAGTAGCTAGCATGTTCCATTTCTAACTGAATGTCTTAACAGTGATTGACACTGAAAAGTCAGTATTTTTCAAGTATTACAGGACACTCAAGCATTTAATTCTGTCNGATAGCAATGCCTGATTTGGTAGCACTGAACTCAGTTCACTTCACCAGCCAGGTGAGTAAAAAAAATAAATTAATGACTTTGACTAGGTTTACTTTGGCTTCTTTAATAGTATCGTTTCATAGCCTCAGTTCAAGGACTCAGTTTCTCTGAGCTACAGTACATTAAAAGATAAATAAAATAAAGACATTATTTTGATTGTTGATATTGTTTTTAAGATAGTATCCAGCAACAGCTGCTTTTTCTACTCTAATACAAAAACTTCTCAGACTGAAATTTTTGACCTCTCTGACATTAAAACTGACAAAGTATGCTTATGACAACTTGGAAGTACATTATGATGACAAAGCATGTTCACTGCACAATAGTATGGGGGCATTATATTATTGCCGTTATTACTACTGGAAAGCTCTCTATTAGGTTAAACCAATAACTGATCATACATATACTAGTGGATCTGCTGTACTACCACAAAGGGGGCGGGGGGGAAGATAATTGTAACGTGCAGAAATGGGATAATAATAATGCAGAAGAGGGTATGAAATTGCAAGTATTATTCGGTTGCCAGTGGGCAATAAGAATCTGATCCTTCAATTATTGCATATAGAATTCACTAGCTCAGTACAAGCTACACTGATCATTATTATATTGTACTTGCCAATCAGCACCATGCAACAGTATCTTAGTAGAGGACACAAATGTAGCATCTGTAGGTTTCTTAGTGATGACTATTTACATATGCCTGAGGGTACCAGGGTCTGGCATTCAACCCTTTCATAATTTATAATCTATCAGAGCCATTGCCATAATAGTCTGTCGTATTCATGACTGCCTCGATACTGTTAATGGTACAGTTTGACTTAATCTTCCCATTTATTAGAGAAAAAAAAGTTAAGAACTCTGAGAGGGTATAAGCTATTTTATTTCTAATGTGGTTTTATAGCTCCAGTTTGTATTCTTCACTCCCTGACATTTTGCATGTCATATGGTGTGTTTCCTCAGGGAAAGTAAATCAGCTTCTCTCCTGGAGTGCAAGCTTCCTAATACACAAAAAAAGTGCTTTGTTTGAGAGCAAAAGTACTGTACAGTTGTTATGGTAACTGGATTTTAAAAGGAAGTGCATAGTTTTGAGGGGCATCTGCTTAATTCCCAAACAAATTCTTCACCCCAGCTGCCCTCAAAGGAATGATTTTAAATCAGTCTCTTGCAAGATGCAAAGAGTGACTTCCAGCTGAGCAGCTTAGCACAGCTCCCACTGGCTCAATGAAAAGGATGAACCCTTTATTTCAGCTAGAAGAGTCGCTGTTTACGAGCCACAAGAGTCCTCGCTTATGCCTGAGTTCTGTTAATGTAAAGGGTGAATACATTGCAAGTCCAGCTGAGGCAGTACTCAGTGATTGTACGGTGCTAGAAAATGTAATTGCAATTGGCAGAAACAGAGTATCCTCTTTTCTTCCTGGACATACACACAAGAATAAGTTCCAATGCAGATATAAGGTCCTGTACAAAATAAGGAAAAAGCATAAATGGAAATCCATCTGGTGTGTGTGTGGCAGAGGCTGGAAATGGCAATGCTGATCACGGTTGCCTCTGTACTATCAGAATCTGTCAAAGAAGTCTTAATATGAAGCTGTGAACTAGGAATTCTTTCATATTCTTAAGTTCTTTCATATTTTTAAGAAGGCCAGTAATACTTGAATCATCCATAATTGGCCACATTGACTTACAGTGGTCTTTACTGTGTGTAGGTTTATGTATTTTTCAAAGGCAACGTTACACAGATGCAGGTTTTGGGTTTTTTTTCCAAAACATGCAGCACTTGTACATGCAACATGTACATGCATACAGACAAAACTACAAATGAAGAATATTCATACTAGTGAAAAACTATACCAGGACTAATGGCTTTGTATGGGAAAAACGTGGTCAGTCAAGCAACAAAAAGACCATCCAATGACTCAGAACTACAGCTAACGAGTCAGGTAAGATTGCTAACCTTACAAGTGATACACAGACAGACAAAGTAGTTCTTTCAAAGTAATGTTTACCATCAAGTACAGAATAGAGTAAAGTAAAACAGACAAAGTAACTGAACATGCCAAGAGTCATGCATTATATTAACTTCGACAATAATTAACTATCTTCTCAATCTAAGTCTTTTATTGAATGAGATCCAAAAATACAAAGCCTCTTGCATCTTGTTGAAGTATGAATGGCTTGAGAAAGGTTAAAATATTATATAACAACAATAAATTTCAGCAATCAGAAGTAGAAAAACTAAGTCTGGATTCAGCTAAAGCAAGGAGTTCAAAATATGAGACCTTTAACAATACATTATATTGTAGCTGCTAAAAATACATGCTTCTCACCTGATATTGTAAGTGCAACATTTTTGCTTTGCATTCAAAAATCTTAAAGTCTTAACAAATGTACAAGAACTTAATTATAGCAAAACATCGGTATTATTTTGTACTGATAAAAATAACAGGGAATCAACGTGTATGACTAAGCCCAGTAGAAGGTATTACTTATATGGCTGCTCCGTGCCATTTTCCTTTTTACTTATTCTTAATAGTGTCTTTCTGTTTTCAAGGCCATTTTGAAAGTTGGGCATCAGATGGCTGCTTATACAGGTAAACAATGTGCATCTTTAAAAACTCTAAATTATATCTAGTTTATAAATACCGCCAACTTTCTGCACCTGCACTGAATCAAGCCAGATTTTATATAAGGAGAAATTGTATGTTCACAGATGCATCTTAACATTGAAGTCCATTTCATTTACATGACCCTGGAGCCTTGTCCAAACAAGCTCACTTGAGCTTTACCCAGATGGTGGCCATTTGCTTGGCCTTCATTTATTACTATTCCCTTAAGTTAAGGCAGACAGCCAGCTGGCAGAGAATCACAGACTTTTGCCGTAGAGATTACATGTCTTCATCACTGCATGATAAATAAAGGAATGACAGTTATAAATGTGTTAATGTTTGCATCATTTTCTTGCTTAGCCTACTGTGTACAAGCTTGTTTTGTGCCTGAAAATAATATGTACATACACTAACAGTCATGAAAGAATTGCAGCAAGAGCAGAAAGGAGCTGCCCTGAATTAACAGGACACTAGTGTTGCTGCCTAAGCCCAAAATAAAGCTCCAAACTCTGAGAGAAACCAGTGCAGGATAAAAATCAAAATATCAAAGATGAGGATGTTATGAAGAAATAAACAAATTTTTCAGCAAATTCTTGTTCTAACTACTTAAGCAGATTACTATGAAGTTTTTTCTTTTTAAAATATTCTACTATAGTAGCATTAGTAAACAGGTGAATGAAATATACCAGCAAGAGTTTTTATTTAAAATTTCACAAGGTTTAATATTCTGTATGTTAGCATATATGCAAGAAAAACAGGTAGTGCTGCCTGCATGAAACTGATAACAGGTTAAGCTGGAAATTTTTACCAGTGTGTAATTGTGACTGTTTATTTTACCTTCTGTGAAAATGAAATACTACCTATATTCCTAAAAAATGTATATAT
Organism: Fregata magnificens; assembly: GCA_013389945.1. NCBI lineage: Eukaryota > Metazoa > Chordata > Aves > Suliformes > Fregatidae > Fregata > Fregata magnificens. Next base: position 7,347 of record WAAD01037388.1, read on the forward strand.
GCCATATTCATTAAATGTTAGTATTATAATATGCTAAGTTCACTATCATCACACAGTTTTATTATTTTCATGATATTTTGCTTAAGATAGCACTTGTTATCATATGCAACCCACTGAGGTATACCCATGTTTAAAATAAAAATAATAATAAACCCAAAAATACCTCCTTCAAAACCCATCTAAAGACAGTGTGAATATTATACAAAGTATACACTAGCAGACATAACATATGCCTGGCAGTTTGTAATACCTTTATGTGAGGAGTGCCAAGTTAACCACCAATGCTCTACTATGGAAAAATTTTAAGTGACTGGTTTATGACACTAAACAATAGATAATAAATCAGTATTACACAGGCAGCAGCTAATGCATATTCAAGTATCCAGCATTAAAATAAATATAACCTCTTATATTCCATCAACATTAACGATATCAGTACCTAAAACATTTATCACATTCCCAAATTAAAATTTTCGAGTAGCTAATGAATGGACAACCAAACCATTAAATTACACTAGCCTTTTTCATATACCTAGTAGAGAACAACTTACTCATTTTAAGATAGCTTCTGAGCTTTTAGAAGCATATCACTTCATATTCAAAGTAAGCAAGTCCACAACAGGTTTAGAATTTCATGTGAATATCCACTTCTCTAGCTAAAAATTTGGATTTTGAGATCTTTCTTTTCTTTTTCCAGAAAGCCAGCTCTGTCTATGATAAGTTTTATTAAACACAAAAGACTTGACTGAACTTGGTTTCCAGTCATTTCCATGTACAAATCACATAGCAAATCAGAACCCTGACTTCAAACTTCAACAAGCAGTAGGAAAAGAAGTACCTACCTCACGTGAAACGGCAACACCACACCCACATACGTGAAAGGTGCACCTCATCCCTACCAAACTGCACTACGGGCTTACTTGGGGCACTTGGCAACGGCTTTTCCTCAGCAGAGCTGCGACCTGAAGCAGTTTCTCCCAAGAAAGTCAAGACCTCCCTTCAGCAAAGTACCACAGCACTGCGCTACCTCACCTCCAGCAAAGCCCCACAGGAGATGTTAAACCCACACCACGTACAGCTGCTCTGTGTTAGCACCTGCCTGATTTGTGTGAAGGTGTGAGGTAAAACTACTTCCTTTCTTGGTTACTATTCAAAACAGCTTAGGAAACGGGGAGGAAAACCACCTGATTGCCTTATCCTGTAGCGGGGTGCGCCCCGCCGCAGAGTTACCTCAGCGAGCTCCACCTGGAAAGTTCCAGAAGGCGCGGACCGGCGCGGGGCCGCGCGGCACCTTACCTGGGCACCGGGCGGGCTGGCGGCCTTTGCAAGGGCTGTGGAGGCAGCAGGGACGGCAGCAGTTTGGGTAAGCCGTGGGAAATTGCAGTCTGAAGGAAAGTGCAGCCTTGCCTTGCTTCTTCATTGCTAACGGTGTGGTGACTAGGTTAGGGTTTTCTTCGGTGTTTTGTTTGTTTGTTTGTTTTCGGTTTTTGGGGGTTTTTTTTGGGGGGGGGGGGGGGGGGTTGTCGGTTTTGGTTAATTCCACTGGGAAGTCCTGAGTGTGGCTAGGCCTGCTCTGCCTCGGCCCCTGCTCTTGTAACGCTGTGTTCTCAGACCGTTTCCATGCACGTTGGCTCTTGTTCCCTTGGAGAAGTGCTTCTGTGGAGCCCCGTGGGCTTTCCTGACTGACCGCCCGTGGGAGTGCGGCTGGAGGACGCTCGGTGTGGAAAAGTTGTGCTTAGAAGTGATTTTATGCAGATATTCAGGTGCACGTAAATATACACTTTTCTAAGATAGTTTCTGCTGTATTTTCTTTAGTTGATTGTACGTTTTAAAGCTGACTTTATTAGCTCTTCCTACACTGAAATTAGCTGTGTGTCCGTATGCTTTGGGCAAGTGTCAAAATTCAGCCTTGTCTGCGCTGAAATTGGCATTTGTTGTAGATAAAGCTACTGGTCCGTTCTTGTCAGGGAATTTGTTTTTAGCTTTTGTTATCTATTGAAGTCATGTTGGCTTCTGTCAAGCTTAAGGACTGTTAAAGTCAAGCATATGTTTAAATTCTTCACTGAACCCGAGTGCTTGTTAATGGCTTTACTGAATTGATGATGTGTTTTTCAGCAGCTTTTTCACTTAGTGCAGATGTCGTTGGTGTAAACACTTAGTACCTCTGTTCATCAAAAATAGAGGCTGCAGTAAAATAATTGTCACAGAGTTATTGAAAATATACAAATGATGTGCTCTTTTTTTGGCCTCTATCTACCCATGTGCATTAAGGATACACGAAATTGGTCAGCTTCCCCCATTGACTCTGCAGTTGTTGGCAAATGTTTTTTTCCTCATGTTGCTGTTTTTCTTGCACCTGTTTAGAAACTTTGGATTCTTCTTTCCTTTTAGCTATTGTGATATTTACTCAATATGTGGATTCTTGTACCTAATGAGTTTCAGAGCAATAAACATGTCCAGTATCTCAAATAGTCTGTTTTCACAAACTACAAATTGATTTTCCTTCTCTCAATCTTTTTTTCCTGAGTTATCTCGACCCCATCTGTACCACAAGTGAAGTTTGTTGATAAGAGCAAGGACTTGATTTTTTTTTTCTTCTTTTCTTCACTTTCCTTTCCCGAGCTTCTGTTGCAGGGAAAAATCTAACTGTCTTGATGGGTTTATTTCTGGGCTTTCTGCAGTCCCTACCCCACTCTCCCCCAGCTTGGTACCTGTGCGGAGGTTGATTTCTAAATATAGCATCATATCAGGATTTCCCCTTTGAAGAATGCCTTGGTCTTCAGCCTCTGGGTAGTTACAAAGCCCATTCATAGTTTCACATTTGTTTAGAGCTTCTGCTTACAATGAAGCCAATGTTTTGCTTCACAGTGCTGCTCAGGTGTGTCTATGACACTTTCACAGCCTTGTTTACATGCACAAAATATGAATGCGTAAAGCTGTAGCTTTTTGCTTTCTTTTCACAGGCATTCATCTAGATTGAAATTTTGCTTAAACTTATTTTAGGTGTCTTCCATATTTCCAGTGATTTTCCTTTGAAAGATGTTTAATTCCAGGTTACTAAGGCTGTTTTTGTTTATTTTCTCTTACTGCTTTTATAATCTGGTGTGTGACAAGTATTGCCTCTTCAAGATGTTTGAAGCTGTTGCAATTCAATCACAGCATAGCAGTCATTTCTCTGTAGCTCAGTGTGGGCTTCCATAGGTGTGTCTCAGATGACTTGTCTCCAAGGCGAAACTATTTAATGTTACGGTTTGCGAGACGGAGTCTTACAGTCCAATGTCCTTGCATACCATTGAAAAAAGAAACTTAACTTTAGAGTTCCCAGTAAATTCTAAGCAAAAGAAAAACTGAATAGAAAAGAGCAGGAGAGTTCAAAAGTTTGCACCTTTCTAATTGAAGTAAAATTATAATAGCAAAATGTGAGTAATGTCTGAGGTATTAGTGCATCACCACATAAGGTGCTGATTATAACTTCTTAATAGGTTACTTCTGACTAGCATTAGTTTCTGAATAAAAATAACTGTTCAATACAAACATTCCAGCATATATAGAAAATCAGGGTTTTTTTGGTTATATGAATGATTGTCTGAATCTAGATACTTGCAACAAATTCTGAAACCAGTACGTGGCTAATAATGTTTTACAATCACAGGAACTAAGTCACACAATTTCAAAGTTAATACATACAAGTTTAATTTTTAAATAGCAGAGTGGCTGTCTGGAAATGATCTACAGGACAGGAGAAGTCAAAAGGAAATTCTGTCAGTGGGCATTTCTTTTTGATAGTGGACGATTTCTTCATTTACTGTGTATGCGTGGTATAACCTTCCTATTGCTTTTAGTTACTAGAGCGTTGTCCTTATTATTCTAGCTCAGCACTGGCTTGTGTTTATTGCCTGTTGTGAGTTTTCCTAAACTTTTCCTGGCAGTCTTCTAGGCTATAGAACACGGACCTTCAGTGCTAGGTCTGTGATCCTTGCAATCTTGTACGATCTACAAAAGCAGTCCTTGGAGAATCTACTGAAGGGGATTTTCTTAGCAGAAAAATTGAGCCCATTAAGTGGGTGCAAAGAGAAAACTGTGAAGTTGTTTTTAAAAAACAAAAAAACAAAAAAACCCCCCCAAAACCCCCCACACAAACAAAAAGCTCTTCATTCATGGTTTCTAATAGTAATTATAATTCTCAGTTGTTGTTAGTTATATATAGCTGGTGAAAGCTAATTGGATTTGTTATTTTAGTTTAACAAGTTGCACAAGGACTGATAATTAGTTTGCGACTTCAGATAATAAATTCATTACATTAGCAATTTTCCCATGAACATTATTTTTTGAAGGATTAGGACTACAGAATGTACATTTTTTTAAACAAGCACTTGCCAAACAGTTCAAGTAAATCCTGACAAACTTACAGAATGAAAATTACTTATTTTGACTCCTAACCATTTGTTACTTTTCTTGAGAAGTTATGAAATTTTAATTAAAACATTTCTTCCTACAGAAGTAACTTAAAGTTTATTATAAGTACTATTCAGAAAGGGCCAGTACTTTCATTATTGTTTTAAGGATAAGCAGTTTTAGGCACTCCTTTCCTCTGTGCTTGCTGATGTCTTATCTGGGAGGAGGTGAGTGTTTATTTGTTGTTTTTTGGTTGTATTTGTATGTATAAGCATGTTTCAGTGAAGCTGAAACAAACATACAAGTCTTCTGAAAATTTCTGTTTTCCTCGAGCACTTTAGCCTTTTTTGTTTTGCTTGGTAATTTCATTTTTATTGCCAAAGTTCTGGGGTTTTACTTATGATACTGGCGTAAGTGCTTTTATAACATCAGTGGAAGTGTCTCATATATATTTCCACTGACATGGTAACAGCCCCAGAGGAGCCATTACCATCACATTCCAGGCACTGGAGCTGTTACAGTGTCAATGAAGTGTCTCTCATACTTCCTTCAAGGTGGTAACAGCCCCAGAGGAGTCGTTACCATGTCAGTGCAAGTGCCTGAGTGGTTATGATGTCAGTGGAAGCGCTGTTTTAATGCCAGTGTAGAATGGTTGTGCAAAATTCCATAACTGTGATGAGATAAGGGAATTACTTTTAATATATTAATTTGGCTACTCAGTGTAAGGTTTGAATATAAGCCTCGAAAGGAGAGAGATCCTCTGCAAGCCTCTTAGACATGTGCTTTGGCGTACCGAGAAAGACAAATATTACTTAAGAATTTTCAACTTCTACTACACAACATAGTACCAACATACTATAGAGGCGCACCACAGTACAGCTGATGCAACAGAGCAGTAACTATTGTCCTTACTGAACTCGTGAAAGCACCAGTCATCACAAAACGATGTTGGAAACACAAGAAAATTGTGTTTTATTCTTCGTTCTGTCTGGTGTAGGTATAGTTAGTCCTGTTCAGTTCATGTTCTGGTGATCTCATGGATGAGATCCTAGAATACGGTCTTTATGCTGCATTTAAAGTACTCGTAGGACTCGATGCTGTTAGCTAGTCAGATGAACAAGGTGAATTAAACATTTGTTGCTTTGCTAGATTTGTCCCTCTAACCAGACATTTTGAAGTAATTGCACTGTAACAATGGATTTACATCAGAAACCAAATCATAGGAGTAATATTTTTAAAACTGAAAAATCAAAATACTTGTTTTCATCAAAGCAGAAGTCATAGAAGAAACATAAGAAGAATAGCTCTGGGCTATTTCTATATGTAACTTACAGTAATATTAACAGGTTATTTTGATTTGATGTGCTAAAATGGATCATGATGAAGGTTGCCTCAGTTAAAGGAATTCCAGAGAACCGTTCCATCTGTATGTCACCCAGACTTTTTTATGATCTATTTTCTTTCTAGGGATGTTGTGAATTATTTGGTTAGGACAGCTATCACAACATATCCACATCTCCCCCCGCACTCCCCTTTGTCATAACTTTGTTACTTTAACTTAACCTAGCAGTTGGTTATTGATTAAAAATCAATCCCAGCAAATGTTCACAAATAAGGGTATAGGGCAGTAAAATGTCTACTGTTAAATTAATTTTTCTTTTTAACACTGAGGATTGAGGTCCATTATAAATAAAATGATTAAGGGAAATATAGACTGCAGAATAAAAAAAGTCAAGTTAAACATTTAATGCTTTACTAGTTCATATAAATATATTTACAATAAAATATTTGTAGGTTGGTTGGTTCTCGTACAATGAAAGGCAGATAGATTATTGATACAAGATTTTCTTCTCTTACAAGGAAAATATAATATCCTTTAACTAGATCTTTAAATGCACCCTTTTATCCCCTGCACTAATCTACGTGGACGCTTTTAAGCTATACCTATTGACGATGTTTTTTCTTTCTATTGCACCTTTCCTAAATTTTAATATCGTCTTAGTCATTGTTTAAAATTAGCCTTATGGGTACTATTGAAAAACATAGCCCGACTTCACTGATGTTGAAAACATCCTTATTACTTAATTTAGATGTTTCAAATGCAATACTTTGTTAAGGCACTATAAGGTTAATTGCTTTTTATGTTCCATTAACAAGGGTGAGATGTGTCTTTTTAAGTAGAGAGTAATATACATTTTTCTTTCTCTTATTCTTGCTTTCATTAATACATGGTAAGGGAGTAAGATAACCATGATCCTAAGATTATAGATTAGCTATTTGTACATAACCACTTGAGTTTGTTAAAGTAACCTAGTTCAGTCAGTCCTAGGTGTTAGTAATTCATTAAAGGCAGGTTTCTTTATGGCCTTTCTAGCCTTAATTTCTTAATTTGCAGTTTGCAAGTAAACCCAACCCAGGGATGGTGTTTTTCAGTGGACCAGTAATTCTGGATTGTGGAGGAAGGCAATATGTGTGTTTTCGTATGTGTTCATACAACTGTGCACAACTGGATACATAATTAAAAAATATTGATGTATATTCTAAAATAATGATGTCTCCCTTCATGGCAATGTTTTGTTTGCATTTCATACAAGATAATACTTTTTCCTGGCAAACAAACTTTGTATACAATGCAAAAGACAGCTTCAGAGGGAAGAGCATTATATGTTTTAATAACTAAGAATTGTAGCATTTGCTGTTCAATACTTAGAAACTTCACAGCATTTCTTTACCTCAATTTATTTTGCATTTTTAATTAATTTTTTTGTATGAATGCCTATTTTTATATTAACAATGACAGTTTCCCCTCAGTGCTGGGGGGAGTGAGGGTACTATTTAATTTCTTTGTTGTCCTTCATTATTTACTTATTCCCCTATGCCTGCACCAATTGATTAGGTATATTAGGCTTTCCAAATTGGTAGTCTGTGACTATCACCTGGTGAATTTACACATTCTCTTACTCTCTTTGTACATTAGGCTTCAATTATTTTACTGGAGTAATAGACAGAATACTGTTCTCTCTTGCCATCTGTTCTCAGAAATCCTGAGGTAGGAATATCCGAATTAAACCACCTCGTTAGTATAGAAAATCTCAACGATTCTATGATATCCCTAGAAGCAGGTCCCCTAGTTCCTTTACTCCATAGTTTGCACAAAGTCTTGTTTAACATTACTTTTGCTTTTTTACGACCACATATTTCTATCTTTTGCTGTAATATTTGTGATACAAGAAATATGTCTTGACAGTGACATTGCAGTCTGCAGATCTAGGCACTTAGAGGTAAAAGTAGCCTATTTTAAAAATATATGTTAAGAATTTGTTTGTCATTTCTTTTTAGGTAAAGACTAAATTACTTTATTTCCTCAGTCTTGAACTTCACTGCCTGGACTCCATTCTAATTCAGTCACGTACCTTTGGTCAGTCCGCAATGCAGGCCGTGGTGGTAGCTGTTTTTAGCTGGTGATGGTCTGCTCTGTACTCTGCAGGTAGAGCTTGCTTCCTGTCCTGGTTTACGTCTTGCGTTTCCAGTGTGTTGTAATGTTGGGCATGGTGCTTTGCATGAGAGAGAGAGAATCTCAGATTTTAGAAAAGGTGTGATGTTGTGGTGGAGATGGCCCTTCAGTAACTCAAGGTAAGAGCTGCCTCTGGTGAACATAATAAGCTTATTAATATAGAATATACCATATTTTGTATGTACTAAGATGTCAAATATTTTAGTACCTAAAAATTGTTCTTTAATAATGACTTTACCTATATTCCACTTTCTTTCAGGGACTGTGGCTTATAACCACAAGCAGCTTGAGGATTTGTAGGGGAATTAATTCTACTTTTAAGTTTTTAATGGATCTCTGTCAGAAGTAGTATTACAAAATTGTTTGGTTTTTATTTGGATTGGTGTGTTAACTAACAAAAAAATCCTTTGCCTGACTGTTAATACATTATTATCTAAATACTAAACATTCCAACATTCTCACCTTGGCGGAGGGACTCAACTGAATGTGTGTTTCTGTGCATGTGTAGTACTTTAGTGTCACATACTTACAATCAGAGTTCTACCTTTATTTTTGGGACTGAGTAGTAAGAAAGAACAGAGGTGCAACAGAGGCTTCCTTTGTTTTAGTCATTTTGCTGAGGCACCTTCTGTCATAGTTGGAGAGGCTTTCTAAGCTGGAAATATGCAATATAAAAGTTTAAATAATGGTTAATACACATAATAGATGTTGTTTTCTTCACACCCCATGCATTCCCCTTACTGTGTTCTAGCTTTTGATGTTGGCATTTCAGTTTAGGCACAGTGAGTGCCTAAAAATTAATGGAACCATTCTTGTAAGGGATGGTATCTGGGAAACCAGTGTCAAAGTAATAGCAAGGCAAATACTTTGATGTTGCCTTCTATAATGACCTTGCTGTGCTACCAGTGAGAGAGCAAACATGTCCTCTGACTTCACTATTTTTCAGTTTTGTTAGATGGTAGTAATGTCTGTCAATTTTTCTCAAACGTGCACAGTAACATCGTGACTGCAGACTTCCTCATTCTTTCATTGAGCATAAGAACACGTATGGGAGTTGAGATGTGGTTTCTGTGCTGTTTCTTTTCCATGCTGTTCTGACATGGATAAGCAAATTAGTGAGGTTCTGCATCCAGAGTATTACATGCTTCTCTCTTCATCTTGATGACTTCTTGTGGTTTGAACAAAGTAGCTTGAAGTTCTTTTGTGGGACTTTATCTATGCTTTTTCTTTTTTTCCACAGCTGAGAAGTATTTTGAAATTCCTGCTGGTTTAGTTATGACATATTTCACTTTTACTATTTACTGACAGGGGCAGCAAGTACACGTGCTGTCAAACATTTGCTTACTGTTGATTGAAACTCTAGCAATTGGCTGCAGTTGTTATTTGTCTGGGATGCATTTTGCTCTGGAACACTTTGGTATGCAGAAGTGGGACTTCAGAGAAATGAGCTGCAGTTCTTTTGAAAAGGAATGGGCCTTAGCTTGTATATTTTCAAGTTTATGAGGATATTCAGACCACTCTTATTAGGCAGCCAGCAGAAATCTTTGAAAGAATAGGTCTTGCTAGATAGACAAGTGACCAGTAAGTCTGTTACTCACAATAAGTCTTTGAAGACCTTAAATGAAAATGTCACAGGAATGTAACCCAAACCACAATAAAGCAAACCAGTAGAAAGTCCTCATCTTCCCCACCTGCCCTAGCTGAGTCTACAGCTACTTCTAAGAACATGTAGGACTCTGCTTTGTGGAATATTATTTCTTTCCTTGAATGCTTGGGGGTGGGGTAACCTGCATTTGCTCTTAACAAGACATGGAACAATTGTCTAAAACGTACTCATCTTAAGCGTTCTGTCCTGGTAAAGTTCCACTGCTCACTTCTCACTGGAGCTATTTCAGCTATCCATTACTATCCTAATTGTCTGCTCACTGTGACTCCACTTCCATCTCCCTGCCCCCTTTTCAAAAATAAATTGTAAGCCTTTATGTACGTTAGCCTTGGATCAGTGATGGGCCTTGAACTCCCACAGTTTGACATTTATGTATACCCGCTGTTTAACTGTTGATCTGTAAACCCTTATTCTTAGGGTTAGGTATTACTCATTTCAGGGAGGTGCAATTTAGAGTGATCTTTGCTGTAAGTTCTGTAAAACCAAAAAATAAAATAATGTTAAAAGTGATATCTTAATTTTTAGAGAGAGCAACAGAAGTGTTGTATGTTTGTAGGTGTAAGGATTGCTGTGTTTTGTGATTTCATGTTTAGTGGCTTCTATTATGCAACCTCAGAAGTCTGGATACACTGGACAGATAATTGCATTTGTGCTTAAAGGCAATAATAAACATAGATGTGAAAAACAAAATGCTGCTGAATGACCTTGGAGAGGAATGCCTGAGGCATCGTGCTGTGGCAGCTGACATCATTAACTGTGACTGTTATGCTCGGGTCCTGGAATAATCAGACTTTAGAGAAATGTCTTGCAGGGGGCACCTTATGGATGTCAGTCTTTCATGCACTCATTGGGATGCTGTATGTGTTTGTGTGAGAACAAGGAAGATCTACCTTGAGGCGTATCAGGCAGTCTAGCTGGAGGTATTAGAAATCTTGACAGAGTAAAGCAGTGTATTAAGAGCTTTCACACTGATGATCCTCTTAAAAATGAGACTTCAGAACATCTATTGCATAGCATGATTCATCCAAGACATCAAATAACATATGTTCTTAGCCTCTGACTGCAGTCTTATTAATGTTATGCTTCAGCTGAAAAGCAAATTTAGTAATAAGTTTTAAAATACCTAACTAATTTCTCCACAATATTTTTGCGCGTGCGTCTTGTGAAGAGGTTGATTCCTGTAATCAATCATTGAATCAGTGAATTGATGCCTCAGTGAAGTCACTTTTAGGATAACATATTAAAAGAAAAATTATAAACTTATATTTTCCACACGGAAAAGTAATTGAACATAAGAATCCTTTATAACATCTTTAGATCTGAGATCTGTTATACTGTATGTCCTGTCCCTTTACAGAAGAAACATTTTGTTTTCCTTAGCACCATCTTGTGAATCCCTAGCAGGGTAAGTCCTCATGACAGCATGTGCTTGTGAATAATTTCTACTGAGATAAGGCAGACTTCCCAGATTCTCAGTCTTCATTCTCCCTTGCCCTCAAGTATGGCTTTCCCCATACTTTTCTCCTCATTTCACTGCATTTGAGACCCAGTAGGATAGCTGTCATATTTGTGATTTTTTAAAGGAAAGTTAGCATATGATTGATGATGTTCCCAGAAGATACCTAACTACTTCATGTCCTTTTTCCATAATGCCATTTTCCAAATGTTCTCACAAACCGGTAACTGACCGCTTTCCATTTGCATCTTCCAATACGTTGATAATATTGTGTGATCCTGTCAAGTTTGTGTAGCAAGAATGTCTTCAGTTTGATTTTTATATGCCATTCCTGTCTGTCAGACGAGTTTGGATAAGTTACCAGGCATTTTGTGAAAGTATATAGAATTTCATAGAATGGTTTGGGTTGGAAGGGACCTTAAAGATCATCTAGTTCCATTCCCCCTGCCATGGGCAGGGACACCTTCCACTAGACCACTTTGCTCAAAGCCTCATCCAACCTGGCCTTGAACGCTTACAGGCATGGGGCATCCACAACTTCTCTGGGCAACCTGTTCCAGTGCCTCACCACCCTCATAGTGAAGAATTTCTTCCTTATATCTGATCTAAATCTACCCTCTTTCCGTTTAAAGCCAGTACCCCTTGTCCTATCACTACATGCCCTCTCCTGGGTTGCTGATCCCACTGTCCATGTTGCTGACAAAGATGTTAAATGGCGCCAGTGCCAATACCGACCCCTGAGGAATGCCACTCGTCACTCGTCTCCACTTGGACATCGAGCCGTTGACCGCAACTCTTTGAGTGCAACCATCCAGCCAATTCCTTATCCACTGAGTCGTCCATCCATCAAATCCATGTCTCTCCAATTTGGACACAAGGATGTCACGCGGGATAGTGTCAAATGCTTTGCACAAGTCCAAGAAGATGATGTCAGTTGCTCTTCCCTTATCCACCAATGCTGTAAACCCATCGTAGAAGGCCACCAAATTTGTCAGGCATGACATTCTTCCTTGCTTAGAACTTAAATACATGTAATGGGAAGCACAACACTAAACATCACTTGATTCAATGGTGCTTTACAGTACACTTGTCCTTCAGCTCATACCAATTGTAATACGTATACTTTTGCAATTCAGGGAACTGATTCTCTCTGTTTAATTAGTGGTGATCTCACAATTTCTGAGTTTTAGGCACAGTTATGAAGGATGAAAAGCTAAAGACTGTAAATGTTACATAAAGTAACAGTGAGGAAAATACTGGACGACTTGATCACAAAGTAAAAAAAAAAAAAAGCAAATAGCTGGTTCATGTGTAGTGTTTGATTTGTAACCTAGTTATTAATGTAACATCGTATTTCTCTGCTCCAAACAATGGAGATGTCAGCTTTTATCCCCTTCCTTTTATTAGAAGCACCTAATTCACTGGTGGTTTCAGAGAGTTCACTAATACTGATAATAAACAGCGCAATACTAACTTTCAAGTAACAATAGTAGAATCTGTACCAGTTTCAAACCAATGTTTCTTCAGCAAGCTTCTGTACAGTGTCGTTCACTCTTGGATATGTTTTTCTTAGAGCTAAAAGATGATTTATTTGAAATGCATTTATGAATAGAAAGAATTATTTTAGGAATCATCCATTGTTACCAGTAAAACAGTGAAAAGTATCTTATGTAAGTTTATCACATTAAGCTTACCTATTGTAATCTAGTAACATTATGAAGAGAATTCAAAATAATAGACCTAGATAAAATAACCATTTAAATTCAGTGTTTATGATCTTGTGGAGTTAATTGCCTGAGATTCATGGCCCTTCGGTTGCTCCTGCTGAAGCAGCAGGAATTGGTCAGTTTTCTATCATGAACAAGTGACACTACAAAGGAAGCGATCTGTTGGGACTGAAAAGGAAGTTGAACATCTCAGAGAAACCGTATACTACTGCTTTAGTCAAATATCTAGATATCATTAAAGAGATGGAGTAGATTATAGATTCTTAGAAACAACGTGTTTTGTATCAAAAGGTAAGTTAGGGAGACTAAAAGCTTTTGAAGGGCACCTCATTATTGAAGTTTGGTTTGCATGTAATGTGGGTTTAGATGTATTTACGTTCAAATCAGAATTTTGTTGGTAAACTTTGAGTGACCAAATTTAGATGCAGGTCAACATCGGTTACAAATATGATCTGTTGTTTGCATTTGTTGTCTCAGTGTAGATTTTTCAGACCCCTTCTTTACAGTCTTGTGAAATCTAGGTATTTGACAGATTTGCTCTCAAAATATTTCATGTATTTTATGCTTCCTGGAGGAATACCTTTAAAAAGATACTGACACTGTGCATTCTGTCTCTGCATTAATGATGAGCTGACTATTTAGCTTTGAAGAGTTCTTTGTTTTGTTTCCACAAGCAATTCACTCTCTGTGGGAAAAACACAGTTTTAATATTATGTTCTGAATTGACTATGGGCTTGAATGAGGCTGCTGAATGTTATCTGCTATTCTGTATCAACAGCAAAATATCTGAAAGGGACACACACATGCACACACACACACCCCCCCAACCATTGTAAAGAAATGTGTTGGGTTTAAAACATCTGGTTAGGAAGCAACCATCAGTGCTAAATGAGTGGTTTTTGTGCCAATTGTATGGGTTCAGACCCTGAAAGGCAACTAATGCTAAAATTCTATGATAATGGTTGGTAAATATTTTTAATATGTAGAATCATAACAGCTGTACCAGGCTGTGGTTTGGAAGCATTTCATAACAACAGTAAAAGAAGCTTTCCTTTAAAATAAACCATGGCATGCAGCTGTCTGTAGTAGTTGTATTGTCTGACTTGAGCCAGCAATATCCTGTAGATAATAATTTAATTGTTTCTGGCCCTGATCCATAGCTTTACACCCATAACAGTAGTAGAGGAATGTTTGAGCATAAATGTTTGTAAGGTTGATGGTAATTAATCATGTGATAACCGACGACAAGGGAAGCAAAACTGATTCTATTGGCTCAGGAGTTAACTATTATTTAACTTAAAGCAGAACTTCCACTAACTGTTTATAGCTTATACCTGTGTGATTGGCCATTTCTTATCTTTAACCAATAGAAGATAATGGTATATAACGTACTAGCCAGTTAGCATGTATTTGATATCTCAGAATTTACAGTGATATGCCAGGGTAGTACATTCTGTGTACTTAACCTATTTTAATTTACTGAAATTTATTTATGGCAGTACTCCTTGTAAAACTTGCCTCTTCATTAGAAATATTAAGTAGTTACAATATATTTGGTATATTCCATTGCTGTTCGTGTGTTCTTGGGGATTTTTTTATGTGACAACTTATAAAGGAAACAGAATTTAGTTCAACACTCAACTCCCGTGTGTCTGTAGTTAGTACTTGAGGTCACAGTGCTTGAATTCAGATAGCAATTGAATTTATTCAGATTTTTTGACTTGAATATGCCTGATACAATGGGATATCTTAAGGACTATTTTTTTTTTTTTACATTGAATAGATGTGCTCTTAGCTATAGTAAGAAGTAAAAACAGGGCAACCTTACTACTGCCACCCACACACGTGTGCAAATGTGCACACATGCACTCAGTTGTGGGTTTTTTTTCCATGGGCTAGTGCCCTTTGAGCAAGCCTTCAAATTTATAACCAAGCCTAGGTCTGTTAGAGTTGAGACATTAACAAAAATTGTGAAGAGAAATAAACTGTTGCAATATTAACAAATGCTCTGTATTTTTACTATATTTCTTTGACCTATAATGCCAGAAATATAGATTACACCATTAAATCATGCATTTCTGCATTCTTACAGTATTTGCTTCATTTTCCCTTACAATGAATATGTCCAGATTTTTACAACATCTGGCATATTTATAGTAATTAGTTCTGGACAGGCTGTACTGCTGTCATTCTAAATTGCAAAGTCCAAACACATACACAAATTATGATTAGAAATTATTTAGTCAATGAGTAAGTAGTTTATCTTAGTTAAACCGTAAAGCTATCAAATCTGACAGGTCTGACTGTTCTCATGCTGTTTTCTTTGATAAAAATTAAGCTTTTTATAAGTTTTAAGTCTCCTAGGTAAGTACAAATGTGAACCAATTGATGTAAATATTGTTCAATAAGGCTGTTTTGGTTTGGGTAGAATATCTTTATACTGATGAATGAATCTTTGATAAAGGAATTCTGAATAAAATACACATTTACTTGTAAAATAAGTGTCCTTGTGAAATAAATGGATCTATTATAATAACTAAGGCTACTCTTGTGAAAAAAGGGTGATTTGTTTTGCAAATTATCTTATGGATATAAAGACCGCTGTCAAAATTATTCTGTTGTTACTAGTCACTTGTCAGCTTTTACTTGCAACTTTAATAACACTGAAGTGTATTTACAGAACTTACCTCTGTGCATTTCCTATACCATAAATAAGGTCATTAAGTACTTAGCATATTAATTATCTCAATTAAATTGCTTATTACTGGCATAGCTTTTTTGATACCGAAGACCATGATCTGTGCAAAACCACTATATTATGTCTGTACAGCAATCAGTAACTGCTCTAATACAGACTTTCTGCATTGTACAAAAAAAGTTCAGTAACAGAGGAGTAATTTTCAATTATGGAAACGTCAATGTAAGCTGCTGCAATTTTCTAGTATGGGAAAACTGTAATTTGTAGTTTAAGGTGTGGTATATTGATGATGGTAATACTGCACGTTACATAAAATCTATAATATCCCATCGATGCTATGTGCAGTGTAGGAGTCTATAAAATACTACTTGGCTCTTTGTTGACAACATTACTTGTAAGGGAATCCTAAGTGACAGCTGTATAATGCCCCTGTACATATGTAGGTGCACACACACACAGGCACATCTCTTCAGTAGTGGAGAATGCAAGCTTACAAATCCATTAGAAGCTTTGGCATCCATTAGAGAGTTGGCAGTCTGTTTCCTCTAGCTGATCAAGAAAATTTGCTTGTTCAAGTACAAAATAAAGGACAAGAAAAGGCGTGCATTAGGAAAAAAGTTGGTAGTAAGTTTCTTTCTGCTTGAAATACAGACTGTTTAAAAAAAAAATTCTCCTTGTGAAAATTTCTCTCACTGTTGTAGTGATTAATTTCTGCCTGTCTCGTCAGCCGAATGCATATCTTAAGCTTTTTGCCTTTTTTTTAATGTTCAAGAAGGATATTTAATTGAGTGTCTTCACTAATCTGTGGTTTACACCTGGTTAGCAAAGAATTAATGTGCTCAGATCACATCATTTGTTTTCTCAAACAGAACGATTACATTGTTTGTATCTCACTGCATGCATTAAACCTGAGATTGGCCGCAGAGTTGTGGACGTGAGGGTTACAGAGCATACATGTTCAAATCCATTATGAAATGCAGAAGAAATCAGCTAGTATAAACTAGTCAGGAATGCTTCATCAAGTTAACAGCTTTTTTTTTTGTAAACAGGTGTTTCCAGTTTGTCAAGAGTTGAAACAAATTGTAAAGCAAAGTGTACTTGAAAGCTTTTCTCTGACAATCCCTAGACAAAGATAGTCTTTACTATGGGCCCCCCTTCATGTCTAGTTTTCATAGTAAACCCACAGAGAGGCACAGAAATTTGTAGCGGACTAGCTGGAATGCCCGGAAGTGCTTCCCTCTGAATGGTATAGTTCAGGTGATTTATTGTTTGAAATGTCACTTTCCACATGGGACCAAGGCAAACTGAACAGAAAAGGAATCGGTTATCATGTGTAATAACAGTGTATCTTAACACCTGTGTTCTCATCACTTCTATGCCTGTTTTTATTTTTTTTTTAGTAGGAGAATTTAAGACTTGTACATTTATTCCCTGGTTTAAATTAGAATAGCTGAACTGTTGGAAATAGTTGGAAATAGGCTATATTTTTATGTAGAACTTGAGCATAAAATACTCTTCTGTGGTCCTGAGTAACAAAGATGTTCAAGGAATGTCTGTCTGTCTTTGATACCATAATGATTCTGGAATATGTAGTAGCAAATTAACAGCAGAAGAAATGGGTAAAGATACGGCGCGTGTTTATTTCTGCTGCTATTTCACACTAGTCTTTTCATTATTTGAGGTCGTTGGAATAAGTCTTCTTACCAGCATGGTTCTATACCAAAATACCTACTTGGCCTACAGACTAAAAAATGGATCACTTTACATTATGCAGTATAAAACTATTACATAAAAAAAGAAGTTTTACACATTAATCTGTGAATAGTTTGGTTTAAGAGACTACACTGTCAAGGTTTCTGTCTCGGATTGCTCTTTATGGCCAAATTCCAGTATTAGTCTATAACTATTTGATTCTGCTCACTTTCAGCTGAATGACATTTGCAGCTAATAGAAATTGGCTTTGTTTTGTTGAAGTCAACAGAGTTGATCCAGGTTAGCTGAGAATGTTGGCCTGTGTAACTTTTAGTTCCTGTCTTGAAGTCTTGAGAATTTTCTACCCTGAAAGGAATAAGCTTATACAGTAAGTTAGCCAAAAGACGCAAGAGCTTTAAAACAGCAGTATACAAAAGATACTAAATAAATGTATACTTTTTGATTGAATTTTTCTGTTTATAGGTAATGGGCTTTAAATTACCACAACTTTTTATATAGATGTTTTAAAATGTAAATTAGTGTAAGCAACTGGGAGAATATGTGCAAAAAGTTATACACTGTATAGGATCTCCTGTGAAAAACAGCTGCTGGGAGGAGGATAATCCTTCCAAGTAAATTCCTAATGAGTAGTATTTTGTCCAGCTAGATGTTACTTCTCTCTATGTACATACATGAAATAAATTTCACTACAGGTCCTAGGATATATAATGCACGGACCTGATATGTATAAAACCCTTCTTTAATGCTCTAAGGTAGTCATTTATTAGTTCTATTTGATGTTTAGGTAAGATGCTTTCTCTGTCAAATATGGTGATTAGTCACTCTTAAATATGAGAGGGATTTCTGGCAGCAGAAATCTATTTGACTGTAAAACCTAGGAGGCTGGAAAGAAATCCTTCACAAAACCCAAAAAAATCTCTATATAGTTGCTTATACACCAGATTCTAAAAAGAACCTCTAAGCTGTCAAGAACTACAATATGATAAAAGCAGGAATGATGAAAAGGAAATGGCACTTTGCATCTGACCGTATAAAAGCATAAATTCCTCCTGGGACTTCTGCATATAAAAGATAGGTTTCACTACTTTTCCAAGAACACTGGATCACATTAACTTATTCAAATAGGAGGTCAGATCACAGTGTTTAGGTTTAAAGCTGTCCCACACAGTCCTTGATAAGAAAAAATTGACAAATCCCACTTTTGAATAAACTAATTTTAATCCTTTTCTTCCTTTTGAAGTAATAAAAATATCCCTGTCATGCAGTTGCCATTGCATTTAATGGCTGTCATTTACTGAAATGGAAAAATGATATCTGAACATAATGCCTTCAAATATGGCTAATAGCACTTTACATGAGGACAAATACTTTTATTTTACATGAATATGACTGTTACTCTATGATTATTATTGAAAATTTAGCTGCTTTGCCTTTTGCAACAGTGATAAGAAAAGATATGACTCTTTCCTGTCATCCATGTAAAAGGATAGTAATCTGTATTCTTAATGTTTTGTATAATTTTTCAGAGCTCAACAAATTCTTTGCCAATTATCAATTGATATCACTTTTATTTGGTATGGTAAGAAAAATATCACAAATTGTTATCTTTTAAGATGATGCAGTGATTATGTTTTTGGATCTGTTGTTACAAATATGCTTTTATCCCAGATTATATCACTCCTGTTGAGATTTATGGCAATGCCATTGTATAAATGGGCATTAATTAATACTAAATTACAATGGGGTGTACATGGAATTAGAGGTGACATCCACATCAGTACCAAATGAGTTCCTAGTGATTAAACTTACTAACGTTCCTAATTAACCTTGAGTGCACTGGACATAAACTGCACAAATCCTCTGAATTGCATACGTGATTTGCGGCTCCACTGAAAACAAGATGTACTGTTCAAGAAATGGCCATACAAAGTAGCTAAAAGACCACCTGTATGCTGAGTCAACATTTGAAAGAGCCCCAGAGAATCAGACCTAATTCACATCTGCTCATAAGGAAAATTAAATAAATTGCAGACCCAATAAAAATATGTCTTTGGAAGGCTAAGCATACTTTGTTCTCAACTCCAGTGCTTACTCTGGGCAATACCTTTGCTAGAGTTTTCATAGAAATCTCACTAATGGGGCAACTGAAATATATTACCTTCTTTGTGCCAGACATATCTGTATCCTGAAGGGCAGAAACAGACTTTGAATTGCAGTGAGGATGCAGCAGATTGACTCTTAATTATTGGAGGATTCTGCCCCCAAAAAAACAATACGAGAGACTTATTGCGACTGGTTTCGGGCGCACGCTGAGAAGACTAAGTCATGGCAGGTTTTAGCTCAGATTTGCAAATGGAGATAGTCCAGTCCATAGTTGATTGCTCTCTGGGTATGTAACTGAAACCTCCACATTTATTTTGTAAAGTGGTGGTTAAAAATATAAAGACCAGAAAGAAGAAAATGGCAATTATTGAAACTAGGAATGGCTTATAGCATAAAGTAAATACTAATAGTATTTCTAAGCAATGCATACAGGTGTTTGCTTAGAATGGTAGATTTTACTCCCCATTTATATATATTGTTCTCTGGACCACTTGAGGTGCGCTGTTTATTCCATCTAACCTCAATAAGATTGTTGTTATTATCTGACGTTTGCAAGTGTCCAATTTGTGGCTTGTGTGTATGAGTGTGCCACAATCATAAATATGGATAGTTTCATTAAGATGAAATTCGCTGTTCTTCTTATGAATCAGCAGAGATACTGATTTCTAGAGTATTTCTGATGCAATTTCAGTTCATAGCAAAAAGGACTCAACTCCCTTGTGTTATTCTTGTGGGTTTGTAAGTTCTTACTTGGAGAAAAAGGAGATTAATGAAACATGCCCAATATGGAAGAATGTTGACCAGGGATTAGTGTTGGTGGATAAGGGAAGAGCAACTGACATCATCTACTTGGACTTGTGCAAAGCATTTGACACTATCCCGCGTGACATCCTTGTGTTCAAATTGGAGAGACATGGATTTGATGGATGGATGACTCGGTGGATAAGGAATTGGCTGGATGGTTGCACTCAAAGAGTTGCGGTCAACGGCTCGATGTCCAAGTGGAGACGAGTGGCATTCCTCAGGGGTCGGTATTGGCACTGGTGCTGTTTAACATCTTTGTCAGCGACATGGACAGTGGGATCGAGTGCACTCTCAGCAAGTTTGCCAACGACACTGTGTGGTGCAGTCGACATGCTGGAGGGGAGGGATGCCGTCCAGAGGGACTTTGACAGGCTTGAGAGTGAGCCCATGCAAACCTCATGAAGTTCAACAAGGCCAAGTGCAAGGTCATGCACATAGGTTGGGGCAATCCCAAGCACAAATACAGGCTGGGCAGAGAATCCATTGAGAGCAGCCCTGAGGAGAAGGACTTGGGGATGCTGGTTGGTGAGAAGCTCAGCATTGAGCCAGCAATGTGTGCTTGCAGCCCAGAAAGCCAACCGTACCCTGGGCCGCATCAAAAGAAGCGTGGCCAGCAGGTCAAGGGAGGTGATTATCCCCCTCTACTCTGCTCTTGTGAGACCCCACCTTGAGTACTGCATTAAGCTCTGGAGCCCCCAACATAAGAAGGACATGGACCTGTTGGAGCGAGTCCAGAGGAGGGCCACGAAGATGATCGGAGGGCTGGAGCACCTCCTATGAAGACAGACTGAGAGAGTTGGGGTTGTTCACCCTGGAGAAGAGAAGGCTCCGGTGTGACATTATAGCAACCTTCCAGGGGGCTTACAAGAAAGCTGGAAAGGGACTTTTACAAGGGCATGTAGTGATGGGACACGGGGTAATGGCTTTAAACGGAAAGAGGGTAGATTTAGATCAGATGTAAGGAAGAAATTCTTCACTATGAGGGTGGTGAGGCACTGGAACAGGTTGCCCAGAGAAGTTGTGGATGCCCCATGCCTGTAAGCGTTCAAGGCCAGGTTGGATGAGGCTTTGAGCAAAGTGGTCTAGTGGAAGGTGTCCCTGCCCATGGCAGGGGGAATGGAACTAGATGATCTTTAAGGTCCCTTCCAACCCAAATAATTCCATGATAATGAATAATAACTACCAAGATCTTCAGTCAGTGGGTGCTATTGTTTAGTATCTTTCTGAATATGAGCCTGTTCACATCAGTAAATACCTCCCTTTGGTCCTTATGTACAATTTTATGCACCATTTTGATGTCCTAGATCATTGAAGCAAAGTTGGACAGATGACCGTATGTAAATGACTCTACTTTCCCTTGTTGTAGAATTCTAGAAGCTATATAACCGACTACCCTTATATTTGCACTTTCTCTTTTCACTTTATTTGTCAATATGAAAATGCTGATGCAGAGATGGATTTTTTTTTTTTTTTTGCAACTCAGAAAAATTTTTGTCCTTCAAAATCTGGAAATTCAAAAGTTGTGCAGTATGAATTGGCAACGTGGTCTGCAGATTTTGATAAAATATCAGTAGATTCACTTCTGACTAGTAGCTAATTAATACTTGGTTGGCATATGGAGAACTTTTTTATTACATGAATTAAAATTGTCTTCTGCATTTATTATTCATCCAATGCCTCCAGCATTTTTTTTTTTCCTTTTAGTTGGTAGGATAACATGCCATAGCATTTCAGATGTACAGGTAGCCTTCACTTTAAACATTTCGCTTAAAATCTGAATTAATAGTTTGTATATTGAAATACTAGTGACATCACAGTTAATAGATGGGAAAGTTTAAGGATGAGGTGTG
This sequence comes from Fregata magnificens, assembly GCA_013389945.1. NCBI lineage: Eukaryota > Metazoa > Chordata > Aves > Suliformes > Fregatidae > Fregata > Fregata magnificens. Next base: position 29,273 of record WAAD01037388.1, read on the forward strand.
CATGCGTGAACTTTCCTATCTATTAATTAAATTTTTTTCATGATGTCATAAATGTCAAATATGAAACCTTAAGCTACACTGCTGCTTTCTAATGCAATATGTTCCTCTTGTGACTGCAACTATGGGATAAAAGGATTTGCTTTTCATCGTAGGCCAAATTAAATTTTAATTGCCTTTGAAGACACAAATGTCAAAAGCAAATCTTCAAGCCAAGATTGTGATCCTCTGTCACAGGATGTTATGTCCCCATTTAAAAGTCAAATAAGTGTTTTCTTCACTTCAAGTATTTTCCACAGAATATTCTAAAGTTTTACCTCAAAACACTGTGTTGTGATACATGTATACTGAACAGTGTAGTTGGTAGTAGAAGACAATCTCAATTTACATATGATATCAGAAACTTATGCTTAATATTTCCGTTTTTTGATGTCTGATCATCTTGCAAGTACATCAAATTGAACATAATGTATAGTTTGTTAGGTTGTATATTGTGGCAGGTACAGTTTGCATACAGAGCTCATAATCAACTAAGGGGCAAAGGGGAACTTTCTTAGTGGATATAAATCAATGAATCTTCACTGTCCTTAATGCTGCATGTTCTGGAATTGACCTAAGCTTCTTTTTGCTTAATTATAATTCTTGCATATTTCCTGTTATTCCAAGCTGTCTTTAACATAAATCCTGGTTCAAAATCACTATTAGGCATATTGATCTGCTAAATATAACTCAGTAGCTGCTTCATACCAGAAGGTGCTGGTTCATTATGATCCCAGTAAGAGAGGCATTTGAACTGGAACATATTATTTAAAGTGCCGTTTATTGAAGCTAAAACTATAAAGAGAGAGAGGGTATTACAGATTATCTTACATCCTTTCAGGTACTGGGAGCCCTGGTTTGTGCAGCATTGAACGAGTCTTTGGTCGGGGCACAGCATTCTGGGCAGATTTTGCCCAGGAAGGGGACCTGCTTTTTGATCTTCAGAGTTTTTATAGGATTTTGTTGAAAGAAAAGAACTCTATTCGTTATTTATTCTTTCAAATAAAAATTGTGATCAGTTGAGAACTTGTTGCTGCACTTTTAGATAAAGGCAAAAGACACAGGTCGTGTTATTGCTGGTAACAAGTGGGAGCTGCATATAGAGGCTCCTGTGTTACAGTTGGCCCACAAAGTTTATGCTTCAGCAAGGGGATACACACAGTGCAACATAGACCTTAAGAGCATGCTATACATGCAGCATAGGCCTGTTCTCACTCAGGTATGTGGATTGTGAATTACTTGATGTACAGTGCTCTTCGGGTTGGGATCACTATAGCAGCTATGACTTTTATGAATGGAAGAAAACAGGGAATATTATTTTAAAGTCTATAGGAAAGCAGACATGAACATAATGATTTTGTTTCATTCAATTATCATTCAAATATGGCATGTAATTGTAAAACTTACAGAACTATGAAAGTGGAAATTTATAATGATGCAGTCTTAATTTTATTAATTTAATCCATAAAGCAGATATTACACCAAGACAGACATCAAATTAAAACTCTCAGACTCTAATTAGCTTTAGAAGTCTCTTATGTCTAATTTATATGGCTGTCATCATTAATTTAAATACTGATTTCAACCTGGTCATGATGCAGAAAACTCCATTCAGTAGCAACCATTAAAGAATATTAAGTGGGATCTCATTTGTAACCATGCTTTAATTTATAGTGAGATGTCCAATTGACTTACATGATTTGGACAACATTAAGGTACTTTATAGGAAAGAGAGAAAATTTGAAAAGTTAACCGCACCACGTACTGTTAGGTTGCTTGGCCTGTCAGGCAGAAGCAATGTGTTGAAGTAGAGGTTTCTGTGTTCTTTGTAGTAGATAATACTATTTTCCAAGTATCCTTAGGGTGACACCATAAAGTCTTTTTTTTGTTTTGTTTTGAATTTCAAAAGGTACCTATGTCCTTTTTTGCCTCTTTTAATCCCAAGACCCAGCTGCCAAAAAGGTGTAAACCATCTAAAGCGAGGCAGGAGCAGAATTTCAGTGTCTGTGGACCAGATTCACTAAAGGATCACAGAAACTTGTGTAGAAATATCAGTATCAGCTGCTGTCTAGCATTGAAAGCTCTTTTGATATGTAGAGTTCTCTTTCTGTGTGTGCCCTAAACACATCGGGCTTTGAGCAGTTCAGTGTCCATCTTGCAAAATTTAATCCAAGTTCTAGAATCCATTAATTATTCCATCTAACCTCTTGGTACAGCCCAATTCAGTAGATACTCTCTGGCAAAGTCCTGTTGATTAGGTTTCTTTAAGTTTAGTTATGGGTTCTTTCTATTAATGGCTCATGGAGGAATGAGTAGTAGCATCCACCTGTTAACAGGTTCTCCAGTTAGGTAAGTCTATAGCTCAATAGGTAGAATGATCATCAAGGAAGTTGGAAATGTAAGTTTTGTTATATTACTTAGGTTCAGGATGTTGAAATCAACATCAGCAATCTTTTTGGGAGGTTGTCCAAACCCTCTAGCCAAAAGCCCTCCTCCTGAGACTGTGAACTGTGATTGTACAGACTTATTGGTCTGTCGAAGTGAGAAAATAACACTGCAGCTGCCTTGTTGGGACTTTTACTAGACCGTGCAAATGTACTGAAGTTATTGCAGTGCTTGAAGAAGTGCTTCTATATTTTATGTTTTGATTCTGTAACATTAAAAAAGCAGCTTTTAAAACAGAAACTAGCAGCCAGAATTTCATTTCTGTTAGTGAGTATGAGAATAGAACTGAGTTTTGAGGAGAGGAGAAAAAAAAAAAAAAGGGAAGTAGAGGGCAGAGGGATGGAGAGAAAGAGGGAGGTTTGGCTAGTAACAGCAGATGTAGTATGATGTCATTAGACAGCTTTCAAAAGTGAAGTAACATTAGGGTGGCGTATGCAAGCCTAGCTATGTGATAGTTAAAGGCGTTTCCATATAAAATCATCAATATAGCTTGTACTTACCACTGTGAAAGAAACAACACAAAAATGACAAGACTCTTTAAATAATACAAAGAATTAAAAATTGTTTTGTGTTTTGTATACTTTTGTAGGCAGAGCTCAAAGTTGAATGATTTGTTTCTTGCAAGCAGCTTTATATCACCATATCTTAAGCAAATGATGAATGAGTCTCGAAGAGTGGTTGGTATCAGCACTCAGATATTGTAAGGTAGACTGCAGTATAAATTCTATTCCAGCAATTCATCTCTATGTTGAACAGGCTAATTGCTATGGCACTTAATTAAGAAGTGGGACCTAGACTGAACTTCTTGTTCCAAGTCAGGATGAGAAGGAAATTGTACCTGTCAGAGGTTAGTGCTGCATTCAGAGGACTGTAGGGTGGAGGCATCTTATTTGAAGAATCAGATAAGCTCTGAAACTGAGAGAAGTGAAGGACACCTAGTTTGTAAATCTCTACTGGTGAGCTCTGAGCATAGGAGCTTGGATGTGTACCTCTGAGGCCTGCCTTAGTGCTCACCAGCTTGGGTGTGTGTTGGCTTGTTGCTCTCTTTTGCCTTTGTGTATGTTCCTGAGTGTATGTGCCATCTACAGTAATCCTTTTTTAATGAAATTTCATTGAGGTAAATGTATACATCTAGGAACCTTTTCTTTTAAAGTTGTAGACGCATGTGGAATTCAGTTGTACTTAAATCTAGACAGAGATTTGAGGCTTTGAATTTTGCACAAGCACCCTGGTTAATCCAGCCCTTAAAGTGTTTTATTGGGCTGCTTTGTTTGACATCCTCAGCTGATGTAAAACTGTATCTTCACTCACTTGCGTAACTGCATCAGTTATCACCACCTATTTCTGAATGGGAAAGTTAGAAAGGAATAATTGGTGAGTTTTCACTTTGCTAGTTGTTAGATACTCCATAAATAGCTGTATCCAATTTTCCAGCAGTTTTGGAACATTTTTCCTTTGCTTATATAATCTTTAAGATATTAAGCTTACGTCAAGGTAGGTGTTTGGAAGTTTAGCTTTATACTTTAGGTTCAGGATGCTTGTCTGCATTCAGGTTTCTTAGTTTCTCATGGACCAGAAATAAGTTTCATTTTTAAAGAGGCCATACAGCAGTGGATTAGGTAGTTGTGTGAAGAAGAGTTTAGAAAAGCCATGAAAACATAAAGATAGTCATATAAGACTAATTACCACTTCTTTTGGTGTACAATAGCTGTCATATTTTCCCACTAAAAATATGAGCGCTAAACATCAGAATAAAGGGGAAGGAAAAACAACAACTGCAGAAACATGTAAAAGCTATTTTCTTGCTTGCTAGATATAATAAAGAGCTTGCATATGAGTAGTCATTCATCATATAAATGAATGGAGTAATTTGTTAAACTTATTTCACAGATGTGAAAAGAAGTTTAACAGTCTTCATTAAAGTTTATATAGGATTTTTCAACTTCCATATTTTCCCTGAAATTGCTTCCTTTCAGGCTGAGGGGGAAAAAAACATTTTATTTATTTTTACATCTATTACAGCTGACTTGGTTGTTCATGGAATAGTTGATTTGCACCAGTTTACGGTGATTCAGCATCTGACTTCAGATAAGATAGGTGTTTTTAATGCCATCTGGGAATTCAGCTAACATGCCAAAAAATATTTTCTCTAACAATTAGTGTGAATAAAAGCTGACACCTTAAAAAATTCTAAGCAGTTCAATAGTCTTGACAGTTAGTTATAGTGCAGTGTTTTTTAAAATATTTGCAAATACTGACAAATTTATTGTCAGTATGCAATCTAATTTTCTTTCACCCATATTAGACAATACCTTGAGAGAAGGAATAGTTTGGGGGATTCTTCAAAATATGCTTAAGGATATCACTTCAGGATTTTTTCACTACAGTTTCTAGGAGACTTAACTGTGTCACTTCTAATGCTGATGTCATAAGAGCCATCCAAAGCTAAACCTATGCTCTGGTGTGAGAAACATGAAAAAATAAGATTTTTGTCTGAGTTTAATAGACCTTCTAATACATGGAGGCTTTCTTTTGGTGAAGCCTGTATGACACATTTCCCT
>WAAD01037389.1:0-47932 GCA_013389945.1 Fregata magnificens
GTGTGGTGGGCTGACCCTGGCTGGATGCCAGGTGCTCATGAAAGCCACTCCATCACTCCCCCTCCTCAAATGGACAGGGGAGAGAAAATATAACGAAAGGCTCATGGGTCGAGATAAGGACAGGGAGACATCACTCAGCAGTNGGGGGGACGGGGAATGGGGGTTGTGGTCAGTTCATCACACGTTGTCTCCACTGCTCCTTCCTCCTCAGGGGGAGGACTCCTCACACTCTTCCCCTGCTCCGGTGTGGGGTCCCTCCCACGGGAGATAGTCCTCCACAAACTTCTCCAATGTGAGCCCTTCCCACTGGCTACGGTTCTTCATGAACTGCTCCAGCGTACGTCCCTTCCACAAGGTGCAGTCCTTGAGGAACAGACTGCTCTAGCATGGGTCCCTTCCACGGGGTCACAAGTCCTGCCAGCAAACCTGCTCCAGCATGGGCTCCTCTCTCCATGGGTCCACAAGTCCTGCCAGGAGCCTGCTCCAGCGCAGGCTTCCCACGGGGTCACAGCCTCCTTCGGGCACCCACCTGCTCCGGCGTGGGGTCCTCCAGGGGCTGCAGGTGGATATCTGCTCCACCGTGGACCTCCATGGGCTGCAGGGGGACAGCCTGCCTCACCATGGTCTTCACCACGGGCTGCAGGGGAATCTCTGCTTCAGCACCTGGAACACCTCCTCCCCCTCCTTCTTCACTGACGTTGGTGTCTGCAGAGTTGTTCCTCTCACATATTCTCACTCCTCTCTCCAGCTGCAGTTGTGCAGGTTTTTGTTCCCCCTTCTTAAATATGTTATCCCAGAGGTGCTACCACCGTCACTGATTGGCTTGGCCTTGGCCGGCGGCGGGTCCATCTTGGAGCCGGCTGGCATTGGCTCTATCGGACATGGGGGAGGCTTCTAGCAGCTTCTCACAGAAGCCACCCCTGTAGGCCCCCCGCTCCCAAAACTTTGCCATGCAAACCCAATATAGCAGGCTACATGTCTACTTGCAGGTACATGGATGAAATTAAAGATTATCCTTGGATCACAGCAAAAAAAAATATTCCTTTTTTTCTGCCAGGTCAGAACTGCCTTCCACTCTTAAAAGTGCGTATCAGTGCTAAGGTAAATGCCATAGAATTTGAATAGAAAGCCCACCAGAGTCTACAAATGACATAGATGGAATGCACCTAATCCTGTATCACCATGCCAAAAGGACAAAAAATTACAGCTCTCTTCACTTTGATCTGGTAGGAAGTACATAAACTCCTGCTTTTTTTTTTTCTACAGTAAGAAATCCATTTTTGTAGCCATGGTTGGTTGTGCTAAAGGAAAAAAAAAGAAGAATGCAGGTTAATTGAGCTTCCAAATGACTACAATATACCACAAAGCCCTCAGCTGCTTTACACACAGCCTTCACCTCAAGAGACTCTAACAATTTTCTTCTTGCTTCTAGGTGATGATTAATACACAGGCTCCAAATACACAAAGGGGTAATAAAACACCCTATGCCATGCACACATATTGGATTGAATTCATTATTCCTTGAAGGTGTTGGAGGTGCTGCCAGCAGCTCTTCCTGGGAAACAGCACTTGTCCTCCTGAAATGTTATGTTCTGCTTATGAAGGGAATAACTTATTAAAGGAAAAAAAAAAAAAAAAAAAAAAACAAAAAACACAGAAGGAAATACCATTGGACTATTTCATTGGACATTTAGTAGCCCAGAAATAAAATACTTGGTCAAAGAAGGTGCTCAGTCTCACGGGACAAGACCTGTGTTACCACAGAGAAACGCCTCTTGGAAGATGGCCCAGTGGAAAAGCAGACAGTAAAAAGAGAAACAAGGAGACTCCTGCTCATAACCACACACAAGAGAGACCCGACCCCATTCATCTGGGAACTAAACCAGCAGGACCTCACGTCGCTTTTCTTTTACTGCAAGGAAGCAGATGAGCTGCACTAGTGTACAAGGGTGAGAAGATAAGTGGGTCTCTTTTGAGCCACCTCTCTATGACATTGTTATACTAAGTTATCACAGAAGTGTTTTCCACTCTTGTTAAACCTTCTCTGCTTTACTAAGTGGTCACCATGCTGGGAGCCTGAGTGGCCAGAGATCGAGCCCATCTTCACCTGCTAGTGAAGAACTGTCTGTGACCACAGGCAATTAGTGCCTGTCCATGGAGATCACTGACAGCATTGAGCAGAAGAGGTTGATCTCCTCATCACCTTACTAGTTGAGCCAGCTTTAACAGTATCCCCAATGTTGGCAAGATGGAGAATATTTTTTTTAGAAGTGAGAGATTGATCACTGGCAAAAGCATATCTCACAAATTCAGTTTTGTAGAAGAGCTCCTTTTCTCTGTGTCTTCTTCTCCCAGCATCATTATCAGAGTTGATGAGCTACAGGATGGTAGTGCCTTGGGAGCCCAAGCTGACAAATCACAGCGCTGCTGTGCCAAATTCTGTACAAGCAAAAGGACAGCCTGGGTAGGGTTCACTTACTTAACCCTAGACATCTACCTATGTAGTCATCTAGGGAGAGTTGTCCTAATCTCCCTCCCTAGGCTCTGGAAAACAATTAGCATGCTTACGGAGCAATTCCTCTAACCACAGGCAGCCGTCTAGGCCAGGGTGAAGTCAAAATCACCTAGAAGTCCCCATTTCTCTGCAAAGGCTATTTTGAGTGGAGGGCAGACAGCTCAGATATCAATAGGTGCCTACATGTAGGCAAATAACACCATCATCTCTGTTCTTAAGGGCTTTTGTCCACAAACAATTTACTGGCATATATACTGCCAACAAGATTTTTTCCAAGGATTCCTGATTAAAATGCTTCTGTGTTCATTCAGTCAAACAGTATCAAGTAATCTTACTGGGCTAAGGCTACAGAGCCAGGTAAAGAGACAAAGCCAGACACTTTGAGGAAAAACGCAGCTTTCACCCCCTTAGGTGCTTGGATAATGTAAAAATCCACTGCTCAGATCAGCAGAAAGACAGCCGTGGAGGTTAACCTGTCACCCTGCTCTAGCTGAGACACTGAAGTGCTGGGCAAAGTGGACTCCAGCTCTGCGGATGGGTTGTGGAGAAGCCACAAGTGAAGCCTCAGCCCTGAGCACCACCAGCACTGCAGAAGTTTTTGACATGAGGCAGGAGACGTGTCCTTATAAATCAGTGCCTTGGAAGAGGCCAAACTGACCCCTTTGGTAAAGCCACAAGGCCCTTCCCGGTGAACAAAGGCAGCTTTCTGATCTCTCTTGAGCAGCTTAATGAATCTGAGATTTCTGCAGAGACAAAATGGTTTGCATTTTTCCTTCCAAATATCACAGAGAATACCTGCCATCCAAAACCCCTGTCTCAGCCTGATTCAAAACCCATGTTTTTCCTTCGATACCTATTTTCCTCCAAGCTCATCATTTGCATGTTTAGCTAGTAATACAAACCACCTTGAGGACACAGCAGTTTTGCTTCCCCTGTGTAAAGTGTCCACGTACTGGATAAAATACATGGTTAATCTATTGAGCAAGGGAAGGTGATCAGCAGGATCAGCCTTTGAGTGAAAAGAAGATGCTTTGATTATTTCAGACCTATGTCCCTGTAATCAGCAGTTCACACTTCAGCTCAGGATAGACAGCACCAAGACTGCTGGCAGAAACACTCAGGTTCAGACTGTGTGCTAATAGATTCAGGCAAAATACGCTTGTTAGTGTCTAATTAGTCAGCTCTGTATGCACACCGATGGCAGCTGAAAAGATGTGTTGTACTTTGAGTTTCAGGAGCCTTCACCACAGGAAACAGTATTTTATTATAATGTAGATTTCTGGATTTCTTGCTAAAGCCCTTAATGCAGGACAGATCTTTTCATCACTCACTGCCATATCTAAGAAAAAGAGAGGGTAGGAAGAACTTTGAGAATAAATATTTTAATAGATGAACCAAGGGATTATTAATTCTCTGCTTCTCACGCAGAATATAAAGTATCTGTAATTTCCAGAAGGAGGTGATTGATGGTGCAGCTCAGTGAGAAACTTTCTTCATTAGATTGAAGCAGGCACGCAAACCACGTGAGGCCACAATGGGCCACTCAGGCAGGGCAACGCATTGGGCTCTCCAGAAGAAGTATGGGGAAGGAAGGGATGAGGGAAGGCTCAGGCAGTATTTTCCTTCACTCATGTGGATTTCAGGCCAGAGACTTTTGGGCAAGTGGAGCACTCAACATGCAGGCTTCCCTTATTCTGTCCGAAGTAAGCTGTGTAAGCTCTTCCCTGTCAAAGGGCTATTTTTTTCCCTTCTTCACATGGGAAAACATATTTGGAGCCTACCACTACTTAGCAAGTCTTTCTCTATTCCACTTGTTGCATTCAATGGTTTTGAGTATGTCTACAAAAAAGGGAAGCTAGTGATTAAGAACTGTAGAAGTGTAAGAGGAGACGTGGGAAAGGCGTATCTTTTCCTGTGTTTAGTTATCTAGATGGCAGCTGGTCCCGTTAGAAAGAGCCATCTTGCGGGGGGAAGCCTTTTTGTTCCAGTTCATTTTTGGTTTTATTGAGAGAGCAGCTTTTTGTTTGTTTGTTTGTTTTTGTTTTTTTGTTTTGGTTTGGGGTTTTTTTGACACATTACTTTGTAGTGAATTTTCAGGGCTGAAAATATCATGTAAGATAGGTTCCAAGACTCAAAGTTAAACTAATACAAAGTGACAATCAAGAAAGCTTCTTTTCAAGTCTTCTGAATTAAAACAGGATACTATCAACATAACATGAAATGGGGAGAGCTTATTTCAGTGCAGCCTTTCTGCAGATTCTTTGCATCTGAAAGCATAAGTCAGATACAGATTGACATGAATTAATACATCCCAAAATACATAATGGAAACAAACAGTTGGGATTCTGCAGACTCATGCAAAGGAAATTGTTTGCCGCTTATAAAAGTCGTCTTACTGACATAAATAGGGCTGTTTGTACAAAAGTTGAGGCTTGCTGGGTAAACCCAGCTGTTTCAGGACAAGTAGTGGGAATCAGATGTATACCCTAAAATTGTACTTGCAGATGAGGCGAGGCAGTAATGTGAGCGGCAGCAAGAGGAAAAGTCTGCTGCATGCCCATACTGTATCAGCTCATCACGATCTGTGCCTCGAGCTTTGGAGAAAGATTAAAAAGTGAAACCACAAATGGAAAAATAAATCTCTGGAGTTTTTCTAAAAGGCTGTGTTAGGGCTTTCACTGTGTACTTTTGTTTTATGTTACAGACAAAACAATGAGTCATCTTTAAAAGCTGCAAATTGATTGGGTTGGGATCATGTGACCCATCAGCGTCGTGGGTCCTTCTAATGTATTTTATAGCGAGCAAACCAACAGAGAAAAGATATAGTTGCAATAGAGGTAACAGGACAGTCCTGTTTGTTTATTTAAAGAAGAAAGAGACACTGTGTTTAAGCAGTCAGCCTAAAATGCCCTCTTCTTTAATGTTTCATTTTTGTACTACACATTCAGAAGAGTTCGGTATTCCTTTAAAGGGAGTTGTTCAGTACAGAAGAAGAGGCTAGTCTAGACAGACAAATTGAATAAAAGCAACACAAGCACAGAGTAGATAAAGCACAGTTCAGCCTAACCTGCCACAGGGTTTATTTGCCCTTTGCAAATTTTTTTCATTTAGACTGAAATTTCCCATTCTGCATGTCTGTTTCAGGCTGGTTTTTATATACATATACAGAATTTGATTGAAAAAATATCACCGGTTTCTGTGAATGGGGCTAGGCAAAACACACTGTTTTCTCTGTGTGGTTCCCCAAGAAGACTTTTGTGCCACTACGCTATAGATGTTCAGATTTGACAGCGAGGCTTCCTCTTGCTCAAGGACTTGCCCAGTGCTGTTAAGAAAACAAAAAATCATGCCTACACGGGGCTAGGTTATGAGGGTTTGATAAACTACCGTGGGTGCAGGCTTAATAGAGGCTTGCTAGTGCTTTACCTGCCCCAGCTGTGCCCCACCCCAGGGCTTAGAAAGACTTTTCCTGCCATTTCAGCCATAGCCAGAAGCTGAACTGAAATTAGGGGGAGGCTTTCTCCAGTGTCCTTCCTACCTGTGATGCCCAGGTACGGGAGGGGAGAAAGCCAGCAGGAATCTGCTGTTCCCGAGTCCTTCACAACCCCCAGAAGATGAGGAAATGGTGTTCCCTCTCTATTAAAGACCAAGAAATGGGGTAGAGAGGGGATTAAGTAAGAAAAAATATCAATTAATCTGGGGATTTCTCATTGGTAACACCCTGTGATCTGGCACTTTCTACCTTCAAAGCACAGCTGCTGGTGTTCACTTGCAGCTGTGAATGCTGAGCAATTCTGCAAATCAGATCTGAGGCTCAAGACAGGCTCTCAGAAAATAAGAAATACACAACAAAGCAGCACTTCAGTGGCCTGCCTAGGTTTGCTAAGAAGCTGCAGCCCTGCCTCCTCCTCTGCACAGAGAACTCAAGATAGACATTCTGGTTTGGGTGGTGTCACCCTCATTACTGATTGAAGACACAGTATTTATGGTCTCACGAGGGGTCCTTGTTATGGTATTTCATGGTTGGTTGGCAATAAACACAGTTGGCCCTGTGATTAATTTCTCCACCGCGCTTGTGTGACAGCTGGATTGGGAGCTGGCTTCTTGCTCCCTATTTACTTGCCCAGTGCTAAAGTGGTTTGAATGCACCGTGACCTAGAGGTGCTTCCAGAGTCAAGGCTGATCTACTAATATATAAAGATAGATCTCTCTGAGATTCTGGGTGACACCTTCCAGGCAGATAAATTCATTAAATTACACTGCTTTGAAAAACCACCTCATCCACTAAGCCAAAGAACAAATTCTGAATTATCAAATGAAGTGTGACAGCTCTGCGAGCACAAGAATACATTGTTATCTCAGGTGAATAAACTGAAAATCTAATGTATCAGCTGGGGAAAAAAGTCTTTGGAAAGGCCTCCTCTCTCATGATATAACCCAACAGAAATCCTAATCTACTCTAACTGCAAAATTTGGAGGAGCAAAAGACAGAAACAAACAGCAGGATGCAATGAGACACTTTACTCTCTAAGCATGGAAGGATTTAAATATACAAAGTTAATTTCATTGCTGGGTTAAAAAGCATTTTATTTGCTGTTAGGGAAAGATATCGATCCAAACACTGTTATAGCCTAACTTCTTTTTTGGAACGCATTAGAAGTTCGGTGCCATGTCTTGGGCTAAGAGGTAAACTGGTGCAGAGTTAGGCCCTGAATGTTTACTTTTGTTTTGGCCTTTAGCATTACATTAACCAGAAGGGAAGAGCATGTTTTCCTTCAATAGCCCTTGTATCTCACTGAGATTATTGGGTTAGGTCCTAAGAAAATTGGGATTTGAATAAGTTGTATTATGCTCAGAGTAAAAGTGGGCAAACACAATTTCACCTTTTGATTTCAAAGCATCTTGAAAAATAAAGGAAGAATTAGAAGACCTTCACCAAACAGCCAGATAATTAGAGATGCTGAGAAGCAGAAGTCACCAGGTCAAGGCTCCTTACCTAACCTGAAGGAGGGCCAGGAGGTACCTAGAAACAAGCTTCAGAGCATTTGATGGTAAATACTGCTGTACAAAACTTCTGCAATGAAACCCCAAACGAAGCAGGTAACTCAGCAGAATTTTGATTTTCTTATAGCCACCATACTTGGTCAATACACTCCAAAACATCCACCCGGATTCAGACTGTCTCACAACTTTGGGTTGTGGCTTGAGTAGACCAGGGCTGAATTTCAGTCGAACAGTTCTATTTATAGTTTCCAGCAGACACCAGGCCAAACTCAGTGGTTTTGCATGGTTTCCATCTGAAAGCCGGCAAAAATTGGCCATTTCAGCTGATTTTTTGCTTTGGGTTTTTGGAGCGGAGGAGAGGAAAGAGGGAAGGTTCATTCAAAAATTGAAGCGATGGGCAAAAATAAGAGTCTACGAACCTCACCAGCCAAAACTACAAAAGGTTGACATAGATCCCTGGGAACAGAAACCACGGCGATTTTCCTGTCTCCCATGGTAAGCAGAGACTATGTGGTGAGTGATAGTGCTGTAGGAAAATGTCTGAGAGGAGCCCCACAAACAGGAGGTGGATTGAATGGACAAGAAGCCAACTGATTGCTACTGGCTGGATCTTGTCCTCCTACATTAAGAACAACTGTTGTAAAATCACCAGCTCATGCATCGGCAGCAAAAGCCTTTACAGCCTGCACCTCTCAGCTGTGAAACCCCAAAGCACGCCAAGAGGAAGCCATGTGGTCTTCTCAGTGGTTGGAATAAAAGTATGGGAAGCCTGGAGGTACTGAGCCACTGACTCAGTGTGACTGTAAGGAAGTCACTCCACCTTCTTGTGCTTCAGTCATACTAGTCCAAATTAGCTTAAAAAGTAGGAATCACTAAAAAAAGTACCCACTCTGACTAACCTATTTGTTGAGTCACCATGCATGTGATGTCTCTGGAAGATTTCTTGGCATATGAAACACCTTCCCAAAAAGATAATCACTCTAGATAGCTCAGGTTCACAATACTGGAAAGGGAGCTCCTTTTAAAAGAAACTAGAAAATGCCAATGGAAACTATCTGTGGAGGCAAAACTGACCTACAAGTCCAGATGCCGTTTTCCAAAGTGACATCTGGAGTCATTGTTATTTTGCTGTTGCTCATTTGGATTATTTGCTATCTCATCATAATTTTCAAAGGGATGGAACAAAACAGACCAGAATGAGAAACTGCTGAAATGGACTTGCTAAAATGGAAGAAGACGTCAAGATATACTTTTTTTCCTTTCCTCCAACTGGATGGAAAGTCAGTGAAGCTGAATGATATTATCCTGCATTTATCTTACATTTCTGTACTGAAAGGTACACAGCAATTTGGCAAGCATTAAGAAGACTTCAGTAAAACTTAAGTGAAAAAAAATTAAGTAAAATGGTGTTATTCACACAGTACAATGGCATGAAGAGAAAATACATTAAAAGTGTCAAGCCCGTTCTCCTCCTCTGATCCCAGCAGTATTCTCCCAAAGCCTTGACTCCATCTCCCAGGTAATGCACAAAGAAATGGGGGCAGACACAAAAGCTATATCCATAGCAGAAAATGAAATGCAGGCTGAGAGCTGGATTAAGAATCCCAAGCACGATGACCTTTTGTGCTGGCTTTAGCTTAAGAGGAGCTCAAACACAGAACACGCCTCTAGCGAGCTAAGGAACAGCCAAGCTATAGGTATCTGCTGTAGCATACCCTTTCTGATCCATGCAGGTATTACAAACAAAAGCATTTGATCATGCCAAGGTGCCAAACCTGCCCAGTATTAGACTTGCCAAAGAGTGTGAATACATGCAGAAACATATGCCCTCTCCTGCTTTGTTCCCTTGACCATAAATTTGAGGCAGTGCTGAACAAAAGACTCTTAAGCTCATTAATACAAAATGTTAATCACTCTCAAGGAGACTGGTTTTAACCCTAATCAATGGATATATTTGTACTGTGTGGTTGTCAACTAGGAAGATTATTCAGAGAAAAGAGCAAAAATAAATCCTAATTTATTTCTGTAAGGATGGAGGTTACCAGAATGTATTAGACCACATGCACCACTAGACCTATGCATGCTAGTTGAACATAGCGTGGTGCCAAAGAGTCAAGCAACTCACCCCATGCCTAAGTAGAGCTCAGGTGATGTAGGTGGAAATCACAAAAAGCTGATTCAGGTGGAAAAGGTCCTCTGGATGTCATCTAGTACAACCCCTGATCTTCTCATTCCCTGAACAAAGCAGGACTAGCGCTGAAGTTAGGTCAGGCTATCCAGATGAGTTTTGGGTATCTCCAAGGATGGAGATTGCACAGCTTCTCTGGACAACCTCTTCCACCTATTAAAATAACTTGTGAAATCATTTTTCCTTATGTTGAGCTGGCATTTCCCTTTCTGCAGCTTGGGTCTGTTGCCCCTTGTCTTCTTTTTGTGCATCTAGAAAGGGTCCAGCACCACCTTTCTCACATCCCCTACTAGGCTGGTGTTAGCCCCCGCCAAAGCCATCTCTTCTCAGGCTGAACATGCCAAGCTCCGTCAGCCTCTCCTTGTACATGGTGTGCCCCAGTACCCAGCCATCCTAGTAGCCCCTCACGCTCACTCCACTTTCTCAACAATCCTGCAGCCCTGCTGTGAGCAGTGGCCCAGCCATAGTCAACACTGAATCATAGGAAGATTTAGACTGGAAGGGACCTTCAAGGATGGGTGCTGGTGTGGGTCCTGCCCTCTCCTCAACAGCAACAGCATTCACAGATGTAGCTGCTGCTGCTGCTGCTGCTTTTGGTGATATCAGGCTAACAAAGTTTGAGAAGCCTTATTCTAGGGTGGAAACTTCTAAAATATGCCTAGATCCCGCAGCTTCCTGCAGCTGCTCAAAACCTCCCTGACTTCATATGCATGCCTGAACACAAGATACAGGATCTTCATATTTAAAGGTTTTGGTAGCATGTGTATTACTCTGTGGGAGTCTATTTATAACTCATTGATGCTCGCAGCACTGGCCTCTTTGTACTGCCTGCTGGTCATGTAACCTGGCTTTTGCCCAGGACGGTGTTACTGGAAGACAGCGGGTATCCTGGCTATGCTTTGAGAAGTGGCCAAGAGGCAGCTGAGCACAGTAAAGAACATAACATGGACCTTTGCCCTTCCCAAATTGTAGGGCTGGCTGGGCAGTGGTCTGGTCCCCAGGGTATTTCTGCTTCCATTTACCTCAGCTCAGAGGCAGAGCAGAGGAAAATTCCTGGTCATACATACACTAGGGGAAGCGACTAAGCTGGACCTCTCTCCTGAAACTAACAAAACATCTAAACCAGAACTAGATGTGCAGGTTTAGGCAACTAACTCCGACCCCTTGCAGGGACTGAAGGACTTGGAGAGCAGCAGCCTCCCACTCTCTCAGGGAAGTCTCAGGGGACTGTCCACCCTCCCAGAGCCACGCTGCAGGCTTGCACACCATCTCAGGCAGACTCTCCATCTCATTTCTCCAGGGGTCACATTTTCATCTTGTCTTTCACCCCTTCCCCCATCTGCAAGAAATAGAAACCTCTTTTTCCCTCTCTCTTGAACACCTACTCCTCTGGACTCACCTTCTTCCCCCATTCTGTTCTTAGGAACAGCTAACCAGCCTAATGTTTACATGGTGAGAGCCAGGTAAGACACATCCCACAATAGTGCTTGTACCTCATTGTGGTCCCAGAAATTCTAAAATAGTTTTCAATCGCCCTTTTTTCCAGGGCAAGGACTCCCACAGTTGCTTATGCTGGCATTAATGCAGGTTTTAGCTGCCCGAGAAGCACAAAGCACATGTACACAGCAGAGAATCGGGTCCCACGTATTTCTTTAGTAGATTAAAGATCTTATATTAGTTAAAAAGACACAAATGTCAAGGGGAAAAAGGACTGCATAGCATAACTCTCAGAAATAGTCAGATTCCAATTACCGTAATTATATCTTTCAAAGGTAAGGTATGAAAATTATCGCTTAAACGAGGGAACAAGGAAAGCAGAGAGAACAGTGCCTTATTTCTCATCTTATCTTTGTCTCCATGACATTGTACTGAATTGCCATGATTACATTTTGTTAAAATCTTTTCATTTTTCTCACCGCTCTCTGAGGATGTAAGGCTGGGTGAACAAAGCAGGGTTATCAACCCAAATTCAATTTCACAAACTCCTAAAGGGAAATATTTCTGAAAATGCAGACTTCAGAAAGATCAGATTCCTGTTTAACTTTCCTTTATGTGTTTGATAAGTGCATGAACAAGAGCAGATGCTTCAGTGTTGGGGTTCTTTTTGGTTGGGGGTGTGGGGGTGTAGCAAAAGTAAGGGCATAAAAACATCTCCCGCAGAAGGAAGTTTTGTTTGGCAAAACATGCTGCCTTCTCCAGGTTTTTCTCCTTCCTGCCTTCCTGACACCTCCCCGTGACATCTGCATCTTCCTCCTCTTGAGCAGCTGGAAGTGGCTCCAGCTCTCATCACACCATTGCTGCAATTGCCTCTCACAGGCAGCATGTTCCTGCACTGGCTGCCGCTGAGCTCCCCACCAGCTCCTGCTTTCCTCCCAACTAGACAGTGTCTCCTGCACCATGAGTTACACTTCATATAACCTCACCCCATTAAATGGTGAATCTACCAGTGAGAGTAATACTTTTCTCTTTGTCCTTTTTTTTGAACATTGATGGCACCAAAATAACTCAGGATTTATTTTCTTCCAGCAAACTCAGTTCCTCAACTCAATACAAGGCCTTCATCCTTCTCAACAGCTCAGGAACCTTCCACAGACTTAACCCCACGAAGGAAAGGAGAGAGGAAGGGCAAGCATGCAGCGGTCTGCATGGGGGAAAGGAATCCTCTGCCGCTGTACGTTGGTGAGCAGGGAAAGTATCATCAGCGATGCCACTTAGCAGAAACCCTCGGCTTTTACTTGCATGCTCCCAAGCCCTCCAGATGACTCCTGGGGAATTCACAACTACACATAACCTGACGTGGAAATGGGACTGAACTTAGAACGAACATAGCAAGAAAGCTGTTTTGTTGTGAGAAACCTCCTCTACTATATTATTCATATTTCTCTGCCTCTAGTGGAAGCACTGAAAGAAAAGACTTGGTCAGGTGAGGCAACTATATGGTTTCAGCTTCCTAAAGCAAATAATTCACAGACCTAACAATGACCAAGACAGAAGGAGGGTTATTAACATTGCTTTGGACTTTGATGGAACAATTTGATGACTGATTTTCAGCCTCTTTTTGAAGTAGAAATTTGTAGTCATGAACGCTGCATTTCGAGGTAACCCTGCTTAAATTAAACCAGACAGCACTGAACTCTCCTTGGAACCTGTTAAATTAATGGCAGAAGACTTTAACAAAGCCTTTTTTCCCCCTTCTAAACTGTGTTAAGTGTGGAATTAGTGCTTTTAAAACAAAAATGCAATTTAAAAATTCAAAGTGTTGAAACTCATACAGAGCACTTAGCTTCTTCAGTAATGCCAGACAACTCCTACGCACACCAGGTCAGGGTAATATGGGTCAGAAATGAAAAAATGCAGATAAAAGCTCAGTTATAAACTATAGGCATAATGTTTAAGACAAATAAAAGTATAAACGTAATGGCAAGAATTCCAAGCAGACAAGAACCAGATGAGAAATGAAGTGCATATTTCGAACAACCATTTGAATAACTTCAGTTATGGATGCGGTAGATTCTTGCTTGAAGCCTTGAAATAAAGGATGTGTGTCTTGTAAGAAGCTATGTTTCGGCACAGTAAGGAATGATGACCTTGACATGGAAATCTTTAAGTAAAATTTTCTGCTCTTTGTTTGCTGGAGCTCACACTTAAGGATAATACAGCTACCTGCCAGCCTTACAGTCTTTGAATCTTTGCATATGGATGTATGTATGCAGAGCTCTCCATCTAGTGGCAGTTGGAAAGAGCCGTGTCATGTTGCTCATTTGGTCGAGGTTCAATAAGATTGTTGCTGCGCACTGCACACGCACTGCACGTGCACGTATAGGTACAAAGCAGCACTACCAACACAAAGCCCATCTCAGCCCACTGTCCAGCCCTGTCTTTGCTGACTACCTCCTTCTAGCTGGGATAGGGGCAGCCACAGCCTTTTCCTGTTGCTAGTAATAATTATGAGGGAGAAGAAGCCTAAAGATTCATCATCTTCTTCACGGCATTCTCACCCTACAAGTGCCTATCCTTTGAGATAAGGAAGTTCTCTGAATCCTTGTTAATGTGGATGTCCAAACCCTGGAGTCGGTGCAGGTGAGATGATGGGGCACAGAGCAAAGTAGGGATGAGAGGACCACCAAAGCTCCTAGCCAGCTCTGTGGACATGTGTCTGTAAAAAACACCTTTACAAGGAGCAGAGAGAGCATGTGAGGGAAGAGGAAAAAGGGAGGAAGGCGACAAGGAAAGAAATAAACTTTTCTCATCCAAACTTTTTTGCGTGTTCATCTATAAACCAAACAAAACCTCTCTGCAGTTCCATTGTGGTCACTGAGCTGGTAAATGCTAGGTCTAGGGACATATCAGAGAGTGTAGGATTAACACTGCTCCTTCATCTGTGTTTCCAAAGTGGATTTTTACATAGCTGGAGGTTAGCTCTGCATCAGTGACCAAAGTTAAGAGTGTCTCCCGCTCTCGCTCCGGTGACAACCAGGTATTCCCTGTGGGTGCCTGACAAGTGTGGGTACAAGTGTTACCCTTCACTCTTCCTCTCCAACAGAGCTCTCACTGAATTCGGTAAGAGACAGCCCCAAATAAGGGGCAAAGCTCCCTGCATCTGCAGTCTCGCAGGCTTTTAGCCAATTCTTATGCAGCTGATTGTTGGCTGGCTTGCAGATTTTCCAGCTGTCTGATTGGATTTCCCCCCCTCCCCGCTCTCCAGCTGATGGATTTATATGCTGGCCAGATGGTCCCAAGCTGGGATCTTGCCTCTCTCTGCTTCCTCATTACGCTGTTTCTCCAGAAGTCAAGTTGCTGTCTGCCACTCTCTCTTTTCTAAACTCTGTTGTCTGATGCTTTTTCGCATAAAGATAATCTCATACCACCTTTACATGTCCCACCGCTAGCTTGATGCATGACTGGCTGTCAGTGAAAACACTTGTATGTGTCAAGGAGCACGACAGTGCCCCACCTCGGACTCCATTCAGGGGCAGAGTGATTAATAATTGACAACTCTACCAGAGGAGAACCACCACCCTTCCCAATGCTACAGACGGGATCCACCTACCTGAGATCATCTAAAAGTCTGGTGTCAAAATTTGACATAGTTAGTGGAGAGAGAAGTAGGGACTCTGGAAGGCAACTCTGCTGGTGTGTCTTAGCTGCCTAACCTAGGAGCTGAAGAACCTCCCTCAGGGGTTTCTTTGTGTTGCTTCTGCCTTTGTATTTGTGTTTCTCTACGTCAACCCTAAAGGGAGACTGGCTTCCTCGATGCCTACCTTTGGGCAGAGGAATGCCATCCTAGACTGCAGGGACCTTGATCAAAATATTCAGAAAAGCTGTCTGGATGGCAGACAGACAGATTGCTCAGCACAACTTTTTTTAGTGAGCTCTGCACTATAAAATGAAAAATTTTATTCAGCATATTGAGTCTTTTGGCATTTTCTTTCCGGAACTATATAGTAAGTATTTTGTCCTTTGCATACAAATCATAGTTTGCTACAAAGATACCAGATATACACACCTATATCACTTAAGAATGATAAAGAACCAGTAGAACTTCAAGTATTATTTTTAAATGGAAGAAACATAAATATTGGAGGCAACATCAATCCAATGTTGTTTGTTTTTTTCTTACCACAACACAACCAGCGAGCAAGAAACCAGATTATAAACAGAACAAGAAAAGAAATCCATGCAGGTTTTTTCAACATTAAACAGCTTGCCCCTTCTGCCCTCTCTCTCCCTAGAGGAAAATAACTGCTCTTGAGGCAATAACATTTGGATATCCAGAAAAAGCATTACAAGTTACCTTTACAGAACTGTGCAGAATTGCATAAACAGGGCATGATTCAGTATATGGAGGTGACTTTTTTTCTTGCCATCAGTCTCTCCTATCTTAAATGTTTGAGCTTTAGGGTGATTATGTGGCTTGACATTTCCACTCCACTGACACATAAAAGAAGTGATGTTTCTGAGAGCTATCGCTTCTTTGAGGCAGTGTCCCACCCTTCCCTGCACACACACGATCCTTCCCTTTGAGCTACAAACACATGTACAAGCAGCAGATAGCTTCTGGGACTCTTAGACCAAATGCATCCTGGCTGCCTTTTGACCTGCTTCTGCTCCCTTTAAACTCAACAGAAAAATTCCCCTTAATTCTAATATGAGCGGGAACTAACTTGCTGACCTCCTCCATGTGCGTCTCTTGGGTGGCCTTTTTTCCTTCTTGACTCTGAGGGGGTTCCCTGGTCATCTTCGGTGCTAAAACCTGTGGCAGCATCCTTCAGTTTTGATCTTCCAGCTTACAAGGAGTCACAACACAGCTTCTTTCACAATACTCAAATAAAAATCATAAAGTTGGGAGACAAGAAAAGAATAGGAGGGGAAAGGAAGGACATAGATGGTCTTTCAGTCCCGTTGACTGCCTATTGCTCAGTTTTTCTCAGTTTTTTCCACTGCTGTTTTTGTTTTACTTTCGTAGTTAGTCAAGAGAATTTCTATATGTATGTTGCTCATTTACAAGTTTCTTACCCTCAGAATATGAGATTTTAATTTCAACCTATAAATTAGTTGGGTTTTCACTTTAAAACACATTAAAAGGGAAGTGACAAGAGCATTTGTGTTCTTATGGTATCCAAGTGCCTACCCCTGAAATCCTTGTATGATGCTTCTAGTACTGGCTGCATACACAGAAGATCCATGCTCACCTGGGAAATGGTAATGTCCCATCAGGAATGGTACCATAAAAATTCATATGAGAGAAAGATTTGAGTATAATAAGACATTCTGGACATTTTTCATACTGGGAATCTCACCTCTGTGAAACACAAAAAGGGCAATTAAAAATATTTATTCAAGCACCTCCCTCTGGATATTGAAACATGAAGGGTTCATTATGCAATGCTGTAATTGCAGCAAGAGAGGACAATTTAAAGTAACTAAAAAAATTGATTTTGACACAAATGCAAGATTGTTCCCTGGCTAGATAATGGTTATGTGCATGGGAGAAAAAAAAGCCTTTTCCAATTGCAATTGAATCTTCATTTGGAAATTAAAAGAAAATAGGATAATGGGCAAAACTTGTGTGCAGAGCCATCCAAGAATGCAGTGGGCAGTTTAGCAGAGCTCTTGGTTCAGACAACAAGAATAAATTAAGAAAGAGAAGACAATTTGTCTTAAGCTTTTGCCATATGAATTTCAGCACACTACGAAAAACGCTACTGCTATCCTCCCTTTACAGCAGAATTCCAAAGTCATTGAGACCCTGAACCCACCCTTAACTCACGTTGCTTGACCATGACAGTGACGTCCCAGCATTTCCTCAGCTTCCCAGATGGTACCTTGGTCCTGGGAACCAAATACCACATGAACATTGTGCTGAGACCACAGAAAACTTTGATCTTCTGAGTGCAAGCTTCAGAGGAAGCTTCTTCAAGCGATGCCGAAGTCACTTGTTCAAATGATGAGAAGGCTACCAGTCCCTGTCCTAGGGGGAATCTGGCTTCTTGTAATCTGTGGGCAGAAATAACTGCAACCAACCACTGGAAGCTACAGAATTTTTTTCTTGAGGAAATATGAGCAACCAAATGGGGTTGGGTTTTTTCGCGTTCTCCATATAGTAAATGCACATTTTTTGTGGAACCAATAAAAGTGCATCTTTTACTGGATGGTTAAATTTTTTAAAAAAGTGCAAATTTTTAAAAGAACAGCTAGGCATGAAGATGGATTCAGTTGCTTAAAAACAGATGTCCAGTGATCTTCTAGACTCCCTACAGCACCGGACATCTGGACATGGCTAGCAGATATGTCACAGGATTTATGGGGCATCTGTACTTTTCTGGAGCCACAGCTGGAGGACAAGCATGGTACCCTAAAATGACATCTGCTGTCTATGTTTAGACAACTAATCTCACACCAGTTCTCTGTGTGAGCACCTGTGGATAGCTTTGGTCAACTCTTTATAACAGGCTAAAGGAGCTGATGAAACCAGCTGTTACTAAAAATCTGTCTACATCTAAAGGATTATATAATGAAAGGAAGTTTTATAATTCAGTAGTGCAGCATCTCAGCTTTCATGTTCTTTTATTTTCCTCAGAGTTGCCTTTTTAATGGCCAAAGGAGAAATGTACTTACTCACAAAAGATGTTCATTGATTTCAGCATGCTGAGGACTAAGCCCCCAGCATGGCTATGTGTGTTTTGTGCTTCACATAATTTTGTAGATAGATAGGCAGTAAAGAAACAGGGTGTATTTTGCCTAGGGAGGGTGGAAAGGGAATGCAACATCCCTGCAAGCTTTAGTTGTTTGAGGTGAAGACTCCCTGACCGGCAGAGGGGTTTGAGTTGTCCACCCATGGGTACTTACAATGCATGCCAATGCTCCATTCACTGATACACTGATATTTCCAAACTTTGCTGATTCTGCCTGCCTCAGCTTTGTGCATTACCCTTTTGACTTTCTGAAGAGCATTTGAATAGAATGAAACAACCTTGTTCCCAGCATGATCACAGTTCTCCCGATGAACACAGCATTTCATCTGGTGGCAAGCTTCTGGTGTCTTTTAAAAGATACCAAAAAAACCCACCCCAACAACAAAAAGGGAACAATGGCTTAAAACATGGGAATAGGAAATTCTACTGTTTCCCTCTCTACTATGATTCAGCAAATGACTTCATAGCTTTTACTCTAACTTCTTCTGTACCCTAGTCAAAATCAGATGACAATTAAGAGTGGAACAACACATCCAGTGGTTCATCCAGGATTTGGGTACTCCCCAAAAAAATATTTATAGAAAAATTGCTAAATATTTGCAATCTGTTTTTCTGTCTGTATCGTTGAAAGTATTTTCAAAAATCGCTTCCTAAAAATACATATTCAACCACAGTTTTATCGACTGTGAAGGAGTAGGCTTTGTTTTCTGAAAGTTTCTTTTCCAGTTGTTCATAGTTTCTCTATCTTATCTCAGTCACTTCCAAGGATCTGAATCTTTTCCTGTGCCAACCTTCCTCTGAAAGGTGAGAGAAGGCTCTGAGAGGAATGACAGAAAGAGAAGAAACATAATGAAGTATCCTCGAAATGCTTACAAGCATTGCCCCTGCAAGCGATTTCCTAGGTGACTTCAGCAAATTATATGTTATAAAAAATTTCTTTTATTACAGTAACATACAGAGGCACTAAGCAAAGATGAGAGCCTGATGGTGCAAAATACTGGTAAAAATAACAGAGCAAAATCTTTTTTTGACCCCAAGAGCTATGGACTTGCTGGGAAAGGGAGTGAGCTCTCTAATTCAAGGAAACAGTTGGCTTTTAACCGTTCTGCATAAAAAGTGGGAGGGAATTGCTTTCTAGAGAGGAAAAAATTTGGGTTATGGTCCAAATCCTGGAGTAAGAAGAACAAAGCAGCATCTTTCTTTAGGAGGACAGACTTGTCCAAGTCTTGCTATATTATTGTAAATTCAGTAACGAAACAAATGCCTCATACTCACTCTTACCAAGGCTTGACTTACTTTCTCTGAGTCTGATAGCCTCCAAGCCACTCGTATTACCTTATCTCAGCTGTCATTATTCAGGACAGCACTCCTCGTATTTCAGCTTCTAAATAACAGCCTTGTGTTTGATGCTGTTGATTATATTATATTGTAATGCTCTGTTTGGGCTTTTGATTGTAAAACCACATCTGCGTCTTCTTATTGTATTTAGAATGGAGAAAAGCAGTTATAAAAGTAAGTGCAGGAACAGAATTGTGCAGTTCAGTGAACAAACAAATTAATGAAAGCACCTTTATGAGAAAAAAAGAATAACTTTGTTAGTCCCCATAAATAAGTATCAGGCATCATTAGGAACATCAATACAAAAACGTATGCAACCTGAAAATATGTGTATATTTGGGATGGATCAAAACTCTGGATAACTAGAACATTCCTATCCACTGTGATTTAAACCTCTTCCTCTCCCATTTACTCAATAGTTAAAGAATTCATTTAGCATGTAAAACTGGGTTTGGATTGCTCCTTTGCCCAAAAGGGCCAGAGTCCTTGGATCTTCCTAAGTGAATGCCTTGCTGTCTTTTATTCCAGATATTGAGCTATTTCCACTTTCTCCTATGAAAATTGCTGAGTCTTGGCTCAAGTACTTTATTCACTAGGTTGGAGGAAAAAAAAAAGAAAGAAAGAAAGAAAAAAACCACTCTACGTGCATGAATGAACCTATAACCTGCTGCGCAAACTGCCAAATAAATAAATAGGGTTTCAAGCCTGGTTTCCAAGAAAGCATCCTTGCTTATGCAAGCAGTATCTGCCTCAATGTGTCCCTCATGTAACATTTAAGGCACTGTTCTTGGAGGTGGGATGCTCAGATTTAAACCTATCAGACAGAAAAAATATTTCTATTCAGACATCCCGCAGCCTGGGTGAGTGCCCTCACCATTGATCAAGGAGGGTGGTGATAGCTACCTCTGTGCTGCTTTTGTAGATGAGGCTTTGAATTGCTTTGCCTTTATTAAAAATGAAATGAAACCATTTTGTCTGTACCAAACAAATCTTTCTTCCCCCTCCCCCCCCCTTTTTTTTTTTGCATTCTGTTTAACAACAAAAACTGAGTGTTTTCTTTTCAGCATTATCTAAATCGGTTAGCTCTCTTGATTTGGGTGCTGAAACAAAACCCAATTATTCACTCAAACTTTATTCATACTGGATCAAACCTCCAGCCTGTAGCAGAGCTGGTGCACAATGCCACCCCTGCAGAAGAAGGATCTGCTCTGGGAATTCTGGAATAGAGACAGACTTTCTCCCAACATCCTACCCATCTATTTAGATATTCCGTCATTGTTTGCTATTTATATCTAAGCAGCTTTCCGTTGCATGATAAAGACCCGAATGAAAAACACTTCACAATGCTGATGGGAAACTATCTGAAGCAGGAGCCACATGGGCTCTCGACATCAGAACAAAGGAGGATTTGAAGTGTTTGCTAATCCTTGTGGACCTTTTTATAGGGCCAATTTCGTTCGCTGACTAGAACAAAATACAACAGATGAAGACTGATAATATATGTTAAATTCTCAGACAGCATTTTGCAGTACAGTTTGGTGAAATCTTGCCATTCTGCCTGATAGACATGAAGTTCTTCAAAAACGGGACAGGAAAAGCTGACCTCACTATAGTAAGCAGAATAAACCAGTTATACTTAGTCTCGTTGGTGTTTATAAGAGGTTTTAGCTGGCTTCCTTCCTGACTGGCTATAATTGGCACAAACAATTTCCTTCTTTGAGAGCAGCTGTCACTGGTGTAGTTTCTCTTAGGGCCAGGAATGGAATAAAGCATTTCTCCTCTCGAAACATCCTCCTTCGTGTGGAGGCCTATAAACAAAGGGTAATGATAACCAGACGTTCATCAAATTGTGGGAAGGCGATTAGTGGGCTGCCACAAGAATTAGTGTTAAGCCTAGGTATAATTAACGTCTTTAGTCTCTTCCACAATCTAATAAAATCTAGCTGCTGGAAAAACTTTTTTAATATTCATGCAATTTTCTCATTTCCTTGACTTACTTGCATAGTGTTAAGGTAAAGATTGTTATACCACCTTTAGCAATTATTCTTTTTTTACTGTGGATTTTTCCACTGCTTGTAAATGACTGACTTCATAGACACGTCTGTCCGTACTAGAAAGCAAACCAGAGTAGTTTAGAAGTAAGGTGACGGTGAAAGAAGATGTTGCTATTTAGCACCATTCATAACCTTTAAGTCCAGAGGGGCCACTGTGTGTAAGCCTGACTTACAGAACTGAACCAAAGAGATTTTTCTGAATTAGGAACAGGAAACACAGAACCAGGTGAGATCTGTTGAGCTGATGAGCCTATCTTGGTTTTGTGGGCAATTGGACCAAATATCTTCATTTAAAACTCATCAGGTTCTATTTCTAAGCAAACAACCCTGTCTCTCCTCACCATTTGTTCTGAAAATCTGTTCCAGGACCCCATAGCTCTGTCATTAAGAAAATTTGGGACTCAAATTTATTTGTGTCCAATTTATGACCATACATTTGGAGACGGACTCTAAGTTTCTGAATTAGGAAAGAGAGCTTATTGTGAGAGCTTCCTTAGAGGTCAGGCTCTACTTGCAGTTCAGATTCTCAAAAGCTTAGGGCCAAGCCACAAAAACTTACATTGCATTTTTTCACAGGTCTGATTTCGCTAACTGTTATATTCCCATATTCCCATGGATGAAAGTGGGAAAAGCTATCTCCCTTATTAAAGTATTCCAAAATTTTATATAGGAAACCTTAAAATATGTGTTTGGTCAATGAGAACAATGTAGCATTGGTTTGTGCAATTTCATCCAGAACTAAACCTGCAATTAAAATTTAACATTAGGAGGTAAATGTTTTAGACCAAAGAGCGCACCAAAGCAGGGGTGCAACTTGTGTTGATGACAAATTAAGATTTCATAGTTTAATTATGTATTAAATAGTCCATCAGCTTAATGAAATATAAAATCAGGTTAATTAGTTAATAAGGATAACAATTAAGGAAATACATATATCGATAGATATATAGATCTCCATAAAAAGAGACTGATAATTAAATGCATACCGTTATAACAAAAACATTTTGAAGAACATTTGGGGTTTTGGGAACTGTTACACCCCATCCCAACAATGATTGTTGTTTGAACTAAAAAGCCCTATATGCGTCATTCACGATGTCTTTACCAATGTTTGGCCCAAATACAGGTATTTTTATGTAACTGGCTACTGTCTATTTAGTGGTCTCGCTAAAAACAGAACCTACATAAAATGCATACAAGTGCAGTGCCACCTCTAACGTATCATGAAGATGTAAACATCTTAAGTCCAACACATGATTTGCAAGGCTTAACTTGGACCTCAAATGTTTGTAGATACGGACATAGTTTACAAATGAGGAACAGTATTTACCAATGGTTAAGAGCAGGGCAATGACCAGAGAAACAAATGGGAAGAATTTTGGTTAATTATCCATGATGAATGAGAAGAACAGCCAAAAAGAACATTCCAGTGC
Source organism: Fregata magnificens (assembly GCA_013389945.1). NCBI lineage: Eukaryota > Metazoa > Chordata > Aves > Suliformes > Fregatidae > Fregata > Fregata magnificens. Next base: position 22,728 of record WAAD01037389.1, read on the forward strand.
AAAGCAAAACCAACGTAGGAATAACCAGGAAGTCGTGGTTATTAATTGTAAAAAAATATGAAAGTGCTTAGATGGAAGAATATTACAGCTACCACATTTTACTTTATTTTTTTGTCACAGAAGATGGCATTTTATTTTTTTTATTCATATAAAGGGTTAAAAAAAATCCCTGAAAAGCATTAATTTGTTGTACTGCAATGAGTTTAGAAGCTGAGGATGGTTGATGGTAAGTTTCTATTAAGATATTTATGAGGTTGGAAATAATAGCACAAAGGATTTTTTTAAGATACCAGTAAGGTCACTATCCCCTAACTATGCTGAAAATATGGAAATTTTGTTTGACGGATAGAAGAGGATATCCAAACATATTCTGATATGTACGTAATGAATATGTAATTATTATCAGTTGGGGCATTAAGTGATCTATCTAAAGACACTTTGGAGCCTTTCTCAGGATAATACCCTTGAAATCTGTTGATTTTCGTGCTTTGCCAGGCCAAGAAAGGTGTGAGTATAAGAATGTTAGCAAATTACAACCAAGATTTTGTTTTATAAGTGTCTTTTTTATATTAGTGCTAAAGAATTTTAACTCTTAATCTCTGCTTACATAAGCAGAGTTTGTAATGATTTTTGTAAGCCTGGGCAGGGTTGACTGTAGCAAAAATATTGAGTGGTAATTAAGTTTTATCTAATCCCAAACAAATCTGATGGTTAAATCATTTTATGTCAGCACCGTTCCCTTGGTGTTCACCGTGGTTTTAACTCCTGAAGCATTTAGAGAGAGAAACTACATTCCTCATTTTGCTATAATAAACAAGTCAAATGGAGCCTCAGTTCCTTACAGACAGTAAGATTTTTGTGAGATTCTGCTGATCATTTCAGTAGCCCTTATCTCTTCTTCCATTTATCCTGAACACGGTTAACTGCAATTAAAACAGAAATGGCCACAAGACCTTGTAAAATAACATTAGGACTTTACCTCTGCAAAAAATATTTTGTGCAACATACTCAAGGGTGCATTTGTCTTTTTCATAGCCATATCATAGTTCTGACTGATGGGATGCAGCTCCAGAACTGGACTCCAAAATTTAGGTGTCTGTATGTGTGTGTCTATATTATAGTCAATAGCACCTAGACAGCTATTCATCTCATCCTTAAATGAGCCTCTGCAGACTCCATTTTCTGTAACGACTTGATCTTTGTTGACTATATTGAGACCTCAGCAACCCAGCTCACATTGAGGCACATACCTTGGAGATGCTTAGATTTAGGTGTCTGAATCCACACCCCCATTTTACACCACATAACTGGCTAACACATCAAGGTCTTTTTTTTCAGAGAATCATAGAATCGTACCAATTAGAGAATAATTAAGGATGGAAGGGACCTTAGGAGATCTTTTGTCCAGCCTTCTGTTCAAAGTAGGGTCTACTTTGTACTCTTTGAGCTGTTAGAGCAGTCCAGGATGTCCAAGACTTTATCTAGTCTGATTTTCTTCATTTGTAACCTATGAGCTTCATTTTATACCAGAAATTCTTGTTAATAGTACTGAAGCAGTGACCTTCACTTTTGTACTGTCAAAACCCATTCCATTTCTATTCCTCCATTTCTATCTCCTTGCATTCATTCTAGAAGGCAGCTCAGTCTTTCCCTCTGTTGTGCATGCCCAGCTTCCATTTCTCTTTGGCCTAAAATATAATTTTTAAAATAAAAACACTATCTTCACCTCCAAAAAATCCAGTGATGGATTCACCACAAGCCTTGGTAAGTTGCTCGTTACTTTCTTAAATTTGCTGAGTTTTAACTTCCAACCCTGTATCTTACCATTTCTTCAACTGATGGACGGAGGAGCCTTCAAGAAGCAACTTCCCGTACTCTTTTTGAAAACATATGTGAATATAGTATATTATGTTATGTTTTGCAAACAGAAATTCGGTTCACCATTATATCACCACTCCCTGGGAAGCAACTTCATCAGGTAGGAGTGGAGGGCAAGGCATGTCCATCTGGCGATAGCTGAAGAGTGGTAACTCAGCAAGGCATTTCTGGAGCTCTCATTCACCCTTAGTGAACTTCTCTAGTGAAGACAAATCCTTGGAACACAGATGTCACAGCTGTGTATATCATTGCCAAAAATGTCAACAACGGGTAAGCATCCACGCAAAAAGTACCAGCATGATGAATGGTCTGAAGAGAAAGACTTGTAGGACCATCAGCCCCTGCCCCAGCAACGCCGCAGCAGGGCTGGTCTCCATCTCCCCACAGCCATGGGCCCTACCAAGCCAGGCCCACCCACAGGTCCACACCCCAGCCAGGTCTCAGCCCATCCCCATCCCCAGGGAGATGCCCAATGCCTGGGGCTGGGGCTGCCCTGGTGCCCCCTGGCTGCCCTGCTCCTGGCTGGGGCGGTGGGACAGGACAGGCTGCCAGGCCCTGCCCTGATGGGGAAGCCCCCAGGGCAGCCAGCCCCAGGGAGCCAGCAGCCTCCACTGCACCCTGACAATTATACTTCTACTCCACATAGTTAATATGATAGCCTTCTTCAAGGTCCTCTTTCACTAACATGTATAAAAATCTCTTTAAGACTGGAACTTCTCCTAACTTCTTAAAATCATGCCAAATTACCTTCTATATTGCAAGGTTTTTGGTAGAATAAACAGCTAAAGTTTTGAAAGTAACCGCCAAAATAATGGGAATAGCCTGATCGAATAAGATAAGGGGCTTGTTATCCCATATACTCATTTGCATTTTAGGTATCATACTAATTGTTATCAACAACAGTTATGCTATATTTTGCTGGTACAATCATCCTGATTCGGCTGTTTCAACTTTCAGGCTGTCACAATAATTCAACAGAGCAATATTTTGCTTAGTTATTCTTAACTGAGCTGTGATTCCCATCAAAACCTTTCTTTCTCATGAACTTCTTCTTCTTTTTTTTTTTTTTTTAACTAATTCTGCTGGAATCTGCCCTCCCAGGTTGGGTGAGGGGGCACTAAGCCATACCCAGGTGACAATACTACACAGCAGTGGTGCGGTCACAAGTCCCAAATGGCATGTGGACATGATGCCTTCTTCTTACCTGGTGTTGCATATTCATCCCAGGGGATTCACTCCACGGCAGAGTCATTGCAAGGCATACGGTCCGAGGAGATCCTATGTCGGTCCCATCAGTTTGAGGATTTTGTCGCGCACAGTCCTTGAAATGGTTCTTCCATGACAAGGAAAATCTTGTCTCTTTGGAATAAACTGTGATCAACCACACAGCAGGGTTTAGCCACCTAGTCACTGATCTGTATTTTGACACTTCAGATAAATATGACAAGGTGTTTTGCCTTCCATCTGAAGCATCTCATTTCTCATCTAGTAAGCAATTTGCTGCCAAATTTTTAATCAGGGCTCCATCAGAAAACATTCTCCTTTGTCAGCAAATCATGCAACATCTGCCTGGTAATATACTTTCCCCTGCTCCCTGATCCAGATCAACAAATGAAACAAATTTTTAAAAAACCATCAAGTTTCCTGCCTACTCAGAAAAAAATACAACCCTTCTTCAGTCTTGTACTGTCTGACCCCAAATGCATCAATCCTTCCACTGTCATCCCCCTCTTGTGTATGGAGGTAAGCAGAGCTGCCCTGAGTAGTGGGTGGCCTGGCAGGAGACTTTGTTTGCTTAGAGCAAAGAGCATTAAAGTTGGCTCTGGCTGCCGCATGGGTCTGGCAAGCCTGGTGGGTGAGCCAGCCCCATACAATACAGGGAGTGCAAAGAGCGCAGCATTGTGCAGCAAAGGCACCCACCATTCCCAGTGGACAGGAGCCCATCCAACGGCACTGCTCTTCCTTGTGACCCCAAGAGCCAAACACGTCCCCATTTGTATGATCGGTATGGGTCCCATCATGGGGAAAGAAGATGCCAAAACCGCAGTTGCCCTCTTGTATGCGCTTGAAGCAGCTGGACTAGCAGGGGGATTCAGGGATTCTGCAATAGTCTCATTTTCTCTCCCTAAAAACATGCTGTTGGGAACATAACTACGGAAATTCCCGCACATGAGTTCTTGTTGGCATGTATGGAGATTACAGCGTATCCACAGATGGATTTATACACATTAAGAAGACTTGTAGCAGCTTCTAAGAATGTAATCCTTTCCTGTCTTTGACTGTGAGACCTCAGAGAGGAACAGACCGCCTGGGCTATCAGGCCACCCTGCTATAAAAGGCAGCTATACCTTTACACTGTGCTATGCACAAAACTGGCCAACGATTCATGTGAGTGAGAAGTTTTACTCAGAGGATTCATCAGGAACCTCACATCCTAAGCTCTACTGATTTATCTTGCATGAGAAGTGTGGGTGTTTGGAGGAATCCTTTGGTCCTTTCTTGTCTGCCTGCAGAAACAAGAGTGCAGCTGTGCATCCATCTTAATTACAGCATTTGCCTTGCAGTGCTTTGCATTTCCAAAGCTGTCTTCCCAAGACAAAGGTGATAGTCTTCTCTATTTTCTTCTAATCAAAAGCTGAGTCACTCCATTACAAAGCCCGTAGGCCAGATATGTTACTAACACAGTTCCCCAAGTCCCTACAGGTTCACCAAAGTAGTGCAGCTCCAGTTCTGAGAAATAGCTGTGACTGTTGCATGCCTCTATTTAAATTAACTTGAAAATCTTGAAGATAACACTGAAAGAAGCTAAACTGTTTTGTTTCTTCTTTGCTTTCCTTGTTGTTCCTTTAACATCCAATATTACCTCCCTGTGACTTCAGCGAGTTTTTATTGATCCTAGGAACTGGGCTGCTGGAGTCATATTCAGACAGCTTCCTTACACCTGCCTGCTTTAGATATTGCAGCCTCTTTTCTCCCCTTGGGAGGGTCCTTGAAAACAGGCAGACATTGCTCCCTTGTTTCAGATGCCACAATATTTGTGATGCGTCATTTACATGCGCAGATAGGTAGGTCCGTCCAGATCCTCAGAAATATGCAGGTGATTAGGGAGAATTACGGCCTTACACACCTTCAAAAAACTGAATTCCCATCCCTGAAAAGTGGTATTTGCAAGCAAATTCAACATTGCAAAAGTGTTACCATTAAGTCAACGATATTCAGTAAAAGCAAAGGCATTGACTTCAGTGGAAACAGGGGCAGAGCCAGAAAATGTCCATTTGAAAACCGAACCCCAAACACACAAACAGTTAATGTTCACTCGCCCAGAGAATCCTGCCTTCTAACTTTGCCTGGAAAATAGGGTGAGATAGAGAATAATATCTGAATTTCTTTTTATTGCATCAATAATTTTCATTTGGGTATCTCTTTTCCCCAGCATCAATCCCAAACACTACTTAAAAGCAATCTACTCCTTGTCCTGATTACAGAAAAAGCTGGTTTACTACTGTTTATATAGCAGTGAAGTCAAGTTTATATCCCAATGCTATCAGTGTTTCTTTTATATCGCACACGTACGTAGAACAAACTTCCCGGTGAACTACCATTTCTAAAAGCTTCATTACTGAAATTTCAGTCTCGAGTATTACTTCTCCTCACAATCACCGAGTCCATTCCACTTGAGTAGCATTAATCTGCTACATAGACAGAGGCAAGATGTTTCCATTATTCACTAAGATAACTAGTTCCTCAATTTCTGCTGACAAGGTTGTTTTCCAGCTACTCCGACCCAAAAATCTGGCAAGAATTTATTAGGAACATCAAGACACAACCCTCAGGATTAGTCACAGCATCTATGCAAAACATTAAGTCTTTTTATTTCTGTTCTTATAGACCTGGAAATATGGTAGATGGTGAAACTGCAGCTTTTATATTTTATATATTTTATATAGTGTATATATATATTACACTTGATATAGCAAAGCAGTAAGGTCTTAAGTTGTGTAGGATCAGTTTTCTCCTGCAGGTTGCATGCTCACAAACTGAGAAAGCCCAACCAGTTTTTTGCCTAGGGGATACGTGCTTTGTACCAAATTTTCAGGCAGTTTTAAGATAGTCTCTATAATTAGTGGTCTAATTTTGTCATGCACGAATGACTTTACCCACCCAAGTAGGAACACAAAACTCATATTTGTGAACTCAAATTGGCTGAATGTGTGTCCTCAAACGAATGTACTGTGAGTCTGCTGCATACACAATATTAAGTATGGCAGGCTCTGAAACTACAGTCAACAAACTAATATGAAACACTGCAAAATTATTTTGATTGAAAATAGGTGAGGCTAGGAAACAGGCCAGAATGAAAACTTTGACTTTCCTAAACTGGCTCCTGTCCAGATCCCCCAAACACGAGCAAATTCTCCCAAGAGACTTGGGAGCACTCAGAAGATTTCACAGTGTTGATGTGTTGCCCTATAAGGGTGTTAACATTTGGTATCATGATCTCATCATTGCCTCAGCCTAGCAGGATCTAGGACTCTGTTGTTGGACCTCATCCTTCCGGGACACCCTGAGGCCATGTATCAAGGAGGTCTATAAACCCCTGTGAACCAGGGACTCTATAAAACACCAGACAGAATGGACTACTGATAATTCCATTCACGATCCCAAAATATACTTACACTACACAAGTTCTGCACTGGCATCTATAGTCTTGGTTTTCATACCATGCCTGTTTCTGTGTTTTATAAGCTGCCTGCCAGTACAGCTCAAATGTTGTACTCTTAGCCTGATCATTCTTTAACAATTGTCCATTCCTGCTTCAAAGCTTCTCTCTTCTGTTGAATTATCCAAATACGACTAAAGGAACGAATAGTGGCAAAAGCACTAGTTAGTGCAGACAGTGGTCCAAAACTTCAGGAAAAACTATGAGAAATCCTTCTGGCAAATAATGTGTGAACCACCATGGCTTGATTCTATATATGTTTCTTGCAATATTCCATAGGGAAGCATAGTACAGTAGGAACAATTAATCTTATTCACCTACCAAATGTGTGGGGGTTATACACCCTTCTGAGTAAACACCTTGATTTTATTCTTCTCTGCACCCTTTAGTGCTATCTTCTCTATATAAGTAGAAATTGTAATAATAGCAATTGTTATTATTATAACTAATAGCACATTTCTTAAATTGAGGCTGGTTTGAGTTATAAGAACACAACAAGCTTGAAACGGGTGGAATGATTTACTTCAAAAATCACAAAATACAAACCAAATGAATCTTTTTTGAAGTTCTCTTTTCAGCTAAAAACATTGTCAAGTTTCACCCTAGAGCAAATTTCTATGGATGAGTTATAAATCTCTAAATAATGAGGTTTTTAATGAAAACAAGGCTAACTCAGTGTGAACTGTAGCAGAGCAAATTGTGTCACTATAACTGTAACTTAATGGAAAACTACAGAATATTGAAAATGTTTTCTGATTATTGCTTAATTTATCAAAATCATATCATTTACAGCACACTCTAAATGAAGCAAAAGCATATTCAGGGATCTGACAGAGATAACTATAAAAAGCACCAAGCAGCCAAGTAATGAGTAGGTAGAAGTGTAAAAGTCACATGAGAGGAGAAAGTATTATTAGGCTCAATGTAAATCTGGGATTTCAATGGTTATATCAGCTATACGTATGGGAGATGGTGGGAAGAACTGAGGACAGGGGGTGGCTAGGTGGAGGAAGGGGTACAGAACGTGAGTGGAAATGGCTTTGTGACCGGTGAGGTAGTAACATCGTCTGTAACGTTTTCTTCCTGCGGTATGGTATAACTGCTGTATATGCAGGTATTTTTAACTGGAAGCTTGAGATGCAATTAAGCAAATGAACAGCTAAAACCAAAAGGTCCCAAAAATAAAGGAAACGTAAGCAAATTAGCTCTGAAGTAAATAGCACTCATCATTTGTGCAGCATTTTACATTTTCAAGGCATTGTGCAAACACTGACTAATGAAGGGCCTTTTTTTTTGTTCTCCCTGGAGTTCACAGGAATTAAGGCATCTACAAATGAGCAGGAACAGGCCCAAAATGAAGTAGTGCATCAACCAAAGATAACAGAGGAGGGGATGCCAAGCAACAGCTGACTGCTAGGTAGACACATGGAAGATACAAACCTAAAACAGCCATTAATGGCGCAGTGCGGAGCTGCTACAGAGCTAGCTGGTCTGTTATCTGGTGCATTAACATCGTGCACCTGAACCGAGAAGTCCTCCCTCTCAGCCAGGCACAGCACTGTGCTGGGACCAGCTATTGTTCCATCAGCCCTGCCTCTGTGCCTCTGTGGCTCTGAGCCTCTGTGGCTCTGTGCCACACTTCATCGCACAAGAAAGATGTGCCTGAAGCATCACATGGTGCACCGAGAGGATTGCAGACCAAGGAATTGCATCCAACAGGAGCTCACACCAGCTGCAGGGAGAGCCCCCATAGCCACCATGCTGACAGCATTGCTCTTTCTTCTCTTGAAACTCGCCCACCGTCCAGGCAAGAATGGCAGAACAGTGGAATGGAAAACACTCTAAAGCCTAATGCTTATGGAGTTCACTTGTTAAGGGAACAGCCAGGTTCCTGGGCATTAATTTTATGTTGCAAACTCTTACAATAAAAATACATAAACTATTGTGGGAACAGGGGAAGAAACACTTGCCAGTGAATGCCCTTAACGTAAGATGATTTTGCAAGGGCTCCCTCCAGTCTCACAAATCTTTCAGTTTCAGCTGTAAAATGATCCAGTTTTCATCCTTCTCCTCTTTTCCTCTCAAACAGAAACCTCCCAGAGTAACCAGGATTGCAGAAGAAGCAAGTACAACCCCTTTTCAGCTAAGGACACCAGAAACTGGGTTTTACCACCTCAGCCAATATTCCAGCCACCAACCATTTTACAGAAGGTGAGTGTTTCCTTCTCTTTCTTCTGAACAAAAACAGCTTTGATGGTTCACCATCCTGTGAGTTCAATAAATGAAAATGGAGCCGTGGTTCCTCTGCTTCAAACTGAGGCCAATCCCCCCATGTGAATTAGGTGTGCTGAGAACAAACCAACCAAACCTGACTGCTCAGGGGTTTATGCCTAGGTAGGCTTTATGGATCCTACAGGGACTTCAGACTAATCCCACACTCAACTGAGAAAGTAGCAGCTCTGAAAATGGACCCTAGCAGGACTGTCAAGGCCAGGCAAAAGTGCAACCACTTGAGTATTCACTTCTACTGAGGAGCCAGGCACATTACTTGTGCCTCAGTTCCACCTATGTAGCATTTAAAGTGTCCAAGTGTCTTTTTGGATCTGGGCATGAGTGTTAGAGGTTACATTAAAAGTGTGTAAGAGGAGCCCTACACGTCCTGAATGGTCAAACTTCGAGTCCTTAGCAGCAAATATCTTCTGAGCCTTGAAGGCTGGATCACAGAGAGATGTTGAGAGCGTACAAGTCATTTTGTGACTCTGTAGTGGCTGCTGGTGCAAAGCATACATTTTCAAGTGTTTCCAGGACTACAGAAGCCTTGCAGCTGGTTCTGAGTCATTCTGAGCACCAGCAAAGGTGATGAATGTTATAGGAAATGATCTCCAGTTACTTCAAAATATTATTCTGGAATGGAAACTTCCGTGAGCTATTTGCTCCGGGAGATATTTTGTGGTTATTAGGCTCATTTCTGTTCTGTTTTTACAGAAATGCACTGCCTACTCCTGCCCGGGACTTTGCAATGATAGGCACAGCTGCATCCCATGAAGACTATCCAAAGCATCATTTAAAGAAAGCCAGTAAACAAAACAACAAATTATAGCTCACCCAGCAGATGTTGAAGATAGTGTCTCACACTGGCACACAGTGGGGTTCTTACTCCTTATGCCACTAGAGTGAGTATTCACCAAAGCTCTCACAAATCAGAGACTACATCACCTAAGAGGACCAGCCCCAATTATTATGAACAAGCCCAGCAGATCCATTTAGCAGCATCACCACCGTTCTGCTGGCTGCTGTCAGTTTTTCTCCCTGTCTGCACGTTTCCAGGAGGATGGTCTGTTCCTTCCTGATGTAATTTGTGATCTCAGCTGTTCGGCCAAGGGACGATATAACATGGACACATGAGGTCTTACTGGAGATGGGGATTGTTCTCAGGTCTAGGAGCCGAGGCACACTGGCCAGAAGCTGGGACTACCTGCTAATAGTAAATGCAGTGAAGATACAAAACACAATCTTGAAAATTTTCAGATAAAATTTTCCTGATGCTGACTTCTATTCTATTGTGATCTAATATCTCAAAGGAAGTGGTAGAAGCTTCCTGACTTTAGGCATTTAAGCCTCAACTGTTGAATAAAACTTAACAAAATAGACTGCAGTGAGCAGCTTTTCTTTGGCAAGAAGACAGCCTCATCATAAGGGCTTGCTCTCTCGCGTGTCTATGATTTCTGACAGATTACAGTTAGCCAAGTAATTAAGGTAAAGAAAGTAGCTTAAATGGGAATGTAAAACTGTGAGAAAGGAGAATGATTATAAACAGTGCAGACTATATTAAGGGATTATAGTAAAAAGAAAAAAAAAGCCTCAGAAGGATTCAAGTGTTAAGCAGTAGTTAAATAGCAAAGAGAGAGAGAGAGAGAACACAGTCTAATGCCCCTTTTTTTCTTTTTTTTTCCTCTTTTTCTTTGTAATCCAGATTTAGCAGCTGTTTTCGGATGTCTGATGCCCTGGTGTGTGAAAATTGGATGCATTTTCATGAGATTAATTTCCTCAACAGGAATGGGGTCAGGTGAGGGAGTTTTGTAATTTCTTACTGCCAGACAGCCACCAGGACATTGGCGGAGGTCTTTATGCAGGTCTTACGCCTTGCTCTTCCCTTCCCTAAGAGGGAATGCTTGCAGGAGGGAATGGTTGTGCTATCATCTGGTTTAATCTGAGCAGCACTGTGAGTACCGCTGTTTACTCGGGGGCGGGGGGTAGATATGGCACGAAACAATCTTTTTAGTATCTGGTATCCACAGAGAAAGATAGTCTTAAAAGAAAGAAACAGAGAAGACTTGCTGAAAGTGAAGCATACATTTAACAGAGGGCACCTTATACGCCCCTATGGCGTGGTAACCCAAAAAAAGATGGATTTCATCGGAAAGCAGTTTATGACCACAGCTGATTTACAAGGTGAGTCACTGAAGCACATACTCTAAAAGAAGGCAGTGCCCAGTAAAAATTGACTACATGTGGCAAACCACACGCCAGCCCTGCCTCAAATTCATCTGTGCTGGCCATGCTCCTGTGTCCAGCCTATGTACCAAACCTATCCCAGAGCGAGCCAATGCTCCTCTCAGGCTTGGCAATGCCTTTGACAAGATTTTAGCTTAGATTCAGCTAATATATATCAAGCTATTTGCACTCTGTGCCTTTGTCAGTTGAGTGAGGAAAAGAGACCAGCTGAGAATCTGTGTTTAAGTATAATTTAGCCTGTCAAGCAAGAGTGCGCCTTGGTTGGGGGTGTTTAAACGGGAATCGAGGTCTTTGTGGTGAAACAGCAAGGTCAAAGACACACACACAGCCCTGCCGCTGTTCAAGCCCTGCTTCCAGCTCCAGGCCCTGGGGCGACAAGAGAGGAGCCTCAGAGAGGAGAAGGCAGCAGCTGGGAGAGCTGAGGAAGCCCTGCTGCAGGGGGGGAGCAGGCAGATGCCAGCTCCTGGGGCTTGCATTTCCTGAGGCCCACATCCCTTCTTGTTTTTCCTCTGCTGCTACCCACCACCGGTGAGCCAGTCTGCCCGTGCATGTATGTAGCTCCAAAATCAGCCTCCTGCAGAGGTTTTCCCCATACTGAGCTTCCAGGTCTGCCGTGGGGAGGCTGCCACCGGGAAGGAAGACTTACCCCCATGCAGGCACGGGGATGGGAGCAGTGCCAGAGCAGCCACCACCTTTGTACAATCTGCTCTGTATGCAGCCAGCTCGCAGCAACCTAGCTATGCTAACCCTTAAAAAAATCATTCCAAGAAAAACACCTCCTTAAATAGTGGTGATTTGGGTGATTTTAAAATCACACCACGCTGCTGCACAGATCTGCTCTCTGTGGCTGAAGTTTTCAGTACTGTCATTCACTTCCCGTTAGTACTGAACCTTGCGGCTCCAGCTCTGTGTATTACTTTGAAAATTTGCCCATATGTATCTTCCAAGATCTATCAGCTTGGTTTACTGACACAATCAAATGTTTACTGCTTTCAGTGCTGCAGAGCCAATATAGCTGAACAGCAGGCTATATCTACTTCTTGCAGCATCATCAAAATTGCCAGCTAAATTTTGATTTCTGACGCCTTATTATTGCAATGAAGATGTATGGAGGGAAGAAAAAAAAAAGGTTTCATTTCCAGATACCCATCTGATTCTTGAAACTGTCATTGAAACAAAAAATACCCACCCCCACCAACCCAAAAAAGGAACATATTTTTCCTGAACAGTAAACGAGTATCTAAATGCAAGAATGAATTAGATAAGGAAGAACCAATAGGTCATTTTTTACTTTAACTCCACGTAGAACTAAATTCTCAAAAACAACTGTCAGTATTGTGAGCCAAAATTTTGGCACCCATGACTGTAGGCAGTTAATAACGGAACATCCTGACTTAACCCATATTTCATCTCTTTAGGCATCCTCTCTGTATTTTATTGAAAGTACAAATAAACATGACCACAACCGTTCTTTGCAAAAGCCAGGCACCCCCACAACGGGTGTAAGCAATGTGGGACAGCCTAGCGAATATCTGGTTGAAAAAGACCTGGTTAAAACAAACAAACAAGACAAAACAGGTTTTTAAAACCAAATGCATGCAATACAAGGACCCTAGGAACTAAATCCTGAAGCATCCGACTTTTACGTCCTGGTTCCTGACGTGGCCGGTAGGACCCGGAGTTTGGTGTTTTGGGACTTATTGAGCTATGAGCTGCCAAAGTGAGTTCACAGTTCACTGGGGATGAGAGCTAAAAGCCCAGGACTTGAGTGTATCTTCTTTTTTTAAAGGCTTTTCAGCAGGGTGGTTGTCTCCAACCCCTTGCCTGGTGGTTAGGACTCTTCCTGAGGAATGACAGCCTTGAACTTCTTCATGCTGAGGATGGACCCAGAAGCAAGTCTCCCTCAGGCAGTCAAACTGAATCCCCATGTCCCTTGTCTCAGAGCTGCTAACCAGTACCCACAGTCAGAAGGAAGGTGGAGTTTGTCACCCATCTCTGTTGCCTGCCTGGCTGGTTGCCTTCTCTGTCCTCTTCCCCTTCGTACACAGCCTCGTGGGCACCTCGTGTTGAGAAGCAAGGCCCATCCCAATGAAGCAATCATCAGGGCACAACCCAGCACTGTGTTCACACGCTGCTTCAGAGGTGACTGATTTTAATCAGCAGACTGTCTTGGTCCTGCACATCTGAGCCCACCACACTTCTTTCAGATCCACGTCCAGGTAGCACTGAGCAAGAGTGGAATCAGGAAGGAAAGCAAGCAGGAAATATTATGGACAGGAGGAGGGCAGAAGAGGATGCAGATGAAGGAGAAATATGTTTAGGACAAGGAAGTTGCTGTTAGCAATGAAACCCCATGGAGGTCTGAGGGACCAGAAAGATGTCTGTGCAATTGTAGCTATTACCCACTTAGACCTGTCAAGTCTCAAGCTTTATGTCTGAGGGGTATTTGTTCAGCTGCCTCCTGGACTGGTGCTGTGCAGCCTGGAGAGCAACAGCAACACAGATTTTCTCTGTCTTTACCTTTATTGACCAGCTATATCCAGTGCAGGACATACCAGGCCTAGGAGAGGCTCTGGCAAGGGATAGAGGCAATGAAGTTTGTCTTCCCATCAGGCCCTCACTGGTTGGTACCCTCTGGTCACAAGTAACATAATGTAGAGCTGGATGGGGAAAATGTGGAGTCAAAAGCCACTGCAGCCCTCTGTCAGGTATTCTGATACCTGAAGTTTGTTACCTCGGAAATGGCTGGATGTCAGTGCTAGGTGAAGCGATTCCTATGTTGAGATTGTGAAGAGCTTTGATTTAATAAAATAAGGCATTATCATTGTTGTTGTTGTTATTATTGTTATTATTATTATTATTGTTTGTTTGGCACACCTTCTAGTTTTAAAGGCCTGGAGAAACCTGACAGCTGCTATGGGGATTAATGTTGTCATTTGCTATGGTTACCAGCAAACCTTTCATTAAATTCATTGCTGCAAGGTAAACCGTATTTCCACATTCACTCTTGTTCTATGGCTGCAGCAAGCTGTTAAGGTAGGACTTGAGATTTGGCTGTTCAAACAGAAGTGTGGGCAACTGATTCATTGTAATTTGGCTGTCATGCTATTTGGCGTTTGTTGGGTTTTTTCAGCACATACGGATAATGATTACTGCACAGGCAGAGATGTTTATGCTAACTTTCAGGGACTCTAAAGGCAGAACTATGGTTCTGATCCATCTCTTGTCAATAATTCTTCCTCCTTTTAAATAACTGGAGCACATTCTTCAATCACCAGGCATTAAATGAAATGTATGATATTGAAACATCTACGGTGAAAATACTAGATGGAAATAAAAGGGCAACTACTTTGTAGTTGTAATATTAAGCAGCATCAATATGCCCATTTCCATTGAAATATTGCACGTTAAAGGTTACAGGAAAGGCCACACTGCAGCAATAGTTTGATTTGTACTGCTTTTCTCTATAGAGTATATAAGTCCTGTCTTAATTTTATCAGATGGTATGCCAGCCTAGAAGAGGGTGTGCAATTAAGAATGAAAAAAGCACATATAAACAGTGCCATCTTTTGGGCACCGCTTAAACTCCACATTTATTAAATTCCAGATACATGTGATGTATGAATGCTATACAGGAATGCACATGCACACTTATCTGTGTGGCAGGTGACTTTAGGGTATTAGATTTATTGTCTCTTGAGGGGTAGTGATAGGGACTCAAAGCCTGAAAGTCTCCATCCAGGCTCTGCAGCTGACCACTTTTCTGCTGTGGCATCCCAGGCTCCTGCAGCGTGGGGTGCAGAGCGATGCCTGTTTCTGAGGTTGCCCGTGGCACCTCCCTGGTGGATGTAAGCCCTACCAAGAAGCAGATGGATGACTGAGTATCCCTTGAGAATTTTTGTGTATTGAAACACCAGGAATATGAAAGTAAGGTGGAAATGCAGTGTTTTCATTTCTGTATGGGGGAAGAACGGCTTCGTGTTTTACCAACATGAAGTCCAAATGGATTACACGTAATATCAGACTGTTGACCTCTGGGATAGGTTTCCCAACTGAAGCTCTGTGGGTAACTGTCCCCCTGACTGATACAGGCTTTCCCACTGTGACCCACACTTCCACCACTGCTGGGATTGACTGTTACAACACATTGCAACTGTGAGATGAAAGTGGGCCTTGAACAAGCTCCAGCCCCATCAAAATGAGTCTCCCAAACCATAAACACCACCATCCCTGTGCCCCAAGCACTGCCTTAACACTTTCTGAATGCCACCACAGATTCCACTAGTTAGGAACAGCCTGTACAAATAATGCCAAAGGCAAACACAGGTTTTCAGGTGTATTTACATGTCCAATGCTCATTTGAATAGGAACTGGATACTCAAAAATCCTCTGAGAATCTGATCCTACCTTGAAAGGAGAGTGGATGTTCAGCCACACTTTACTGAAAAGGTACCCATAGAAAGAGTTTACACAAGATTAAGGGCTAATTACAGGATGTTAGAAAAAAGTGTTGCACTTACCAGGGATATATGCATTGCAGCAGTCATCACCATTGTGGTGGACAGCATCATGGCTGGTGGTAAGCAAGCAATCCAGCCCCTGGACCATAACAAGGGATTAAGCAGTTATTGAAACATCCAGGAGCACTCTAGCCAAGAAGGGACTGTATAAGGAGATATGACACCAGTCAGTCTCCTCCCAGGTAAATGCAAAATAATAATTTGTACCTGAATTAGGCAGTGTGTACATCCCCTCTCTTCTCCAGCTTTAACCAAGGTTGTGTTTAGTCCTGAATAACATAACCTTTCATATTCAGTGATTCTGCATGAATTGAGCACACTATGAAGGCCAGAAGGTAAAGCCCTGGCAGCTCCTTCCCTGACCTCGCTCCTTGGAGACAGGGCACTAAATCCCACAGTGGCATGCACTGGAGTCCTGCCCCCGGCTCCACCAGGGTAAACATGGGCAGTGAGGCAGAATATTCAGAGACGGAAGTCTTGGCACTTGAAAGAGTAAATGTTGAAATTAGGAACTGCAGAAATACAGACAGGCAGACAAAGCCTGAGCTCAAGATGCAGGGGGAAACAAAATAACTTTTTCTGAGGCACAGATTTTTAAAGATGTTTAGGCTCCTAAATCTTGAGAAATCAGTGGGGGTTGGCTGTCTCTGAGGTTCAGCTGTACAACACCCAGGTTTCTTTGACAGACATGTTCCTGTTCATCTCCCATCTCTGTGCTGTCTCTCTTTCTTTCTCCTGCACAGCTCTGTGGTGGAAAGGCAGTTGTATTCCATTACATTTCCAGATAAAGATGCAATTCCTTAACATCTCTCTCAGGAAGTCCTACACAGAAAGTGATATTTTGGGGAAAGGAAAATTAGACGATAAAGTGCCATGATTTGGACAGGGGTCCGAAACTAACCCATCGAATTTTGACATCTCCAGATCCCCACTGCAATTCTTTACCTGAGCTGTGATCTGGGTGATGTTTCTCTCTTCATGTTAGCTTTTTCCAGCTAACACTGTTCTGCTCTGGATTTTTCTTCTTACCATTCCCAGATGCTGAATTTATTAATATTTTCCCAAGAACACAGAGAAGTTTGAAGTCTGATGTGCTCCCTTTATTTCTGCAAATTGATAATCTCCATTCGTTCACTCAGAGGAGTTTGGCAGCAGTAGCCACAGCCCACTTCTGCATGGAACACACCGCATATTGCAGAGAGATCAGCATACAGATATATCTACTCTGCTTACCAAGCATATCGTTTGCTGCTTTGCAAACAGTGAAAGGCTTGATTAAATTCAGGTTTTGTGTGTTTGCCAACCTGGCTTGAGGTCATAGTCAGTGGAATCAAAATCTCATTAGAACTGAAGGGTACACTCAAGAATAAATCATTATGTTTTTCATCTGCAGACTCTACACTGTCTTACATGTATTGTTTCTGTGTGCAGAGTCTTTTATTCAAATTGGTCCTCAATAATAAGCGCTGTATCCAGTTACTTCCCGGTGACAAGACATTGTTTGACACTGTATGGCTTGGATACATTTTCAGGTTTTTCTCATCTATATTATTGTTATGTTGAAGGCGCAGGATCAGCAAGAGGGATGCCGCAATAGGCATCTGCTACAGATTGCCTGGTCAAGAAGAGGGATTGGGTGATGCCTTCTTTAAACAACTGGATGAAGTCTCCTGATCTCAGGCCCCGGTTCTCAAGGTGGGGGTTTACCCACTCCAGCATCTGCTGGAAGGGCAGCATGTGGGGCTCGGGCAAGCCAGGAGATTTCCGGGACGTGTTGAGGGCAATTTTTTACAGAGGTACTGGATGGGACAACTAAGGAGGTGCTCGGCCAATTCAGCTGCTCATGGGTAACGAAAGACTAAGCAAGGACATGATAGCCGATAGCAGCCTTGGCTGTGGGGACCATGAGATAGTAGAGCTTAAGATCCTGAGGGAAGTGAGGAAGGTGACTAGCGCAAAAAATATTGTGAATTTCAGGAGGGTGGACTTCATTTTTTTCAGGGCAGTAGTAGGCAGAATCCCATGGGAGGCTGTTTAAAAAGCCCAGGAGAGCTGGCTGAGCAACCCTCTCATTGCACAAGCATAGTCCACCCCAATGTGCAAGACAGAGCAGGAGATACAGCAAGAGGCCAGCCAGGTTGACAGGAAAATCCTGAGTGAACGCACATGACAAAAGGGTATATAGGGAAAGGGGGACCAGAGGCAGACTATCAGGAAAGAATATAAAGACATTGCCAGAGCATGCTGGAGGGAAGTACAATTGAAACTGGTGAGGGATGTGAAAGGCAAAAAGGAGCAAAACAGCTTGGATGGTCACGACTCTCTGGACTTCTACATCCTTGAGAGATTCACCCCAGACAGAGTTGTTGCTTCACGGTTTATTATGTCAGCCTTGCACCAATAACACAGAGATAGGTGGAATTATTTTAGTGGGAATATAACAGCATCCTCACAAAAAGGCAATTTTCTATGAAAAAATTTTCAATTTTGCTCAAAAATATTTTGATTTTCTGTCAGGCAAATTGAGCAGACAGCAGCCCAGCTGCTGACTTGGAAAGCTCTTTCAGCTGTGTTTCACAGTGCCAAAAAGTCAAATTGACCAAAGCCTGCCAAGGGCTAAAGGCCACATTCTTCCTCTTTGGTTTTCAGTTTGCTCGCCTCCCTCATTTATGAGTGTCCAGCAGGGAAGGGTGAGCTCCTCAGCCCTCTGCCTTGCCGGCTCCTGCTCAGCACACCTCCATCCAGCAGGGCAGGAGGGGAAGGTGGGCAGCCCCTGCTGTGGCTGCTGGAGCTGTGCGGACCAAGTCCTTGCTCCCTCCTCCACCCAAGCCCTGTGGAAACTGCCAGCTGATTTCACCTGGCACCCACCACCAAGAGCCTTCAGGTGAGCAGCCAGAAACCTTCCCCCTGAGGCTGCTCTGTTTCTTGACATCCCTTTTGCCATTTTCACCTCTACTTCGCGTGTTTTGTTGGGCTTTTTTTTAAATGCAAAGGCTTTCCTTCTAAGGAACCACCATTCTCCAGGCCAGAATGACCACAAGTTGCTTCTGCTGAGTCCTTCAGGCCACATCTACACTGTTACAGAAAAGAGGCCCATGGACAAGTCTGAGGCCAAGCCCGCAGATGGGCTCCCGGCCATCCTGCAGAGAGCAATGCCCTGTGCAGAGCAGGGCTGTTTGGTGGGAGATAGTAGCTGCAGAAGCATAAAAACAGAGCCACAGCTACGCAGCACACAAAAGGAGGGAGACTGTGCTCAAACTTGCTCTCTCCTCCTCTTTTGTTTAGCAGCACAGCCATACCCTTTGGCATAGGACCTTGCTGTGCAGACCACTCCCAGATATCTGCAGTTGCCTGACTGGAGGGATCCTACAGCATCTTCTGAGCCCTCTTTACTCCTTTTGCCACTGGCAGAGATGATCTCTCCCTCCAGGCTCTCGTCTTCTGGGGAGCTCAGCAGTAGCCTGTTTTCCCCTACCCTCGGCAAATTGTCCGCCTGCTCAGGGAACCGTTTGGTTGTGCTGGAAGGTTTCTGTGGGGTGGCCTCAGAAATCTGGGTTTTGCCAGTGACAGCAAAAGCTGTGCTCAACAGGAGTAAACAAGTCCATCTGGATAGCTCTGGTGGGGTACTCAAGTCTCTTGGAAGTGTCTGAAAATTTGGTATGTAACAGTTAATGCTGAACTGAACATGGAGCCTCCATGAACCAGTGAGATGGATACCTCCACAAGGAGCATCCTCCCAACTTTCCCACCTCCTCTTTTACAGCAGATTTAGTCCCCATCTAGGGCATCTGCTGTCTCCACTGACTGTTTGGAGAGCCTGGGTAAAAGCCTCATTTAGATCCTGAAACTGAGGTGGCTTCAATACTAAGTTGACATCATGTAATGCTCTTTACTCTGATTTGTGTTAAAATTCACCACCTTTTAGAGGGACAACCCAAGGCCTATTTACATCTGCAGTCTCAGCCACACGTTCTCTTATATCTTCTCATCTTTTTTATGCCTTTACATGGGATTTAAAAAATGTCTCAGAAACCTAATCCTCATACGACTGGCACTTGAAAGGCCAAAGACCATTGTGCCCTGCTGATGGCATTCCATTTTATCTAGTCAGTTAATGGCAGTGTTTCTCTAACATCTATAATGTTTAAACATTTATTAAGGGGTGTGTTTTATCAAACAGCACAAGAACTTTCTTGGACCCATTCGTGCTGCTGTGGTTCCAGGCAAACAAAATGAACATTTAGTTCAGAAGTGAAAATTTTCATCTGTGAGTGTATATCTAGAAAATACGTAAGGATGTACATGTATATATGTGTATTTCATCATAACCCTACTGCCTAATTTACATTGACACCTGTGAATTTCAGCTCCTAGATGAATGCTGAACGTAGCATTTTGGAGAAATAACCCACAACTAATAAAGTAGAGCAGAGTGTGCATGTCTACACCTTTACTAAGAGAATTTATATGAATAACATCTCATCACAATTGAGCTGATTTCAAGAACTGGAAGGCAGGTGATGAATTCTAGCATGCGCTGAGGTTATATCAGATAACAGCATCATTTGAAATTTTTCCAGATAACTCGTTTCCTGTTTCAGATTTTTATTATGTATTTCAAACGAAGACGAAATTCTAGGTAGTGCAGCTGCCTTGCTGTGTTATGTGACTCCAGCCTGCCAATGGCTGATTTCTGGTGCAGTTTTAGCACTGTGGATGCTAGCTCGGAGTGCAATAAGCAGCATAGGTCCCGGTTAATGCAGATAGTTCCTGTGGTTCTGCAACTGGGGCCAGATCAGATACTGCAAATATCTCAATATCTACTCCTTGCTTGCTAAGAAGCAGCTGCCAACGTACTACACAAAAGAGGGTTCCCAAATCTGAGCCCTTTATGGCACATCACGTTTGGGGAACTTTCTGTGTTTTGGGGTGAGAAAGAGATTGGTAGGAAATAGGAATCTGCTGTGACCCCATCACACTAGGGGCTGCACAGACACAGGGAATTAGTCTCTGTCCTTAAAGCCTCAAAGCCTGTACCCAAAATGGGCACTGGTGAAGGCAGGTAGGACTCACAGCAGATGCAAAACAAGTCATTGTGGCAAAGACGGTATCAGTGCCAAATGGATGCAGGGCTTCAGCAGGGTGGGAAAGGGGTTGCTGTGGGACAGGCAAGCTAAGAAAGAGTGAGGGAGAGGGACAGAGGAGAAGAGGACCCGAGCTGAGCAGAGGTGAAGCGATGGGGCGGCAGAGGCGCCTCAAGGAGCAGGATGTGAGCAAGCAGACTGTGAGCGCAGGGAGACAAAATGAAGGTGACAAAAGTCCCTGGTGTGCTTTTTCAACTCTGCTGGCCACAGGTTTCCCCAGGACCCTGAGCGGAGGCAAGACATGTTGCCATGCAAGTCAGAGAGGATTTTGAGTCAAGAGGCGTCCCCTCACCACCAGTCTGGGGCCGGAGGGAAGGTACTATTTCAGGAAAATGTGGCCCTGTTTTCTCTCTCCCCAACAGCCATCCAAGCATTGCTCGTTCTCCCTTACAGACATTAGTCTGGACACTTCTCTTTCCACACAACAGGCAGGAGGATTCAGAGGAGAAACACTTAGCCTGGGTTTTTCTGAGCCAGTGAAAGAATTTCAGTGCTCAGCTCTCAGCAAAATTAGCAGCTAAACCCCTGAGTTCAGCTTCAAAATTCTCAGCCAGATTATTCATTGCTGTTGTTATTCTGTATTCAGATACTTTTAGCCAGGAGTATTATTTATGATCCTAAACAATGTCCCAGTTATTGTTTGCTAGGACACTGGTTTAGGACACAATGGGAATGTTTGGAAGAACCTGCAGATATCAACCCTTTCTTGCACAGAAATCAATGCTTGCAGGAAACAGCACAGAGACGTCAACGTGTCAGAAGAGTTAGTTTTGGTCAATTGATTCCATGGACGTGGTGGGCATCTGAGGCTGCTTTTCCCATTAGTGAGTCTAAAGACCCTATTGAGTATTGTAGTTTTTGATGTATAATTTCCAAGAGCTACCTACTTTGCATGGTATTGTGAGGATTATTAATGTTAAAATGATTTGTTGATGATTTTAGGAAGTGAAGGTCTAAATTTCTTCTCTGACCCCTGCAAACCCAAGTGACTTTCAAGTTTGGCAGAAGAAACCTCCCCCTTATGCAATTTCATAGGAATGGACCCAGGGAAGTCTGTGTCGAACGTTCCTGCTCACAAAACTTCAAATGACTCAGTAGCAGCTTAAACCACAAGCAGCATCAATGTTTGCACCACCAATTATTTTGAAAGGGAAATACATTTCCATTTTCATGAAGCAGAGGAAGATAAAGTGAAGTTTATGAACTTCCTCTTATGTGTCAAGCTGGCTTGGTTGATTTTTTTGGATAGCACTTAATCATGTTGGGTCTTTTCCAGGAAATGACAATTTACAAGCTTTTGAAACTCATACTCCCCCTCTTCACTAGTCAGAAAGTATGACCTAGTTTAAGTTACAGCTTGAAGATGTGACCTAGTTTTACAGGTAGCCTGCACCCCTTGTGCTCAGCTTAGCATTGTAAAATTTGGAAATCTCCTCTTCATGAAAAGTGAGCTGGCCTGTCACCTCGAATCATTGCTCCTTTTTATCTGGCCCCTGAAAAGTTAACAGTATTGCCTCATTTAGAAAGCTCGAGACAAAAAAATTTTAGAGGTACTTTATGTCCTAGATTCAGGTCTCAGAAATACTTTGCTGCCCAGACCCAACAATCATAAAAGGCCTAGGGGCTCTTTTGTAAATCCCTGAAAAGGATGGTCGTCTGAGGACCACAGTTTAAGAGCACTTCGGCACTGAAGACACGGCTGGGTTGCCCAGCAGTTGAGAAGCTCAGGCACAATGAATGGCTGGCACTGCTGACAAGGGAACAACCTTGGAGAAACATGGAGGAGCATGGGGAGGATACAGCTGCCATTTTTTTCCTTCTCACACAAGCAGATGAACTAGAAGAGGAAAAATATTAGAGAGAAAAGTTTGTATTGATTAACCAAGGAAGCGCTGCTGTAATTAAAATGGAGGTTCCTCTATGTGGAAACCTATACATGATCACATCCATCACATCAGTGGCTTGGGAGCAATGAGCCAGGCATCTAACAAACGGCTCACTTCCATAGCAGAAGAAACCTAAACGTGCAGCACTGAAATTGAGGAGCGATGCAGAACTGGAGCCTTCAGAGGCACATACTGAGTTAATTTTCCTTGTAACAAAAAATAATTGCCCTACAAACATGAATATGGGGGAGTCATGGTGATGGTTATATGTCATCTCCTTTGCACATAAATAGGAATGGGTTAGGTGAACATGGTATTGCAAGGGTTATTTGCACCACCTAAATCTAGGTCACATCAAGAAATTCAAAGAAAACTTCTGAGTTTACCGATACATTTTTAGCAGGTACCACATTTCCGAGTACGCAGGAGCTGATAATATGAGAAATACCAGTATTTCGTTTAGCCTGGCCTTTTCTCACTTTAAAATTAGTGCTGTGGTGAACTTTTGGGTAAAGGTCATATAATGTGAAACAAACACGTAGGAAGGGCTTTGGTCTAGCCCAAACTCGGCTGCCTGTTTTCATGGCTGAAGCAGCACGACGCTCACTGTCACCTTCAGTCCTATTTTACTCTCTGTGAGAAGCCGACTGGCGTGTGCTGGTCTTGATGTTCAACCCAAACTACTGACTCCAAACAAAAGACCGCGATGAAAGATAGTTCATCGGTAACCATTGGGCAACATCAGCTATAATTACTCTGAGAGGAGGAGCTGGTATTAAACCCATGGTACATTCTTGGTGTTGGTCCTTATTTTAGTGGCTCTTATAGTCTGTTATTTTTTCCTCCCTCTAATGGCCAAGAGGGAGAGGAGATCCTGCCCTGGCAGCGGGAACTTGCTCCAGCAGACTCTTTGGTAACCGGCCCATTCCCATTGTTGATTCAGACTGTCTCGTGTTGGGAGCAAACCCACATTCATATACTTTTTTTTTTCTGTAAGAACTTAAATTACTTTTCATTGAATGTGTCTCCAGCCCATAATGGTCATAAAGGCCATCTGTGCTCCCGGGCATTTGGCTTGCAAGTGGAGAACAGCGGATGCTGACTGGAGCCTCCTCTGCTGTCCGCCTTTCAGTTTCATGAGTGTCATTGATACCTGGGCAAAACCAACAAAAATAAAACAAAAAAAGCCTCCCTACCACTAAGGCAGAATTTCTGCTTGGGTCATAATTTACACACATTGCACAAGCATATTTGATAAGGCAATGTGAAAGTCTCTGGCAAGTCAGGTGTGTCATATCTCTTCTCTCTCACTAGATTATGGCCTCGAGAGTTAGGACGGAGCAACTACGAGCCCTTGTTCCTGTTCCTGGCCTGTTCCTGGCTGGGATGCTGGCAAGAGATGGGTCATTCTGGACATTTGGTGAGCAAAGACAGCATTTCCAGCACCTATTCATTTGTTGTTGATGCTGCCAAAGTCATTCGGTATCATCTTTTTAATATAGGCACAGAAATGCCAAGACAAGTTATAATCTTCCTTCATGGCAGATCTCATAAGAGGTACAAAGATAAGATATGTCACCAATGAGCAAATACTATTCCCAGGGTTATATTACTCTCAGTTACATGTAGACTATATATGCTATATTTGAAATAGGTACAACTAATGGATCTTACGTAGAAGAAACATTACTTGCATTGTTGCTGTGTTTTAAAGCAGTTTATACTGCACAGTGACAAATACCAGCACACATTAAAATAGCCACCTCCTAAAAAAGGCTTAAAAAGAAACTGCCTCATATAAAACTATTTATAATACTAATCTTATGGATGTCAGCAAGAAAACGTCCACTGATTTCAAAGTGAGAAGCTAAGCCCTTTCCTACCAGTACAATATTAACAAAGATTAATAAAACTGAATGAATTGTAACAAGCAATTTATGTATTTGGGGGGAATTTTTCGCATTCAGCAATTCTCAGAGCACAGCTGGGCCAATAGAGTTCTCAATTATCTTTTTTATGTGAGCTGCTTTGTTTCACAAGCTCACGTATCAGCAAAATTCTGCAAGTGTACAGATGGCATATACCAGAGAACAAGAGCAAACTTGAGGAAATTTGTTTGGATGTTTTCAAATAAATCATAGGAGCATTTCTATTTGGCTCATATTTTTGGAAAAAAAATGTTTTTTAAATGTAATTTTCAGCCAAATTGAAAGAAAGAAAAATGGCCAGATAACAAAGCAGAATTAGTGCTACTAATCCACAGGCGGCAGAATGCTGCACTGCAGTCCAACACACTTGATACTCATTTATAATATTACTTTTTATATTTATAATAAGGCTAATGAGGTTTAAATAAAATTATCTCTTCTTATTCATAGCGGTATAATAAACCTGTTAGATATGAGAGAAAAAGCAGATTCACATAAGTAGTAATTCAACTATACATTTACAGGTGACAATAGATGGTAAAATAGACAGCTGCTTTCAGGGAACAGTAAATGGATTAAAAATATTTTGTGCTGCCAGATTATTCTCTCATTTA
>WAAD01037389.1:53256-64359 GCA_013389945.1 Fregata magnificens
TTTTTTTTTTTACACAAAACATTACACCTGAAATATAACTTTAGATATTACAGAATATAAAAATACATACTTTTTGTCTAAAAAATGTCTTTGCAGGTTCTGGCACAATGTAATACTTTAAAGGCACACCGTATTTTGGCAGTCTATATTTGCAATTAACTGTGCAACAATAATAAAAATGACCTGTAATTAACCTTTTAGAACTGCAAGGCCAGATGATCTCCCTTCTTCCTGGAATCACCCTTTTAATCAGGTAAAAACTTAAGCTGAACTGTTTAGGTGTTCTGCAACTCATTTCTGCCACAGCCTGAGCTCTCCAACACTAATCCAGCAAAGCAAGAACAGGCTTAACTAAGCATGTGAAAAGCCACATCAAATGCAATGGGATTAGTCATACTTTCGCAATCTTTGCCGTCTCAGGGTCAGAACACTCAACCCCAAGCAAAATTGAGCCCTAAATGCAAGTTGGGAGCCAAGTTCTGTCCTGCCCTATGTTTGTGCCAAAACTAGTAAGAGTAGCACAGGTTAAAAAGTCAGGGCAGAACTTGGAAACAGAAGTTCAATAATATCAATTGCTCTGATTTCAACTACATCAATGTAAAAGTCATAATGACTCTACTGAAGCCAGTGGAGACATACGAAGTAAAACTGCTATAAGACTGAATCAGGAGAACTATGTAATTTTGCCCTTCTGTGCATTTGTGGGACTCCCATTGGAGTCAGCACAGGGCAAAAATGTGTCTTTAGAGATATATGGCTTATACAGATGCAATTGGGTTGCAAAAGATTTTCAGTTCTGTCTTCAAGTTGTTTCTGGACCACTAAAAACCCAAACAATTTTCAGGACACTAAAGATTCAGTCTAAGTCCCTTACTTTAAATGCCCCAAAATAAGTTGCTTCTTGTGATGAATCCAGTAGCAACGGGTTTGATACCTGGATACTTATCATTTCACCAGATTTTAATTTAAAAAACCCTCCCACATTGACAGAATAAAAATGAAATTCTGAATTCCCTGACCAGTATTTGGTGCTTCCTCCCTTCATCAACACATCAGAGCGCCTTATTTTAAGGTTTGTCTTAGTCATATACACCATCAGCTGAAGCCCTCTTTTAGTCAGGTTTCCTGAAGTTTCATGATGTCTAAAACAAATGTTGGCATAAAGGTAGTAAAATCCGTCTTGATTAACAATTAGCTTTCCATCATTGAATGTCATATTTGATAAGTTTGCCTGGCCTTTGTCATGATGCCAGGATGTGAGGTTCACTTTGCGAGTTCCTGAAGAGAAGGGAGAAAAAAAAAAATTATTCATAAAGACTTAGCAAAACTCAACATTTAGAAAGCAATCCTCAGATTTTTAGAATCAATAGCAACTACAGTTATACAGGCTAAAGTGAATATTAGACAACTATGAGAAAAATTCCTAAAAAATTTCCTTTTTTCATCATATACTGCCATATTTGGCTTGCTATTTATAACTGCCTGCCCTCCCACCAGAACAGCTGCTGGACCATGGTGTAAAACATTTACTTGGCCAATAGTTGGATTATGCTAAGCAATCATGCAACAAGCTCTGTATAGAAATTGCGTTCCACATAAAACTCTATTCAAGTAACAAATACTTGAGAGGAATTTGAAAAGAAAAGTTACTAATGAAAAAACAGCAAATCTTGTTATCAGTCTTTAATCTAAGTGCTTGCAAGGAATAACTAAACAAAATAAAAATCAGTACAATTGTGCATCTTTAGTACTACACCATAAGTTGCCTAGACTTTAGATAGCATTTATGACATAACAAACCTTTTTATGCAAAAGCAATGTTTAGACTCAACCCAGTGCTTGCATATACCAGAATAAGGCTCCACAATCTGGTTTAGTCATATCCTAGATATCTAGGATAGTGGCCCACAACACAATCCTAATCCTTTGATAATTGTGCAAATACTTATAGCTGGGCAATTATAGCTATTCGGAAGGTAAACTCAGATTCTTTGTCTAATATCTAGTGGAAGGTCTTGGAAAGAGAGCTTTAGAAAGACAGATATGATTCTGGATGCATTGCTCTTTTTTCTTTTCTTAATTTTATTTATTTATTTTAAAGTATCTTAAGTTTCGAACTAGAAACAGTGAGTTGACATTCCATGCTTGGAGGAGAACAGTCCCCTTCAAGTTGTCTTACGCTGGAGATCCACAAGTTCGGAAAGAAAATTATGATAGTATTCCCTCTGTCTCTCCATAGAACATCATGCATGGGGGAATCAAAATACACATATAACAGTTACCAAGTCTGTCTATCAAAGAGGACAGATTATTAGAATTAACATATGTAAACAAGCATTATTGAATTCCTTTAACAGGTACATGTAAGCCTTTTAAGCTCTGCCTGCGTGATAGTGGCCTGGTAAACAGGAAGCTGTCCCTTATCTGTTAAGGTGACTGAATGCTCTGTGAAGAGAACGAAAAGGAGCTGAGAGGCTGGAGATGTTTTGATTAGTTTGTCAGCTCAGCACTGTCACTGAAAGCTAACTTCACCTATACAGGTACAAACGTCCCCCAGGAACTCTGGCCCAAAAGGCACCTCCTGGGTGCTATCATTAGGTATCCACATTGTATCATCTCTTGGAGATTCAAGCTGGTCAAATCTCAGATGTCATTTCATGCAGATCCTGAAAATTAGGAAAAGGTTCTTCACTGAGAGGGTGGTCAGTCACTGGAACAGGCTCCCCAGGGAAGTGGTCACGGCACCAAGCCTGTCAGAGTTCAAGGAGCATCTGGACAATGCTCTTAGTGATATGGTTTACTTTTAGGTAGTCTTGTGAGGAGCAGGGAGTTGGACTCAATGATCCTTATGGGTCCTTTCCAAGTCAAGATATTCTATGATTCTACTATTGAGGCTGTGCTAAGAGATGGCCTGGCAGGATGTCAGATAAAATCATAGAGTTGTTTTGGTTGGAAGGGACCTTTAAGGTCATCTAGTCCAACCCCCCTGCAATGAGCCAGGACATCTTCAACTAGATCAGGTTGCTCAGAGCCCTGTCCAGCCTGACCTTGAATGTTTCCAGGGATGGTGCATCTACCACCTTTCTGGGCAACCTGCTTGTGTTTAACCCTCATTGTAAAAAATTTCGTCCATGTATCTAGTCTGAATCTACCCTATAATAAACATAGCTTTCAGGACTACCATAATATTAGCAGCTTCTCTTTAATGAGAGCACTTTTAGCATAAATTCTTCATGAATATGATTTGCAGAAGGGACTAAAAATGGAGAAACATATGTGGTAAAATGCCCATTAAAGTTTGACCTGGCCTGACATATCTCTGTATCTGCATCTATCCAGATACATATATGAAACTACTCACAGACTTTGTATCTCAGAAATTACATTTCAACAGTGAACAGAATACCAGCTTATACTACACTGACTTACTGACTCTACAAATGAACAAATTCAGTGCAATAGGCACTGAGAGAGAGCATTTGAGTCTTCCTTCCAAACCTGGTCACATTTGACACTTCAGTTTGGTTTTGGTGGCACAGTGTTAAGAAGCAGCCTGCAACACCAGCCCAGATAGCATTGCTACTGCAGCATGAGTATTACGTAGAAGTTTATCACAGCATTTTCATTTGAGGAGCATGCCCTGCAGCACACATCCCAGTCCTTTCACCTCTCCAGTTTCACCACCATCCCGTTATAGCACCCACCTCTCGTCTCACATCTCTGCCTGCAAAAACAGAGGAATAGGCAACAGTGGGAGGAGAAGATCCAGCCAAGGCCCACGGGCATGCCCACAGAGGAAACAGCACTGTCCTGAGAAAGCCACACAGGCCCTGACCTTTCCTGATACGCACAAGCCACTAACACTTTACCATTTATTCAGTGTAATACCCAGGGCACAACAAAACAGGTGAGAGTTGGCCAACTTGTCCTCCTAACCACTAGCAATTTTCAGCACACAAGACTAACTCCATTTGCTCCCTCTGAGGCACCCACAGCAGTGGGTCCACACGGGCACCAGAAGACCTTACACCTTAGGCTCCCAGTGCATCTAAATACCTGCTTAGAATATTCACTACCTTATTCTCCTAACATCAAACCAAAACAATCTATTCCCACCAAAATTTCCACAGCATATGGCAGGGCCCAGTGCCCTCTCCTCCAAGCATGTATCAAGGCATGCCCCAGAACCACCAGTGTTCACAAGCGTGCTGGGGAAAAGCTTCAGGTATATTTGACTAGTTAAAAAGATGCCTCCTGGATTTGTTTGTGCAGAAAGACATGAGGGGAAGTAGGGACAGGGGAATTTGAGAGCTATCGGTCTTCCCTAACCACCAAGGGCAAGCAGCTTCTGCATGTGAGAGGAATACTTTAATAGTAGCCCAGAACAAAAAGCTTCTGGCATTCTTCCACAAAGACTTGAGCAAAGCGCAGGCTGTCAAAGGCAGATCATAAATAGTTGCTCCCCTATGGCTCTAGAACAGCCAGGTAGAAATTATACAAGCAAAAATCATACAGAGAAGCCGTCTTCTGTGCAGTGCCTCAAAAAAAACTTCTGAAAACCATCAATTAATTGGAAGCAACACTAAGATCTTAAGTCTCTTAGCCTGGAATTATTCACCTGCAAGAGATGCTGAGATAGGGGTACCAGAGTACACCTCTGAAGCACTAGGCATAGCTGAGGAAGTTGTAGAACTTCTTGTGCACAGTGTTAAGCCTGCCAGAAATACTGCCCCAAGGAGGTTGGGCTACCTTCAAGATGAGGAGGATAGGCAAGAAATCACTGCTTGGATCAGAGGAGAGGCACAGAGATCTGGGACAGGAATGTACACATATGACAGAACAGAAAGGCATGCTGGCATGCTGTGACTGACTGGTGGCACACTGGGTAGTTGCTAGGCAGATCTGAATCACCTGGCAAGTAAACTTTTTAGTTGCCAGTCTTAATCAAGTAGCAATTTTGAAGAAATCCTTAGTGGAATGCATGATTCTCTGCTGAAGAAGGGGGAAGAGAGAAAATAGGTGCCACAGTCGCTTGTAATTGAGATGCTGAGAGGGGCTCTGGGTGAAGTTTGTTCACACTGTTTTGGTGTTGAGGGGAATATGCATCATTCATCCATGGTCAGGTGGAGGGACAGGCCAAGAGATGATGGAAGATGACCCTATCTGTTTTGAGCAGGGGATTAGCCTAGATAACTTCTGGAAGTCCCTTCAAACCTAACTTATAATGCTATGATTATATTAACTGAGGCAGATGGGCATTTTGCCACAATTCAGAGCTTCAGAAGAGGCATGACACAGCCAGCAGCACAGCGCAAAGATGCATTGGTACAAGTTATGCCATGCAATCTTTAATGGAAGCAGTGAGCAGGCTCTTAGCACTTCTGGTGGTAATACACCCAAATTTGGAGACACCAAAACAATCAGTACCCCCAAAACACAGGCAGAGGAGAAAACTGGAGCATACAAGTGCCAAATCAGCTGTCCATACATTGGAAACTGAAACATAACCCAAGCCATGGGACAGTCAGAAATGCTGCAATACAGTATCTCCTGTGATAAAATTTACTATGGAGCCATGAAAAAAATAGCACAAGGTAAGTCATGTTGACAGAGAAGGAAGAGGTCAGAGAGATAATGAGTAAGACAACCTTCCAGACATGGTAAAAAGCATTAAAAAAAGTCAAGATAATACACAGTTTTTCTGGTAACTGAAGACAAATGAAAACAATGTCTTGGATATTTGTGATCACAAACTAAGACTAATAGAAATGAGTTTCAATAAAATTAATTAGTAAGAAGAAAGATGATGGGAGGGGAACAGAGGAGAAAGTAGCCCTGTATTGTTAATTTGTTTGAATCCTAGTAGCTTTCAGGTATAAATAAAGCCTCAGGGAAAGACCAAAGCACTGTTTGCTCTGAAAAACTGTTTTGGAGGCAAAGGGCAGCTAAGCCAAACCTGTAGCTGTAGATAGCTCAGAATACTACAGCATTTCATTAGACAGCTAAAGGTATCAATTCACATCTCAAATTATATATTTAACATTTACATTTATTTCTGTTTGTGATTTTCTCCTTTAACCTGTGACTAATTTCTGTAATCAATTTATAAACCAGAATTCACTGTTTTCATTTAAAACCTAGGTAGCATTTATAGTGAGCTCTGGTAAAAAGCAACCAGCAAGCCTCCAGCTTTAACCTAAGGCAGCAAATCTAAAAAATACACACAGCAAGCCAAACGTGTTCGGCTTCTACAGCCAAATGATGGGTGGGGACACCAAGACCTGGGAAGGGTTATTTTCCCCCTCCCTCACACTCCCCCCAGCTGCAGAAGTCCATTTGGGGCTTGATATTATTGTGAACCAGGTAAAAGGAAAATGTTCCCTCACAGACACTGCTCACTGCTCAGTGCCCCTTCATGAAGGGTGTTCTGTGGCAAACTACTTAAAATAAAATCCTGTTTGACAGTGAAAAAGATTGATTTTTTTTTCCTGACATTGTTTATTTTGGATCAGAGTGACGACAGTAGAGAACCTTAAAATACTAAGAACAGATCTGTCCAGACTCACGGATGGCATAAAATAATTTAGAAGGATTTCAGACCTGTACAGTAAGGAATCAGGGAAAGAAAATAGAAATTGCCATTTGCAGTCAGAGGAAACAGGATGGGAGAGGAAAACTCCTTGTGACCCCAGGCACAGAAGAATTCTTCAACCTTTATGCCTGTCATTAACCTCTATGCCACCCTGCCAAGTGGGTACTGCCTCATACCAGTGAGCATGATACTAAAGTGCCTCACAACCAGTAGGTTCAGGGTTCCAGCTATCCATCAGGATGCAGCCCCTCACTGCTGCAATGCCCACAAGCACCGCAGAAGCTGTGCTCATGATTAACGTCCTGGCAATGCTCTTCCAAAAGAGGCAGAAGCCATATGTGCCAGATCAGGAGGGATTATGTCCAACTCATCACATTGGTAAGGGGTTCATCTGTTCCAAGGACGAAAAAAAGCAGCTTGTCACAGGCACTGTATTTCTGAGAGTTCCTGCAGCCTATGCTATTATAAAAAAAGCGAAGAGAGCAAGCAAGAGCAAAGCCTCCCTTGCCATTACCCATAGATGTGCTACGTCACTCCCTACAAGATTAATGCAGTGATGCACAACAGTAAAAATTATCAGCTGCTAGCCCTGATAAAAATACAGTTTACAAGAACATCCAGGTAGACAGTAAATAAATTCCCCACAGGAAAAGGTGGATTTCACAAAGTGTGACACTGACACACTCCACTTCTGTAGATATACATGATCTGTCTCTATGATTAGCAAATTAATTGAATCCTTCCAAAGACAAAATGCTAAGACAAGTTTACTGATACTGCATCTTCTGCTATTGACCTATGTCAAAAGCCAAAAGCTGACTGAAATAGAAGCTTGTCAGGAGACTTTTGAGCTAATAAGAAAGCTTGTAGAAGTTCTGACTGCCATCTGACAAGCTGCTTAAGCTCTCTGCTTATAAAGCTCTGGATCTTGGCAATGCCAATGCACTTGAAGGAAGAAAGAATCCTCTCCCTCCAGGCAAGAAGCTAACCCCTTGGGTACAGAAGTGTTTTGTCTTTAAATAGAGCAAGAGCAAGGTATTACTATGCAGGCTGCTGAAATCTCAGATTTCAAGCCTCAACACAGCATTCCCCTTTGGTTTGGTTATATAAAACAGAAAAGCAATACACATAGCTTAATTAACAAGGAGTTCAGCACTGCGGAATGTATACATCTTCAGAGGCAGACGACAGTGGTGATCAATGCCCCGTCCTATCTTGAGATCTTCTATCTGATAGCTTCAGAATAAACTCTGGTTTACTTCTACCACACCAATGATTGTCGTGTTGAGAATACAGAGCAAAACATCTCAACTGACATTGCCGCAGGGCAAAAAAGGAAACAGTACTAAGATATCTTAAAATTGTAGGAATGAATCTTTTCCTCTGGAGAGTGTTCCAAGGCAGACTTATGTCTTGTTCCCTCATGTTGTACTAGCAAGGATATTCCCAAAGCCATCCAAAGATACTTGTGGGTAGAGAATAACAGCTCTGGCAAGATAAAAGAATGCTATCCTCTTACCATAGGGGTAGATAAAAGCCACAGGAACATTTTTTCCCCGTACTCAATAACTCATAAACATACTGCACCCAAGTCAACTCACTGACCAGAAACCCCGTTGCTCAGAGTACAGCACTATGATCTTTGATCTTCCTGCTACTGGACTAGATGGATGCAGACAGACCCTTGTGAAGCTTTGGCATGTCTGAACGTCATGAAGGCCCTGCGAGTCTTGATGTGAAAAAGTCTATACCAGCCCTGCCACATAATAATGAATGGAATATGAAAAAACCTTTTCAACGTACCATTAGCAGAAGGAAACACCTGCTATAAATTCAGCCCTATGCTATGAGAGCGCAATGTACCCACAGAGGGCAGGGAACTAGCAGGCAAGTTATAATAATGACATTGGGACTGCAGTTCTAGGTTTTCAACACCTCAAAATGAAAGATGTGCTTCCTTTATGGAAAGTTCTTACACCGATGGGCACCTGACATGCGTGTGTGTTGTGTATTCATATAAGATTCTCAGCTTCCAGATCAACCCTGAAGACAAATGCTGTGTCACCCAGTAGACACCCGATTACACTTCAGCACACAAAAGGAGTTTGGCTCTAAAGGGCTGAATAGGTGGACAGGACAATCTTGAATTTTACAACAGAAAACACCACATTTCTTCATCTGACAACAGGACAAAGAAAAAAATCTTAGACTTAATGGAAGGGAAATATCTTCCAACCTGCAAAATCTGTGTGCATGTGTCTAGGTACGCATACATCTGTGTGGATGTATACCTATAGCTGATGTCCAGTGTGAGTGAAGAACTCCAGATGTGCCCTACTAGCCAAATAAAATAAGAAACTTCAGAGGAAAGCATTCAATGCATATCTTCATTCCTCACCTGAGAACAGCACAAAGAGGCAGGCCAAGCCCTCAGAGCTTGATCATGAAAACCGGTCATTTGAACTGGAGGCCATTCAGCACATGACAGACTAATGTAAGATAATGAGGCAAAGGGGAGCTATCCTCCTGTTAACATTACCCCTGCTGCCTCTGAAATCCTTTAACGCATCCCATTTATTCTCATTATCAAAAGCCATTTCTGAAATCCCAGTCTGTTGCTGGTATTGCTGAACTATTTTCATATGCTTCACTGTTTAATACATTTATAGTAGCATTGGAAGTATTCACTTAAAACTGAACTTACCAGATGGAATATTCTTATCATCAATGATGAGATGGGCAAAAGGCTGCTTCTCAGGTTTGTTTCTCTTGTACAGATCCATTCCTAATGCCTCCATTGCAGCTAGAGATAAAAGAATTGCATGACCTCAGATTGAAAAGTTTAGTAGAACTAAAATATTTCTTATTCATAAACCAGCACCTACCTTTTTCTGGTCTTGGTGGTGCTCTTCCCATGACACGCTGGACTTCCTAAAATGAGAAAGAGCCATTGCTTTGATGTTGTCTTGGTTTTGTAATATTGAGTATTGCAGGTAGTTTGCACAATTACAATGCTCTGTGTGTATGTATATGTGTGGGTTGTTCTACCTACAGTATATTCAGATGCCTGTGATACACATTCTCATATTTACATGACGTGTAATATGAACACACAGTTTAACTGCCACAATCAAATTACTTCCCCTGTCCAACACATCTGATAAAGGTGGATAGGAATGATGCATGTATGATCACTGCACTATTTATTGAAGTAGTGGTGACAGGATATTTACAACCTTTCCTACTTATTGCACTTGGAATATTTCTCTAAGTATAATGGAACAATGACTGCTAAGAATGCATCATGAAACAATGGAGTTTATGAACTGATTTAATTACTTGGGGTCAAAAGGTAACAAAAGGGAGTTCTACATAGGGACTAGTGTGTAATCACACTAACAACTCAGGAAAGCTAAGCTCTGAATTTCATTTGTGATGAGGTAAACGAAAATCTCCACCTCTCACACTTGACCCCTAACAGGGAAGGTTGCAAGACTACGAGGCTTTATAATCAAGGCTCACTTCTAACAAGGTATGCAAGAACTGAAGGATTAAGCATCTTCCACATCTGTGCTGGACCAAATGGACTGGGTGCCAGAGTTTGGAAGTACACATTCTTCGAAATGGCAGATGAATTTTAACACGAATGAAACCTGTGTTACCCAAAACCAAGAACAGCACAAGTAACAGACATCGGGCACCACAAAAAGCCTTGCTTTTAATAATCCACACCTGCTTTCCTCTTGAGAAAACATACAAACAGCAGTTTTCAAAAATCTAAGCAGCCTGTTCTTGTTACAAGCCTGGACTGAGTCTTAGTAATACTAGGTTCAATCCTCAGTTCTGTCCCCTGTTCCCCCGTGACTCTCTTCATCTCTGTTTTCTGAAAAGCAGGGGTAATATTCTACTTGCTATTCAGAATACCTCATACCATGGAGCCATCAAGAAGGTGTTTAGTAAAAGGAAACATTTTGCTGAAGATAGCAAATCATATCTCATCTTCGAAACCTAAGAGTGGTCCTTTGCTTTGTCTTTATGTCACACACATTGCTGTTCATCTGATTGAATACCATGTATGTGCAATATGCCTTAGGTTTGGTCAGATCTGCAATGTTCCACTGTGCTCTCAATCACTGCAGTGTTTTAGAATTTGAAATCCTCCTTTGAAAACACCTAAAGTCCTGCTTTTATGCAATTTTGCAGCCCCAGTGAAATCTAACGCCTTAGCTGGTGCGTTTACTACTCTCACTTTCCCCTTTCAGTAGGTGTTTAAATGTTAAACCAAAATGAAAAGCCACAGCAGTATGACTATGAAAGCATACTTCAGCAGAGATATGCTCATTTTGTAGATAAGAATCATTAAGATGCTTTCTGCTGCAGAGGCGAGAAAAGCAGAAGAATCGCAACTTCAAAAGAAGCAAAACTCATGTCCACCTCCCCCATTCACATTCACTTCCCCTCTCTGATCTTCCTACTTCAATGTCAGTTCTAGGAGTATGAAAATGAAGTTC
>WAAD01037389.1:64495-77176 GCA_013389945.1 Fregata magnificens
AATTCTAGGAGCTGCTCACCAGCATCAGCCTCTAGCCACACTTGAGCTCTTGAAGTTCATCAGAAGTAGGAAGACAACAAAAAATTGCAAGTACTAGATACTGCGAAAAGTGGAAAAAGCCTCTGAAGAGAACAGAACTTAAGGTAAAAGAGCCTGGGAGATGGACTACACCCTGAGATTACTGCAAGACACCTACTCCCGACCCCTTCTCTAGAAAGGGGAGAGTCCTTCATTTTCTTGCTTTCTTAATGGAAACTCCTCAGATGTGGAGTCTGCTTTCGTATCCCTTCCTTCTGGGGGATGTGACAATGTCCTTACCTGGAGAGCCTACTGGGTAGATCCAAAGAGAGCTATGTAAATTTTAATTTATTACCTAAACTGGTACTAAAAAAAAATCCTGTGGTTGGTAACTGCACAGCCCTTGAAGTTCTTTAACTGGTCAACTGCTATCCTCCTCTTAACCTACATTTTTCTTCAGAGTATAGAGTTCTGCTTCTGCACATTTCCAAAGATGCTCTAGCTTGAGCAGCTGCCTACCTCACGTTCTGTGATCTAGCAGCCTGACTCAGCTCATCTTCCATGCGGAAAGGCCGTGGTCCTCATGAAATACAGTCTGAGCCGCTTTCTAACTGTTGGTGGTGCTGTTCATCTGTAACATCACCACTTGGTAAGCAGAACAGCTACCCAGGAAGACTTGGGTCCACAACTCTCCTTGTCCTGATGGTCTTGAGCCTACTTTCCTGTTTCCTAGGAGCATCCCTCTCTGACAGGAACACTCTCCTGTACTCCTCTTGAAGCTTTGCTACTATGCAATCAGGAATGCAAGTGTCATTACAACAAAAGGGAGATTATAAGCGTGAGTCCAACACTGACACACTGAGAAGAGCTGGAGACTGGCTCACGTTCATTGACTCCTCTGTGTGCTTGTCATTGGATTAGAAGTGGCCAGCCTATGGCCAGAAAACAGAAAACCTCCATCAGCCAAGTTCTCCAAACACTGGACTAGTGTCAAGTTCTTTACTTGATTCTGAGCAGCCCCACAAAATTTTGATATTCCTTTCTGTTCTGTTGCACAGGCTTCCAAAAATAAGCTGAAATACATGAACTAGTCCCTAGATAACAAAGATGGAGCTGTGGGTTTCCTCCTGAAGAATAAGTAGTTCAACAATTCTCTTGATTTTTTACTTCATGTTTCTACAGTTCCAAGGTGTTGATACACAACCTACCTTAGAAAAGCATTTTAGCAGGTACTTGCTTCTGACCCTGAAGGACTCAAGGACCACATTTTTCAGTGGATGCCTGAAGAGATCCAGATGTCTAAAGATGGCCTCTTAGTGGCACTGCAAAAATCCCCTGGTATCCTTACTGCAAGGAATTAAGAGCTAGGATTTTCCAAATCTTTAAAGTATCAACTGCATTCTTTAGCACCTGAATGTCTTTAAGCATCTCATACCTAATCACAATGTACAGTATCATTAAGAAAGCAGAAACAGCTTAACAGAACCTTTCACTAAGACACTGCTATAATGGCATGAGAACTGCTGACAAAATATTACCAGTGACTTCTTTTAAGACTGCCACCCACAGAACCATGTGCGCTACCAAGCTGTTGAGTTAGTTATTTTTAGAAAAACCGTACACAAAAAAAAAATCACACCACTCTTAGTCTTACGATAAGCTGCACTTGTACACCTTTGCGTCATTTGCTCACTGCCCACCAAGTCAACTCTGCTGGCCTGCTTCCCACATTCCAGCCTCCTTCATATAGTCACTGTTTAAACAACGGAGAAGCAGCCAGTCACAAAAAATGAAAAACGTGTCTTCCTTCATCCAAAAAATTGAAGAGGCCATTGGGAAGCTGCAAAACTTTCACATTTTAAAGGGTAAAATCATGCTTTAAGTGCCTGGAATGTTGAGAACTGCTCTTTCCTCATCCACAGCAGGCTGCAGATTTTAACCCTTAGCATCTCAGCATCTTCAAAACAAAAACGACTCTTGCTCTTCAAGTTATGTCCAATGTTGAGGATGCAGAGGCAAGGCACATTTGAACACGTGACATTTGTGAATGGTTTTTCTTCTCCTTTGGCTTTTACAATATCTCAGTAACCACTTTGAGCAGCTATAAGTAGCCTTTTGAGACCAGTCAGAAGAGAACCCCTCTGGACATTCGTGTATTGCTTCAGCTGTGATCTTAAAGGTCCTTTTTGCAGTTGTTTCTTCTACTACCTGAGTGCTTTAAGTCCAGCTAATACCAGGAAGAAGTATCTGATTATCTCGCCAGAAATTCAGCAATTTGAAGAATGCTAATCAGGAAGGCAGTGAAATAGAAAGTGCATGAATCAATATTCATCAGAAGATAGTTTAGAGATCAGCACTACAACCTCTATCCAAATGAGTAGTCTATTGTCTGCAGAAAAAAAAAGGCATGTAAGGTTGTAGGATGGAAACTGAAATTTTAACAACTTAGAGCAATCACTCGTGAAACCTTGACTTTGTCCATAACTACGTGCACTTTAAATGTCTGCTAAGTATATAGATCTCTTTATAAGTGCTGCCCTGGAGGTCTAACAAAGTACTCTGTTGCCATGTGGGTGACTAGTTTACGCCTGAACTCCCCAAGCTGCTAGAAGCTGGGAGTATCGCCAAGAAAAGTTACTTATGAATTGTTTGTAGTCCTTTCTACTTCAGGCTCATAACAGACTTCATAAGAACCGTGGTTAGTGCATCTGGACTGCCAAAAAGGTTTTTAGGGTTATATGCAAAAAAAATCAGGCAAACAGACAGGCTAGGAAAGTATATTATTTGTCCTGCTTAAAAGTTTATATGCAATATTGAAAATGTGCTTTCTACTGAGTAAGGTGCTCCCAAAGCAGTATTTTTATCCTGGAATATGTTAAGGAATTCACCACTAGATTTTGATTAAAAGAAGATCTTTAATTATTTTTTTTTTTCAGGAGACAAATGTTTCTATACCCAACCTTGCAGCCCTGCTGCACTGGTTTTCATAAGAGCACTTTCGTTTTCAATGTCATTCCCTGCTTTAGATTTAAGCACTAGGTCTACAGGTGTGCAAAGAAAAGAGATGAGAACCAGTGCAGTAAGCTAAAAGCTGTAACCAGACCATAAACCTGAGCAAAAGCAAGTTGTCTATTTTCATTTCCTGAACAGCTTGAATTGCAAAAGACAAAATATTGAAAAATCACAAAACTTCAACGGTATTTTAAAGTGTTCCACTTTAAGTCACTTAACATGCTGGCAATTCAAATAAGGATACTGGTTCTTAAAACACACACAGGTTAGACTCTCCTTCAGGAAAGTGAAGGAGGCACAGATGACAGGAAACCTCTTTCAAGTCACATTAGCTGCATTCCCACAAATAAAGGAATAGCATAACTGGAAGTAAGATTCAGCTGCATCTCTGCCCTTCATTGTAGCAGAGCCAATGAAAGGCAGAGCTTACAGAACATGATAAAGTATAATTTTGCCTTAACACTGTTTCTTTCACTTCTCTGATATACTGAAAAGATGCAAATGTAGCCCCAGGCAAGCATTTTCCTATTTTTCTCTGTGTCATCAATATATGATGACAAAGCATCCAGAACACTGACCTAGCTGCTTAATACATTCTGTTGCATTCAAAGGAAATTTAGAGTCTGATTACTTTGGCAAGGGAAATTTTATTGTCTCAAACTAATGGTCATCAGCCAAAAAAGTTATCCCTACTCACTACTTATCTTGGCCACGGACATTGCAGCATTTAACCTCCATCCAGAATGGCAGGATATGCAGCCTCAACTAAAGCCAATGCCTTTGTTGAGTAACCAGCAGCGAATGACCAGAATACAGGGCTTCCCATTCACTTACTGTAACAAGCTCCTTACTCTGTCATGGGAGCTGCATGAACGAGCAGTCTAGTACCAGCACACAGAACACTGAAGTAGGTGTAGTGTGAGACAGTCTATAAAATGCTGGAAGATAGAACTAATCCTACAAAGTTAACCTTTTTTTTTCGCCTTAAGCTTTTCAAGGAGGTGCCTAGCAAATGGGACAGCACATGAACTCCTAGGTTTCTTTAAGTTTTGTTCACAGAAAGATCTGTCAACTCAGGGTACTCCGTTAAAAGCAAGCATTAGCAGAATTAAAGTACCATATAATTAACTCAAGTACAATTCACTCTGTAAAGTGTACATGAGCTCAGCTCAAATCTAACGTAGTATCCTTTATGAAAAACTGACACTCTTATGCAGATGTGAAGAAGTAGTAATGGACCTGGTAAGCCAGGAAAACCAAATACCATAGCAGACATTCAGCTTTTAAATAACCCATAATTAGCACTAAACTCTATCATGAACACGCAAAGAGATCAAAGGCAGTAACTGCTGTAAGAGATGATTGTGACATATATCCAGCTTGCCTAGGCTTCTTCACTAGGAGTGACTTCTTTAGTTGACTACTTTTGTTATTTGTGTTTGGGAACAAGCTGTCATTCTCAACTGCTGGGCAAAGACTGCCCGGTTATCGTGCTATGGCAAAGTAGCTCTTCTGCCAGTGTGGGAATGGTCTGCACAGAACAGAAAACTGACAAAGTGAGCAAAAAAAAAAGAAAAAGAAGATATCCCTCATTTTCGGTTGCAGAAAGAGCAAGAAACAAGAGCAAATGTTATCTCCTCTGTCTTTCAGGCAATATTTTGCTTGTTGATGATGTTGACTTTGGGAGAACCTTGTCAGAAACAGAGTCGGGAGGATTGCTTTGAAAAAAATGTGGAGCCATCCTTTCTTATGAACATCCAAAGTGTTGGCAAACCTATAAAAATATTAGGATAAATGACTACCATTCAGGCCCATCCAAATGTCAGAATGGCCACTCAACTAACTGCAATTATAGTTTTCTCAGTGCAACTTCAAGTCTTCCTTTCTTAAAAAAAAAAAAGTGTTTGAATACAGACTTGGTTAACCACTACCAGGTTCATGAGCAAACACAATATAATCTTGGATGCAACTTCAGGTATTGTTCAAACACCAGAAAATACTTTTTAAAACTTGCCTCCAAATACAGATGTTGGAAAAATTGTTTTAAGTTCAACAGGAGCACAAAATAAAGGAACACATAGTCTGTCTGCCACTTACCTTCTGCACAGCTCTTTGGAGAGCCTGTTTCATGCTTCTACAGGATTCTGGCATTAACTTTGCTTCTTGATTTTCAAAGGATGTATCATGCAAATCTGTATTTTCTTGATGTCCAAAAAGTGTTCTGACACAGTGTGCATGTTCTTTTGAAATTCTAGTAGGGTCCATCTGAAACAAAAATATAAGTACAACTACAGTTTTAAGTGTCATCCAAGAGACGTCAAGAGCATTTTAAGTCAGGGAGAATTTTCCACCATCTAAAAGTTTGGCACCTAGCTAAGTTTATTATCTCAATTTTCACTCTAAACAATTAAGGCAGAAAAAGTTCCCCACATGGAGGTTTATTTCATCCAACAAGCATGAGAGATAGGAGAATGAATTATCTTCTGGAACTGCCTAATTCATTAGCTTAGACTGGATATCTGACTAGTGATTTCACTCTTACAGTAAAATCAATAATCCTGAATTCCATTTTTTGACCAGTCAGTGCAATATCAGAATTATTTTAGCAGGCAACATGCGCAGCCGTCCTATGTAAACACTATAGTTTGCAAGATGACACACAAGTGCCAAGCAGAGGAACTTGGGGAAAGTACATACAACATCTAGCACATCATTTTCGAAAGGAGAAACAGAAGAACAGAAGCCAGTTATCACTGCAACTACTCTGTGGGCAAGAGATACTGCTGTGTGAAACAGTTACCAAGCAAGACAGCACAAATTCAGAAAGACCAAAAGATGATAAAACTGTACCACAAAACACCTCTGCTTCATGGGACAAAGACTGGTAAATCTAGCATATCTGCAAGATATTTAGCAATCAGTCTCTGTGATTGAATCAAATATACTTTTAAACTGTAAGTTTAGAATATTCCTGAACTCTATCAGTTAGGTAAATTGGAAGGATATTCCAAGGATTAGGATTGTGCCTTGGCAGAGTTCAATTGCATAAACATTATTTAAACCATTTCATCCTCTCTCCCCACACTCCATATACTTTACACTCAAGAGATTAACCACTATCTTTCAGAGATGGCCTAAGACTCTCAGCAGTTCTCAGCTGGTATTTAGTCCGCTTTTACTTTAGGCTTGAAGAAGGGTTTGTGCACTCAGAACCTTGTCTAAATTCTCTAAGTGTATCAGCTGGTCTAATAAAGAACATTTACTTCCATCTTTCTGCATAAGGTGGAAGGAACAATTTTATCTGAGAAGTACAAAAGGTAATAGATTATTTGTAATCATGACAAGGGAATGCCAACACATTATGGATGGTGCCTGACCAGTGTTTGGTTTCCTTTAACATAGCACTGAACAAAACAGATAATCAAAAGGAAGTTTTGCAGAATACAAAACAGTCAGAGTGAATCAAACATGTTATATCATTCGTTCACACGAACACAAATTTGACTCCCTAACCCCAAAAAAGAACTGAGTTAACTTAAAAGCATAAGGTTAGAATTACAGAGGTGAATTTAAGCCTACACCAGCCAGGCAGCCATCCAACAGGCACACACTGCAGAGAAACATTTGTTGCACAGATGGCAACACCAAATGCTGCCTCATCCATCACCATCCTTCTGCTGAAGTGCCCGGGTGAGAGCTGTTTGCCTGACTCTTTCAGACCAACATCACCCCCGTGACCTGGTTTAGCTGTCTCAGTTATCCCTGCAGATTTGGAATGAAACAGGTCAGAAAAGGTTCACCTGAAGATCAGAAGATGCCATGGCTTTGAGCAGAGGGGTAGGGATGAGTTACAGAATGGCTTGGAGGCAGTAACTTCTTCCTGGGGTGGCCTCACACAGCTAAATCCAAAAGAAAACCTGTGTATATAGCCATTACAGCTCTATGAATTAAGCACTAAAAACTACACTAATGACTTCTGAAGTCAGCTAGTGCAGTGCAGCCCCATTAACTGTTTAAGCTGATCTAAACCAGCACCTCTGTGCTCTCACCTTCTTCACCACAAAATTTCATTCCTGGTTCTCAATCTCCTCTTCTAAACCAACAACCTGTAAGGAATTTTTGCTGATCTAGTTTCCTGAAAGATTAGCACCCTGAAACCAACTCATTTCAGGTATCAGAGAATCATCAGAGCCAGTACAGGGACAGGCATAAGAATGAAAGAGCTGGAAGGCAGCACTACCTTTAACGACTGTAAAACTGCACCCTAAAAGTGTCTCTCCCAGTATGTTCCACTAGTATCCAGAACTCAGAAAATCAACTGTAAACTGAAAGAAAAAAATGAAGCGCAAAATGTTTACCAACAGCTGCTAAAAGGCAGTTATTCTGAATAATGACCTGGGTTGCAAGGTACCTCTGGAGGTCTCTAGTCCAGCCCCCTCCTTGAAGCAGGGCCAACTTGTAACTTAGGTCAGGTTGGTCAAGGCCTTGTCAAGACAAGCTTTGTGCAATTTCCATGGATGGAGATTTTCAAGCTCTCTTGGCAAACTGTTCTACAATTTAACCACTTTTATTGTGTGAAAACACGGGTTTTGATGTCCAGCTACAGTTGTTCTTGCTGCAGTTTATGACTGTGCCTCTTGTTTTTGCTAGGCACCTCTGAAGAACCTGGCTCCATCTTTAGGTAGCTAGAA
Organism: Fregata magnificens; assembly: GCA_013389945.1. NCBI lineage: Eukaryota > Metazoa > Chordata > Aves > Suliformes > Fregatidae > Fregata > Fregata magnificens. Next base: position 72,217 of record WAAD01037389.1, read on the forward strand.
ATGGTGATTAGCTTCCCTCACCTTAGTCTGTTCTTCTTTAGGTTCAAAGAATCCAGTTCTCCATTTCTGATACACTACAGTCCCTACCTACCACAGTGGACTTCTGCTGGACTCTCTCCAATTTGGTGATATGCCTCTGGTACCAAGGGACCCAAAACAGGACCCATTATTCCAGATGCAGCCTCTTATGCTGGGATTGTTAGAGACCTGAGGGAATTAGTGTCTTCAACAGGATCTGGATGTCTCCTCCCCCCTCCACACACACCACAGGACAGAAGATAGAAAGCCACAGCAAATAACTGCCAGTAGATACTCATTTTTATCAGTAATTCTTCTAGTGAGAGACTATTACCCCAATTTTGGATTTAAACACATCTTCTGAAAAGTAGACAAGAAAACTAGGTTTTACAACACAAAGATCATGAAATTTGTAAAGGCCTGAGTGTCCAGCATGACAAATCATCTGTAGTGTAGACTTACAGCTATCACCCATCAGCAATCAGTCAAATGTGTCACACAACACCATGCTAGAACAGTAACAGCAGATTGTACAGAAGCACTTACTGGGATTATAGTTTATCTGCTGAAGGCTTAAAACAGAAAACCAACATCTCTGCACCTACAGTTAAAAGATTGAAGGCTTAATGAAAACACTGTAACTGATAGCTTCAGCAACTTAAAGCTGTGCAGCCCATCCTGACAAACTGCAAGTCCCTAGGGATTTAGTGTTTGACAAGGTGAAGCTCTGATCTTGGGACTAGCTAACCTACCTGATTGCCCTTACCTTTTTCAAAGAATACCTAGTCTTCACCACATTTAACCGTGGAAATTAGCTTGCTTGTCTGAAAAGGCATTCTCAGAAATCCTGCATCTCATATATCTTTATAAAGAACACGTACAGAACTGCCATGGCCATAAACAAATATTACTGAGCACTGAGACCAAAATACACAGAAAAACTTTCAAGTTTGAGTGTTTTGAGACAAACTTCTAAAGAGCCAGATGAAATACCAGAACGGTCTACAGGAATCAGCTTGCTAACTTACAAGGCAGAGAAGGTGAGCCTTTGACTAAACAGAGACCTTCAGCATGAAGTCCTAAATATTTAATACCTGGAAGAAACATCAAGATGCAACCAAAAATATTGGAGAAAGCTTTATAACGTGTTAAGTAAGTTAAATACCCTAGAGGAATTAAACTATTTATATAGAGGAGTGTCTAGCTTATTTTTCGTATGTTAGTGTTGCGTATACATCCATTGTGTCTGACCTTGGAATCAGATCAAATCTTTCGGTGCCCTTTGATTTTCAGCATCTCTAATCATTTAGTTGCATCTCTGGACTCCTTTCACCTAAATCAGGGCAGCCAAAATGAACTCCAGCATTGTGGGCAAGACCAGATGAATTTACAGAATTAAGAACCAATTTTCTGACGTTAAAAAGATTCATTTTGATTTTAAAAGATACAATACATTCCAGCCAACTTTACCTATTAAATGTTGCCTCAATTATGCAGTGTTACAGTATCATATTCTGTACTTACTCCTTACAATAAATGTTTACTATTCATACTTGTACTTATTTTCAAACTTAAACCAACTTCCAGATTACCAAATATCACTTTGCACTCCACGATCTTTCTCAACCACCAAGAAGGACTTCTGCCAGGCTTCCAAAAAGTGCTAATGACCCCCAGCAAGCTGTTTGCTGTTAGCCACTGCTCTAGCATGCTCACAAAACTTTAGATGAAGTCTGAAAGCTGATTGTTTAAAAACATACTTTTATTAAGTCAGAGTTCCACAGATGCATGAAATTACAATAAAAATCTGTCTTCCAGGTCTCCATTTATCCAAGTGTGAATTCTTCAGTGTGGTAGAATACTTAACATTTGTACAGACTTTTTTTTAATGGGAAAAATGGATAAGCTTGGAGTTCCAGGTTAAACTATGGGAGTTAGACATCCAGTCCCCACATTTGGATTTGAGGACTTCCAGCTTGTTCCACTGCCCTCCAGTTCACTCAGTGTTAGACCAAATTCCTACTCTTTTATGATCTAAGTACCTTAAGGAAATGGGCCAGAAAGAAAAGTTTAAAAGCAAAGCTTTTGGAGACTATACTTTAGTGTTTACCAGCAAAAGTTAAAATACTTTGCTCTCTCACCTTGTGCTGTGCATGAGTCTCTATTACATGATGATCTCCAGCTGCTCCGAGCATCTAACTAAATTTTCATGGCATTTTCATTGATCATGAGCAAATATTCCTCATGAAGTGCAAGCAAAATAAGCACTTAAGACATTTTGTTAGTGTTTAATTTCTTGGATTCAGTACATTGCACAAGATGGTCCAAAAAGAAAAGCCAGAACATCTCAATGTTTTTACATTTCAGAACACTATTACCAGAATATTGGTAAAACTCAATTCTTAGCTTTCTCCTTCCTTTTAGATATACCAGCTCATTGTCTCATTTGCATTGTGCTGCATTATTTCTTGGCCACAAACATGTGTTTACCAGTGAAAATCTAGTGTCAGTCTTAGTTATGTGTCTTGTGAAATTCCAAAAGCTCAAGCCACAAAATAAACGAAACTAAGGAAAAACCAAAACCTCAACTATTGTCTCAGCTCATATTGTGTCATGATCCAGCCCAGTATTATGCAAATACAGATAAAATGTGTATGGTAAAACTGAGTCAGAGTTTACTCAGCCTCTTATGTAGACTTTTTAAGAGCTTGTAAAACATATAATCTCTTAATATCAGCCTATAGAGTCAAATCTTGCTAATTCACATGTGGTTAATTCACCAACCAAACAATCCAAATCTTTTGATGCACAGCTTCTACTACTAACTTCTCATTATTTTAATAATACACACCACAATACTTAAGTTCTGTTATTAAAGTACAAATTTAGATAACTGAAATCTGTACTGAAAAGTACAAATTGAGATAGCTTAATACAACTAAATTTGACAGCAAATTTTTCAAAAGAAAGAGGTCAGATCATGTCCCATATAAATAAAACAATCTGCAAGGCAGTTAAATAAGACTGAACTTCTGCAGGACCTACTATATTTTTCCATCTATCTTATTTCACAATCAGAAATCGGTGAACAAATATGGATTACTGTATCTTATTATTGTGAATTATGTACTTACTTCAAAAGTATACTTATTCTATTTTTCAGTGACGGCAAAGAAGACATTTTCTCCATTAGAAATTTTTCAGGCAATGACTTCAGTCAAGTCTACATCTAGCTACATCATCTCTTTTAGATGTTTTGGAAGTTCAAGTTTACAAAGGACTCCATCCAACAGCATTACTCCAAATCTACAGGAACAAGAAACTGGCAAGAGAATTAAGCTGCCAAATGCAGAATTATACCCGGACTATGTAATTTTTTTAAATCAAGGAAGCAGAAGAAAAATAGTCATTATGGTAAGAAAGCTCTTTTTACCCTTTGTTAGGCATGTGTGAAGCACTGACATGAGCCTACCAGAAAGAGTCCTTAATAAGGGGCGGGGGGGAAGGTAAAGATAATGGAAAAATAGGGTTTTCAAAAAGTATACTTTGATTAGTTGTTTTGATTGCAATGGCTTTCTAGCCTACTAATCAATGTATAGCTGTGCATTTCTATGAGCTATGTTTTGACAAAGATGTCTTTTCAAGTTCATGCAGATCCAGAGTGAAAAACATTTCTCTGCCACAAGCTGATGTAGGCATTAATTTATTTCACTGTCAAGCAAACAAGTAGCTTTAAGCTACTTTACAATGAGTCCCAGAAATTAACTGTCACTCTTCCGAAACATACAGGATATGATTAACTAAGACTGTACTGCTGTTCCATTTTATTTTTGTAAAAATGGCAAACGCAAAGCCATTGTCAGTAAGAAAATACGAATTGGTCTGCATAACAAATGATCAGCAGCATTACTGTATATTTGATAGTCATTCATCTGTTTAAGTGGGTATAGATTTGTCCAACATCTGGTTTCGGAGTGCACTTTGTTAAGAAATCCAGTCTGCTACATCAAGATCAAGCAAACCTACCTAGAAAGTAAACCGAAAGAAACAGGTTTCCACTCCCCGCTGACTTCAAATGAAAAGTACACACAACAAAGTACCACTTCCATGAAGGCAATGAGACCTGTATTAACAGAACTAATTAGCATCCGACAAAAAAGCCAAGCAGAAAGCTAACACCTAGCCCCAAGAAGCAACCAGCCAGCAGCCCCCCACTTCCTCTGAGAGGGCTCAGCCACGCAGGGTAAGAAACACAGCACCGAGCAAATCCAGCCAGCTGAGCGGTTTCCCAGAAGCAGGCTCCTCTTCTCTCTGAAAGCCTAACTGCTCGTCACCTCATCTCCCCCACAGCGATACCTCCCTGTGCTCCTCTCTGCGTGCGCCACTGCCTCTTCTGAAGCATCCCCTGGCAGGCTTGCGGCCTGGAGGGCGAGGGGCGGCTCTCTCTTAGAAACCAGCTCCTGCGCTACAGCGGGCACCTCCGGCCGATGCCCGCTAACGCACAGACCCCTCTCTGCAGCGCGCCTGCACAGTCTGAAGGACAAATGGTCCCAAGTGGTGTTATGTGGTGGCTTTTTTTTTTTTTTTCTTGCTGGTGAAACGTTTACAGCAGCCAAAGACCTCAGCCGCATCAGATCGCTCTCCGGTGAATAACGCAAAGCTGATCATTAAAAACCAAAGCCCCACAAGACTTCAGGTGAAGGATCATTAAGCTGCTTCCCGAGTCGGGGACCCCTCACATCCGACCTCGCTGAGAAACCCTGTACCTCAATACGCACCCTTAGGCCACAGCACCACCTAGAACACCTCAGGCTGAGCAGCTCCAGCGACCAGGGGATAGCGCAGGCCGGGCAGGGTCCCGGGAGCCCGCCAGCCTGACCTCCTCTCCAAGCTGGGCCAACTTCAGAGCCAGATAAAGTTGTTCTCTGCCCTTTTTTAAATT
>WAAD01037389.1:77660-91705 GCA_013389945.1 Fregata magnificens
CCTCCACCGCCGGGCCGGTCGCCCGGGGATCGCGGTCAGCGCTGCTCCTCCTCGCGGAGCGAAACTCTTCGCCTCCCCTCCACCATGAGCGAACAAAGTACAGGCAGCCCTGCCTCGGCCGGCCCCTGCCCGCCGCCGTCCCCTTGCCCCCTCCTCACCCTTGCCCCCGCTCGGGTTTGTGATGCACCCGGCAGCCGAGGCCTCGCTTAGCCCGTGGTCGCGTCTGGAGGGACCTTTCCCCCCAAATCCGGGGGTACCTGGAAGCGGCGCGCACGCCGGGTGGGCCCTCCCAGTCATCCCCTGGCCCCATCGGTGGGCCCAGGTCCTCAGGGGACCAAAGGCTTGTCAACCCCTCTGTGTCTGAACTCACTCCTCACTCAGGCCAGGCTAAAACGAGCACAAATGGTGTTGACTTGCGCTGTCCAAAACAGGCAACGCAGTTCGGAGTGCTTTTAAAGGACTGGGGTAAAGAAACGGCGGAAAGCTGTGCTGGCAACTGGCTGACGCTGAAACCAGATCAGAGCCTCACCATCTCCCCTCACGCAGCCGGTCTGCAGAGGCATTTCCAAATGCTTGGTTAGGAACAACATCTTCCTGCGCTTCCCATGACTCGGCTTGCGTTCAATACCGAAACCTCTTCCTCGTAAAGTCATGCTACGGTTTGTAGGCACTTTCTTTCTCATGGTCCTCTGGGGGTCCTCTTTAGGTCAAGTCTCCCCTTCATATACTTGCTCATTTAGAGTTTGTCTATTTATAGACTTTCCTGCCTCGATGTAGTCTTTCCTCCCTCTGGACTTTCACTCATCAGTTTATCTACGCTTTTGGAGATGTTACTGTCTCTTCGGTAGATCCATCTTATGTGCCTGACTAGTCCACTTTGTGGAAAGCATTCTCCTAAATCCTATGAAAGTGCTTGTTGCAAAGGCAATGCAGGTATATTAGGTCTGCAGCCCTGTAAAACTCAGTGGGGAAATGGTCCAGACATAAAAGCAAGTGAGTTGAAGTCCGGCTCAGGCTTTGAAGTACATGGGAGAATGACACAGATCCATGTAGGTCATTTTGACTGTAGAAAAACAGTCTCATTTTTGACTCTTGATACATGACAGAATATCCTGTTTAGGTCTGCCTAAGCTAAGAAACTGAGAAACTTTACCTCCCAAAGAGGTTGACTGAACCAGACATGATTACGTGCTCCAACAAATTAAAGGAAACGTCTGAAATACACCAAACCACCACGCAACAAATTACTATCAAAATAAGCGGCTATCATTTAACACTGGACCCAAATAGTGCAATAACAATTACTTCACCAACAATGAGACACATCTGAGAAATGATGGTGGGAGCACCTGCTTCCCAACATCACCCACCAGGAAGTCATGGAGCAATATCCCAACCCTGATGAACACCTATCTCTTCTTTCCAAATACTTACGTTTATGCTCGGAAACACTGGTGGCATTGTGGTCTGTAGAGAATTTGAGGAATTGTTTCTTTAAGTGTGTCTCAACTTTTGTGAAAACAAAATGAAGGTAAACTAGCCACCATCGCCTGTAAAATAGCGGTGAAAATAATCTCACGTTATACCGAGTTGGACACCCCTGAATGAATTTTACATTGGTCTACAATAACAATTTTTTCAGGAGAGGAATAACAGTGAAATAATTTTTTGAAAGATACAACTGGGTTTTTTAAGAGTCTACGTAGTTTTTAAAATCCAATCACCAATTAGTTATTAAACAATTTATAAAGGAGAAGTTAGGATAACATCAGTGATGCTAGCAGATGATTTTTGATGCTTTCATATGAGAGGGAACTCAAGCAAGACCTCTGCTCTTTTCACCTTGGAGCTCAAACCTCTTCCTAATGAAGAAGGAAAAAAATGTGTAAACTCTTCTTTTGCCACCTTAAGACTTTAATGTGCTCTTCTAGATTCTTACAGAAGGAAACCCAAAGAGACTTTCACTGAAGAGCTATGAGGATCCGCAAACACCATCTTTAAACACTTTTTTATATATGAAAGCAGCTTTCTCCAGAAAAACATGCTTCCTCCAGGATCACTGCTTCATAAACTATCTTCTTACTGGCACTTTCTTATTATCATCACTATGCCACACCAGGGAAGCATTACGCCTGACCTGCATGCGTAAGTGATACCAGCCTTCTAACTGGCATCTTATGTATATCAAGCCCATCTATTTCATCTTCATCCACAACAATTTCACCCTCACCAAATCACAGATGCAACTACAAGCACCCAGATACTTGTATCCAAGCACCAGGATATCAGGCTCTTCAGAAGTCACCTCAAGAAAAAGACATTAACCTTCCCACCAAACCAACGTGGGTTCCTAGGATACACTAGGATACATAGATGACATCTGGACTGAAAACTTGGATTCCCTCATTGATTTCTACCACAAATTCAGGAACCAGAATTGTCCATCAAACTATCTCTGGAAAACTTACATCAGCATCAACTTTATAGACACCAAGGTCAACATAAAAAATAGCAACCTTCAAACTACCATATGCAGAAAATCCACAGACCAACACACCTCCTTCCACAAACCATCAGCTATCCAAAACACACTAGAAAAACTGATATACAACCAGCCCACAGACATCACCTCATTTGCTCTGAAGACAATATTCATGACATGCCCTCACAAAGCTACAGATGATGTTCATCCAACAATGACGCTCCTCTAGGATCGCATATTTGAAGAAGCCACCTAAACCTTGTACAAACTTACTACAATACAGAGAGAAAATCCCCCACTGGGTATCACGTACCACAATATGCAAGAAAAGTATACTGGAAAATGTTAATAAGTTGCAACTTACGTTGGAAGAAAATAATGATTTTTCCTAGAAACACCCCTCCTTCCCTTCAAATGACACTGATCATCATTAGCTCCATCACTGAAAGCAAATTTCCAGCAGACCAGCATACGCTGGCTAGAACCAGATAGCTCAAAAAATCAGATCCAAATCTTGCCACAACCCTCACGATAAATGCCTGCTCCACTAGAACCACCAAAATCCGCAGATCCTACACATGCGCATCCTGAAATGTCATAGGCATCACAGGATGCATTCACTGCTCTTAGGGAACTCTGTGGGTGAAACCAAACAACCACCATGTGCTACTTAATTAGGAAAGAACAGCAACACCCAGTCACCGGTTGGAAGATTGTATTCCCATAACAACTAATCCACCTCTAACTTTGCAGTCACACTGCAAGATCAAAGATGGGCCAGAAAGCTAAAAGGTATCATTCTATCAGATACCAGACACCATATCAGATGGATTCAAGACAGACCTCTGAGTTTCCCCACATCTCGAGTCTTGCAGATCTTCAATGGGAATTACTACTTCCTCTGATCATTTAGCTTCTGTCACCTCTTATACTCTCAGCAGGGTCAGGATCACCCTCTGCTCCCAAAATGGCAAATACTTTTCTCTCGTACGTCTGACTGGTTAAAACAATTAAGTGCAATTCAGATCCAATTAACTGTAATTACCTTCATATTCTCTCTATGTTTTGGACCCAAAGAGTAGTTCATCTACCTGAAAATGAATCTGTTTTATCTGATATCTACTTTACCCAACTGTATCTGTTGGCCTAATATATTCTCTTCCCAAAAAATGTGGCTTGCTTTGGATTGTGTGAGGACTGATGACATAGGTAACAGTTCCTGTGAACAAAGTCCTGGCTCTATAATGCGAACTCTTGGCCCCTGAGCAGAATACAGCTCTTTGCTATTGTCTGCAAAATACTTGTGTTGCAGGAGACAATCATGACTATACTACCTGTTGTGATAAGACTGCAAAAGTGCTAGGATTTTTTCATCATTTTGCTTTGAAGCAAAACAGGAAACATAGTGTTTACATAAAAGGCTGTGTTGAAAGTAGGTTCTCATTGCAAAGTCGATTCTCGTTGCAAAGTTGAAAGTCTTGAAAAATCTGAAAATGTCAAAGAGCAGCAAGCCTGCAGGTCAAAGTAAAACATTAGGGAAAAAAAATCCTTTTTTTAATTTTAGTTTGTTCTCCTTCAAAATAGGGACAATCACTAAAATTTCTTCTCCCGACCTACACTTGAAATGAAGCAGCATTTATTAACTCAAGAGAGACTATGCACATGAAATATTCCATTTCAGTAAAGCGGTAAGGGCATCCATCCAACTGCATTATTTTTTCAACAAGCATTGTTAAACAAGTGTTATATTCTTACACCAGCGAGATTTTATTCTGTGGCGGGATGTTCACAACTAACTTCTCTGCTATCACTATTGGTTGGAATATTGTTGGCAAAATTATTTCATCAGCAAAAGGTTGTTTTGGACCTGGCACAAATGTTTAATTGAGATGTATCAGTTTTGAGCATGTTTTGGACAGTGAGGTTTCCAAGGAACAGAACAGACTCCTTAGGGGATGTGAAGAGAATCCTGTACTGAAACTCTGATCTACTGAGTGTGAATAGGGACATTTTGGTGCAAGTAGTGAAAATATGCAGAGAGGTGTTTTCCATGCGTGTTAGGAGGAAACGAAATTCTACAACTTCCGAAATCGTCATGAAATGGACTTAACCATTTTTTCACTTCCCTACATGCTATACAGTGATTAATATAAGTAAATGTGTATGTGTAAGAAGAAGGGTGGCAAAATATGGCCAATAACACAGAATGCCTCACTGAAAACTTATGCTTTTATCTAAAATAGTATTCTAGAAAAGGCTGGGAAACAGCAACTGATATACCAGGAAATAATTGCTATATTTGGAAACAGTGGAAAAATACATTAAAATGTCATTTAAATTTCCCAGTGAATTGCCATTCTGCTTCTTTCTAGTCTAGTGGGTATGGCAAAGGTCAAAACAATGAAGCTGATTTTGAAATCTCAGCAGAAATAATTAGTATATTAAAAACTTCTATGATTATGTAAAAACTCTTAAATTAAGGTAGTAGAAATAGCATTTTTCCCTGTTCAGGGAAAAAATTAATTGAAATTGTAGGAATGTTCTTCAATTGTTTTAGAACTGAAGTCAGCAGCAGGGTGTTGGGGAAAATACTGGGCAATAAGTAAGAGAGCAGTTCATTTCTGTCTACATTTGGTAAAACCAAAAAAACCATATTGCTTGTCAGTAGTTAGAGTCCTCAGAGCTTGTTAAAAAGCTCAAAGAGATTGGTGAATATATTTTTCAGGACTTTAATAGGTTTTGGATCAGGTTTCTCCAGTCAGGAGGCTTGAAGTCACCTTATATGAATTTGCACAATTTATTTCTGCATTGTACAGGCTTCACACATTGGGATTACACCACTTCAAGGCCTCTTTTGCAGAAGAGGGACTTTCTGGATAGTTCTTCAAGCCAGATATGCTGAAACATTTCTGAACAGAAAAGATTCCTTTGGCGTCACTTGACTGTCATAGCACATCTCTTTATAGTGCCAAATTTTGGAGTATCCTCAGCTAGACAAGGTCCATGACTGTTACAGGTGACATGCAGAGCTATGAGACTCCTGTGATGCCTCATGAGATGGAGTCAAAAGACAGATGGGAGTCCATCCCAGTGATTACAGTCCATCCCAGGAGCACAGGCAGTGAAGCACTTTGGTCAGAAGAGTTTGATATTGGATAAAGTCACTCTGGTTAAACTATAAATTCAAAGTGTTTCAACTTTATTTTTCAAAACAAAACAAAACACGATACAATACAATAAATTGATTAAATCAAAGCATTGAAAAAATAGTATTTTTCATTAAATGGTGTTGTCAGAATTGAACATTTTCTATCTAGTTTCACTGAGCAGCCCTTCCTTCTCTATGTTTTATGATGAAATACATGCAGCCCTAAGTTTTCATTAAGACCATCTGCCTAAAATTTAAGATTCCAACTTAGAATGCAGTTAGGAGCTGTATAACTTTACCTTCTTGTGGCCATCTTCCGAGCCACTGCTACCCATCTATTGCTTTCAGCACTGCCTAGAAATGGTGGAATTGCTCTGATGCCAAGGAAGAACCTGTTGCTGCTATTACTAATCAGATTTAGTTAAGATACATATAACTGGAAAAAAAATCTTTTTTCAATAGCATTTGTGCCGAAGGACAATTTTCTCACACAGGAGGAGAAGAAGAGCAGTACTGAATCAGACGGAGATCCATCTAGCTCACATTTGCCTGTGTGGGTGGCAGCTGCTGCAGAAAAGGAGTAGCCATGTCCAGCTGTGGCAGGCAGTGTGGCTAGCCCAAGCCCTGCTCTTTGGAAACCAGACTGCAGTTCCCTGGGGTCTGTCCTTCACAGGGACGGCTTTGTTAATCAAGTGGAGTCTGGAGCTCCAGCCACCACTCTGGAATTTCTGGGTCTGAGACCCACAAACTGGCTGGAAAAGTGGTTCAGGCCAAAAAAACCCAAACCCAGGATCATGCGCTAGCACCTGCAGTTCACCATCCACAGTGACAGGGAGTAGAACAGTTGCATGCTCATTCAATATCCAGGCTCTCTTGCTGCCCAAGAAACCAATAGCCACAAAATCAATAGTGAGTAAACCCAACTAAAAGACAAGAGACTAACGTTCTGATTTCAGAAGTAGCAGTGGCAAATAGTCTATGCCCAGGAAAAAAATGAAAGAACAGGGCAAGCATGTAATTAGACTTCCCAGTACGCTCCAGCAACTTGTGGCTCAGAGCTGTCCTAAGCCAGCGGTGGTATTTTTTGTGTTTTAAGACCGTGCCTGAAGATGCCTGAGGATTCTGATGGTGTGTGTACATGTGATGGAGCCTCAGTGGGAGCTGAGTGAGTCTTGGATGGGGCACAGAGAAGTGGATGTGACACAAAAAGAAAAGACACAACACAGCAGCGATTACAACAGACAATATGAGTCAGAAGCTGTCAGTCAGACCTACCCAGCAGTGCTTGTGGCTCACAAGAGGGGACACAGAGTACCAGATGATGTAGCAAAGATCCCTTAGAGAGGATACTGAACAGGGAAGACCTGGAAACATTAAGTAGTGGATGGAGACCCATGGGAACAGAGCAAGACTGAAACACTGGAGGCCAACACAACAGAGAAGCTTCTTCTTGAAAAGTAACGTCCCTAAATATGACTGTCATTGTTAGTACTAAGTACAAAGTGATATTTGAAAGGAAGTTGATTGAGATAAATTAACTGTCCACTTGATGTAGGCAAATCTTTATCTTACAAAGCGGACATGGCATTCCCAGGGCATATGGGATGACAAAAGAAGATCTCCTTTTGGAAGAGAAAAGGCTGAATGCTTCTACTCTTCCCATTTAAGTTTTGACAGTGCTCTCATCTAATCCCATCAAATTTCACAAACTACTTTTTTCCCATTCATCTCACTGGCACCAGTCATGTCGGTAGGTGCTCTCAGAGCACTGGACTGGGCTTGGCACAGAACAGCCCTTGGGGAGGAGATGCTGGGCTCTCCCACAGGCACACGGTTTTATCTACTAGGTCGTGGATTAGTGCACTCCACAGGATGTGGGATACTTGCCTTCACATTCCTTTTTTGCCAGTGGGATTTAAGCCCACACATATTCCAGGATCCCCAAGAAGAAATCCTAACCACATATCTGTGTGCTGGCTGAAGGATGGGCTCTCCCAGTTTGCATGGCAGTTTTAGGGATTTGGAAGAGGAAGGGAACAGGAAGAAGGAGAGTATGTGTGTGTGTGTGTGTGTGTGTGTGTATGGGTGTGCTCCCATAAAAAGCACAATCTTCCTTAGAGATAATATCTATCTGGAACATCTGTCTTCATCTCTCACTTCCTCTTTTCTCACTTCCTCTTTTCTCCACATATTTCAGTGGTTAAAGCATGGGACAAGAGCATCTGGATTCAATTCTGCCTCCATGAAGGAAGGCACAGCAGCATGTCCCACTTCCCTGGAAAGTGGTACAATCATCTGCTCTTCTGACGTGGGAGCAAAGGCACTTGCGTAAGCCCACCTGTCAGAGCTGTTCCACATTGCTTGGAATAATTAGAAGGAAAGCAAATTGAGGTTTTCTGACTTAGTAGAATGCTCAGTGCAAAAAGGAGACAGTATGATTTGGAGAAGGTTTTAATATAAATTATGATGTGATGTTGAATGTATATCCTGAAAGCAGGGATGCAGGGCTGAGGTGTCTCTCTTTGCAGATGCTTGCCTTAATTATCAGCCATTCTCTCTCTTTTTCTGCTTTTCCCCCACAACACAAGGGAACTCACTGCTCAGCACCGGTCCCTGAGAGTTTCATTCCAAGTACCTGCTATGGAGAACATAGAGTGCAGACACTGTTCAGGAGAGCGTTGGCCAGTGCTTTGGCAAGGATCACATGAAGTTTGGTGTCACAGTGCTCAACATGGCAGCCACAATGCACTGCAGATGATCAAAGCCTATGCAGCAGCCAGAGTAACCTGCTGAAACACACATCCACTATTTTTTTCCTCCTTTATCACCTCATTTGATCCTGTAGTGAGTGCCACTTAATAGTTCAAATAAAGACCATGGTAGAAGCTGCCCAGGAGCATTACAAAGCAGAGGCAGGGTTTACAGAATGAGGCCACCTAACACTGTAGCGTAGTCAATAGGAAAGAAAGGCACTTGTTATTTTTTATTTGTAATAATCAGTTATCGGTAGGTCAGTAGTGCTAAAACTTGTATAACCTCTTCAGGAAGTGCACCAAGAGTGCACAGACTGGTTTCAGGTACAATGGAAGTAGAAGCCAACTCCCTCAGCATCATTTGGCTTGGGCCCTGTCGTGGTTTAACCCCAGCCAGCAACTAAGCACCACACAGCCGCTCTCTCACTCCCCCCCGGTGCAATGCGGGAGAGAATCAGAAGAGTAAAAGTGAGAAAACTCATGGGTTGAGATACAGACAGTTTAATAAGTAAAGCAAAAGCCACACACACAAGCAAAGCAAAAGAAGGAACTCATTCACTACTTCCCATTGGCAAGCAGGTGTTCAGCCATCTCCGGGAAAGTAGGGCTCCATCACGTGTAACGGTTACTTAGGAAGACAAAGGCCATCACTCCAAATATTCCCCCCTTCCTTCTTCTTCCCCCAGTTTTATATGCTGAGCATGACGTCATATGGTGTGGAATATCCCTTTGGTCAGGTCACGTCCCAGCTGTGTCCCCTCCCAACTCCTCGTGCACCCCCAGCCTACTGGCTGGTGGGGTGGTGTAAGAAGCAGAAAAGGCCTTGACTGTGTGTAAGCACTGCTCAGCAATAATGAAAACATCCCTGTATTATCAACACTGTTTCCAGCAGAAATCCAAAACACAGCCCCATACTAGCTACTATGAAGAAAATTAACTGTATCCCGGCCAAAACCAGCACAGGGCCTGAAGAAATAGGATAGTTCCTTCACAAATAACTATTTGCAGACAATTACACCCTATTCTGCTTCATCATACAAAAACACAATAAAAGAATGAACTGAAACAGGGAACACTGCTTTTTATTCTGCCACACCTTTGAAGATCTGGATCCTAATTACATATTATAAAATACTTTGATGCCTCATATAAAGGCAAAGTGTGAAAATCATACTTTGCTAGTTGGGAACTTCCTACCAATTATAGTTTGAAATGTTTGCATTTGCTTTATTTACTCAAAGGCAATTATCACCAAGCTGGTGAAGTTGGGTGAGAGTGCAAATACAATGCTCTTGTTCCAGGTCTGTTTCCACAGGGGGCAGGGTTAAGGTCCCAGGGAGATCTCACAATCTGTCCCAGTCTAGCACCCACATTCAAGGAAGACGATTTCAAACTGGAAGCAGAACAGAGAAATGCTACCAGAATATCAGAGGAGTGGAGAGCTTTCAAAGTCAAGGCTGAAGGGATATAATTGCTAGCCACAAATACATTAGAGGTATGAGAGAGGAAAAAGAGCTTATTTAAACTAAAGGTCTACAGACAAACAAATGAATATAAACTGGCAAGGAATATGTTTAAGCAGGAAATCAGAAGGCAGCTTTCATAGAATCATAGAATCATTCAGGTTGGAAAAGACCCTTAAGACCATTGAGTCCAACCATGAACCTAGCACTGCCAAGTCCACCACTAAACCATGTCCCTAAGCACCACATCTACACGTCTTTTAAATACCTCCAGTGATGGTGACTCAACCACTTCCCTGGGCAGCCTGTTCCAATGCTTGACAGTGCTTTTGGTGAAGAAATTTTTGCTAATATCCAATCTAAACCTCCCCTGGCGCAACTTGAGGCCATTTCCTCTCGTCCTATCACACATTACTTGGGAAAAGAGACCAACACCCACCTCGTTACAATCTCCTCTCAGGTAGTTATGGAGAGCAATAAGGTCTCCCCTCAGCCTCCTTAGAACCCCATTTCCCTCAGCCGCACCTCATAAGACTTGTGCTCTAGACCCTTCACCAGCTTTGTTGCTCTTCTTTTATCCGTTTAAGGAGTGATGTTCTAGAATAACATACCAGTTAGAGTAGAGGGGGCAAGGAACCTCTCTAGAAACCTCAAAGACAGACTTTATCTGTGAAAGGGATTATTTAAGTATTTTATAAATCTTGCAATAGCAGGGGTCTATCTCAAGGTCTTTCCCAGCCCTTCTTCTGTGTTGACTTCTGCTTATGGATGTCAAGCACTTTCTAATGCTAAGGGGAAGATGCTGCTCTGCTCGTGCAAGGTGCATGTGCCTTGAATCACAGTGGAACTATGTGGTTTCTAGCTTAGGGGAGCAGAGTATGTGGATCTATACAATAAGGCTGTGTTTCACGCAATTTTAAAAAGTATAATAGGAAAGAGTTTGTACTGGACAAAGGCTCGACATCTAGGCATTGTTATCAACATGAATGGAGAGGTTTAAAGGCTGAAACTGCAACACAAGATTTCAACTTTAAGCTTTATGCAGCTTTCTTCCCTCAGAGACCAATCACTATTCTGCCTGTAATTGGCACAGAACTGAATCCCACAAAGAAAAGGGGAAGTTTCAAACTCTTGCAGTAAAATAGACACCACTGGTGGAAAGGCCTCCAGGTTAATCATTTTGCAAATTGGGAAGTGAATCTGGAAAGGAGCACAGGGAGAATTCTGCTCCCTGGAAATGCTCTGGCATTGGAGCCAACATGCACTGCAAGTCCTTGGACTGTATATGCAGGTGATGGTTTTATCTCCCTCTTTTACAAAGCAACGTCTTTCCCTGGCAAGAAGTCAACAGCTTAGCCAGCTTAGCACTTTTACTTGTTTTTGCTCTCCAGACATCTTTTAATGAAAAAACCCACTTGGTCCAAGGTTCATTTCTAGTTACAAGACTCACCATTAATTAAATGGCAGTTTTTCAATCCCATCACCGTGCTTATGGACAGCAGAGTTCAAGAAGTTCATGAACTGGTTCCCCACAGTTATCTTGAACATGAACTCACTGTTTAGTCAATGGCTTAGAAAAACAAGGCTGGACAGCTGGTCTCTGTGCTACTTACCACAGTCTCAGGGCAGGGACAGAGGAAATTTAAAGAATATTTCCAGATACAGTCTGCCAGATTATTCAAATCTACACTACATCCACGTAGATGTTTGGTATTATTTGCTCTAGAATTTAATGTACACTGTAATACGTTCCCTGTTTTATGAAGTGTGAAGACTGACATCTGAAATTAGTGCTGTTTCATAGCCCGGTATCCAATTGCTACATCTGGCTGTGTCATGTAGTCTGGGGAAGTGCCCTACCACAAGGACTTGAGCCACAGAGGATGGTGAGACAGATGAAGCTAGATAATCTTTTTTATGTCCATGAGGGTCAGTCTTTCAACACCAAGAAGAACTAAGACAAATAAACAGAAATGGGACACACTGTAATTAATGGCTCCAGAACACAATAAATCCGAACAGCTTCTTATTTTCAAACCATGGCTCGCTTCAGACTGATATGAAAGTTTAAAGGAGAAAAGAGGTAACCTAGTCATTTCTTTCCTCTTAACTATTAAATTAGATCTTTCTGACAGAACCACTTTCAAACTAAATATGCACATAGGCAGAGCACTCCCCACACCTAAGGTCTCTGTATATATGTATGCATGTCTGTGCCAGTATGTCATTTGAGAGGTTTCTTCCTCTCCCAGTGTTTCCTCATCCTAAGAAAACATCATGTCCTCACGCTATAACTGTGTAAGAGCATTTCAAAAATGTTGCCACATGGACTTAGATATCCAATACAATTTGATCTGCTCAGGTTTTTTTGTATTCTCTAGCGATCCAAACTGATTTTCATTTTAAAGTCCTTAAACATCAGCCTTGAGGAAGAGATGGAACAAATGGCTGCAGAGATTATTTTCAGTGCAGATTACCAGATTCACACACGCATCACCGCAGCTCTGTAATATGACAAGATTTCCCTTATGAGAAACTAAAGATTAATTCAATGGGTTGATAAACATGATTGATTAGTACTACCCCCAGCCCCCAAACACATGCGTGCACACACACACACACGTATGAAAGTTGTAGTCTGGGCTCAGCAATCACTTTCATCTCCCTGATCGTATGATTCTGAATCTTAATGCTGGTCTCTTTTAAGTTTGTTGGGTACAACGGGCCTGATTCAAAACACACTGAAGTCGATGAAATATTTCCACTTAGAGTCAGAGACTGCTTCCTTCTCTTTTACACCCCACCTCTGGCACCCCAAGGCATCGTCTCTCCTCCTCCTCTTTGGCTTTGGCACCGGAGAAAGAAGGGAGGAAAAGCGGGGAAGGGGGAGGAGGGACAAAATGAAATTCCCGGGGAAGGCTGTGTCACTTATGCAAGCTTCATATTCTGATGTTTGTTCAGATCAAGCCTGTGATTCTGCACACTAACTGCCAAATATATACTGCATGATTTGAAGAAAAGCTTCTGGTTAAACATCACTTCATGAGGCTGGCTCTTTGGTAGCATGATCTTAACAACTGATTTTGAGGTAGTTTATCTCATTTTATTATGAAAGTTCAGGCACTACCTCTCTGTGAGATGCGTTAAATCCACCTCATCTTTTTTTTTTTTTCCCTTTATTTTGAAGTGCTCCACTCATGTGGATTGTCAGTGTGCCAGCCCTTGTTGCAAATAGCACACTGTCCTTCTGTGCCCTGGGCCTCCTGGTTGGTCTGGGAAATGCAGTGTGCTAGGAGTTTCTGGCCTCCTTTGGGGTTAGGTATGATGGTCTCCGTTGTGCGTAAGCAAGTGGTTTCAATCCTTAATTGCAATGGGGAAGTGGTCAGACAACATACAGTCCTGGCAGGATAATGGCAAAATGTCTTGGAGGAAAACCAGAAAATAACAAATACGTTACATATGAAGTGAATATGTATTTCTAACATAACCTGGAAAATGTGTAACATCTAGGAAAGCAAAATACAAATTTTTTTTTGATGGTGCTTATTTGAAACCGGAGCATTATATCTTTCTATTCCCTTATTCCTCTTTACAGAAATTAAAGTAGTGGTCTAAACATTTTCTTCTTACATCACAATTACACAAATCCAAACACTTATTATGAAGAAATGGATGTGGGTTTTGACTATAATTATGAATTCAAAGTGAGCTGTCAGTCATCAGTAGTGAAGCACCAAGTTACAGGATTTTGTCTTGTTTTATCTAGGAGAGACAACTGCTTCATCACAGCAGAACACTAATACCTAGAACTAGACAGCTCACCTCTTCCGAAGAGACAGGAAATCTTTCACAATATCATTTTGGTAACTCACTACATCCTTCTGAGATATGTTTTACTTTACCCACTTTACAGAGGATTAAACAGAGACCTAGAAAACTTAGCAGCTCTAACTCTCTCTATAATTCAACATGACAGCTGGGAATTACTTCCAGGAACCATGTTTTCAGTGTTTTCTTACAATCGCTTTAGTGATTCTCTTGAAAACGTGCTGGCCGGGATAAAATCCATGTCACGTGCCCGATATTGTTTGTGAAGCTGATTATCTGAATAAACACCAGTCATCATGCACATCCCTGAAGGAAAAAAAAAAACCCATACAACAAACAAGCAACAACCTCTTGTCTGAGATTTTCAAAGT
>WAAD01037389.1:91718-161076 GCA_013389945.1 Fregata magnificens
AACACTAAAGATGTTGGTGCCCATTTCTCAGCTGGTGCTCCTCTCTCCCCCATGAATCCCCGAGTACGTTTCTAAACACATCAGTATCATTGTACTCATCTAACAGACAGGGAAAATGAGGTATGCTCACTTGGGGGTGGTCTGGAGACCAGTTCAACTCTATCAAGAAGCTGGGAAATGAAATAAAAGAGGTTTCCACTGCCAAATCCCATAGACAACCCATTTGGCAGTGCTGTCTGCTCTCAGCCCATGTAATTGTTTGAGAGCCAAGCCAGTGCTACCTCAATACAATGCATCAAGAATATGTATACAAATATTAATAAAGCATCAAGACACTTAATTCACCCTCTGAAGTGAAACACAGCAGCTTTGTCCTCATCCCACTCTTCTCACACCTGTTTTTCTGCCTCTTAGAGAGTGGAACTCATAAACACATATGAAAAATTGTATGTTCATGAGCAGCACCGCTGGTTTTAGATCATAGGCTTTCCTGGCTGTGTAATAAATCCTCTGGGCTGTTCAGTAAAGGTCCAAGCCTATCTCTGATTTTATGTGAGAAATGCACAAATAATAGTAACTCCTACTTGGTCTCAGTCCAAAATAAAATATCACTTGGAAGATAATCCTTTAAGACTCTTTTTGACAGTAGAAATTATTCCTTTATTGTCTTAGTATATATGCACAGAAAAAGGCACAAGGGTTGTAGTTTAATTCAGCAAGAAATGTATTACCTTACATCACCTGAGAAGTAGTGACAATAATTCTTACAGAGCTGGTCGAGGTTTCATCCTAAATCATTTCTGTCTTCAGAAATGAGGTAGTTGGCACCTGATGCCAGTGGGACTGCGGAGTCATCTTGCTCTACCAGAAGATGTGCATGTATGCCTCCAGCTTTTCCAGGACATGTTTTACTCTAAATCCACTTTGATTCTAGGGGACATGTGTGGATATTTATCACTCAAAAAATATTCATAGCACCTTGTGCCGCTACCTGCTGCCTGTTTAACTGTGAAAACATGAACAGCATATCGCGATATATCCAGCATTGCTCCAGCTACTCCAGGAGAAGCCAAAACCTAAAAAGGAGCTTTCCTTAGTCAATCCGGTGCTGGCTAAAAAATTCTTCCACACTTCCCACAAGGCAACACCCCTAAGATATTATAAAACCTGTCATATGCGGAAACTGCTACTCCAGGGTGGTTTGGATCTATTTCCCAGTTTCTATATGCACCTAAAGTTTATAATTCACCTGAAGTGCACTAGCTTGTTTGCAGTTCAGTCACCACCATGTGGGGAGAGAGGAAATATCCATTTAAAAGTCATTAGACTCTTTACCTGCCAGTCCAAATGCCTTTGCTGATATTGAAGACCTTGTACATGGAGGCTCCGCTCAGCCTGACCAGAGAACGGCAATTGAATGGATTATAACTGCGACCGCTCTTTTGTCTACATTTTATTAGAAAAAAGAGGAGAGGAAAGGAGAGGAGAGAAGAGGAGAAGAGAGGAGAGGAGAGGAGAGGTTATATTACTTCGGAGTTATAGATCTGAATTCGAAATACAGCATTTTTATGAAAAAGAAGATTATTCTAGAAAAAAACCTATATATTGGGGGGGGGAAAAAGAGCAGTTCTACTGAGGACACTGTTTCAGTTGTTTATAATCAGAGCCCTTTTTTCTATTCTCAGTTAGGATTGACCAAGTACTGCACATAAAAATATCTTGGGAAAATGTCACTGCCATTTTTCAATGTATTAGAATGGTTTCAGATGGCTAGAGAAAACTGCTAAGACATTTTCCACCCAAGATGACATTCAGAGCTCTGAAGAATAAGTGAAAAGAGCAAATTGGTTTGTGCAGTTTCCATTTGCTCTTTTTGCTTGCTTGCAATACGCCATTTTCAGTATTAGACCTCAATACCTGGGGAGTTAGTTATCACAAAAAAAGTGTAGCTCTCCATTCTGGTAAGAGTTTCCCAAAGGTCAAGTGTTGTTCACTCTAAAACTGTGTTAAAATTTAAGTTTCAGGTATGATTTTTAGACATTGCATTATATGGTCTGTGTGGGTGTCACTATTGGTTGAATTTGGGGGGGGAAGAGGTGGATTAAGCCTAAAATTAACCTGAAAGTGGTCTGCAAGGTACAGTCAACATATTAAAAAAAACAAACAAGAAAGAGTGGGTAATTCATATTCTCTTTATTAGAGATCATTTGCCTTCTGATATTTGTAATCTTGTATGTATAGCTAGTTTATAGTGTCGAATGTGTGCTCTCCACCATTTTGTTAGTCTTGAAGATAATACTGGTACAGCTAAAGGTCCAATTCCATTCCACTTTAAAAAAAAAAAGTCAATGAATCTGGCCAAGAATATGTAGGGTTAGACACCAAATGCCTGCTTTTAAAAATCTTTATTTTTCCATGTTAAAAATAATGGCATTTATCATAGAAATGAACCCAACCTTTTTTACTAGTATCGAATTTCCACCTGCCAATGTGAGGAAACGTTACTTAAATTTGAGGAAAGATTACTTTCCCAAATCCCAAGTGGTAACCAAATTCAAAATGCTGAAAGAAAAACTTGAAGGAACAACCCAAAATAAAGACGTTAGCATCATGGTTTATTGTTTTAGTTCTTTGTAACTCAATTTCCTGTTCTGTAATCAATTGCTTAACATTTTACTAGATTAACCTTATTTTCATCATTAACCTTGTCCACTAAAAGTGAAAGCAATGTGACAGATGCAGGTTTGTCTGTTCCCACAGTAAAAGGTAATCTACTTACATGGTAAATTTGCATAGTATCGATGAGCCTACAACCCAGCATGTCTTGCAATACAGCTGCAGGAGTCAGTTTAAAGATAGCTGACAGCAGGGAGGAATTGTGTGGGGGAAAGCTCCCATTTTCCAAGCACAAGCGAGAGGGCAAAGAGGGGGTGGTGGGAAGACAGCTGATTAGCTAAAATGCTCATGTGTAGGTTTTCTTCTAGATGCCACCTTGCGCTTGCTGGTTTATAAGGCAGCAAGGAGAAATCAGCTTTGTCTATAGCAGACCGTGCAAGCACAGAAAAAGATCCAAAGAGTCATACATGAAGTTTAGGCTGCAATTTTCTGGCTCTCAATGTGAAGTCAATGCCAAGTTAGGTACCTGCAGTAGGGGTCTGTGCATCATTAACACCTTCTCTCTGTTTCTTGAATATGAAGTCATAGTTTGGCTTTCTTAGGTAACAGGTAGCCTGAATCAAATCTCATTTTCTTGAACTCATAAACTATGGTAGTTGCAACACTGAAGTAAGGCAGCTATACCAAGAGATCTGAATATGATCCAGCCTCACCAGCACCAGCTTTGGAATCCAGTTTTAGATATGTTGCAATCAATATCAAAGAATTCAAGAAAACAGAAGTGAGAAAAGTCAAGAGAGAAAAAATAAACAAGCTCATTGAGATTTTACATAAAGCAACATCCTTGTGACTTAATCCTGAACTTGGAAGTGTATTTGGGTTTGTTTTCTCACCTCGGTGGATGTCGAAGGTGGTTCTGCCTATCTCTAGTCTTGCTCAACACTTTTTGTTATAACATTCTGATTTAGCTTCTTATCAGTCAGTATATCTTTCATTCTCCAGGTTGAAACTGTTGATGTTGGATACCCCAACTTAAGGGTAACTTTAAAAAAAAAATCTAGTCAAAACTATTTATTTTGGACATGGTTAGTGAGATATTAGCAGCTGGCAGACAAGAAGTCTTTTTGCAGTACAGATGTTTCAGTATCTGGCTTTAAAGGGATTTTCCCTGCAACTATGTTAAATTACCCACAAACTCAGTTTCTCCCTTAGTTCAAATGGCAGAAGCCCATATACTGGATCAAAATGTTCCAGTCCCTCAAATTCATGTTGCACAATGCTGCTGAGCACTGGGACTTCTATCCTTTCAGTTTCCTTTTTTAAAAATCTAGGAAGGAGACACACAAATCTGTTAAGAGCATAAAAAAGATTGCTAAGGAAGTTAGGAAACATGTGAAGTGTATATACATTATAGTACTTTCTGTATATATCAGAATCATATACAATTTTCATCGTTAGAGTATTTTTTTTATTGTTTATTTTCTGGCAAGCCTTATCTGGAGATATAAATGTTTTGGGGAAGGTGTCAAAAGGTAGAGCATTGTGCAGAACTGGCCAGACTCTCTCTCTAAAGCCTTAAGAAATTCAATACTGGCTCCCACAATGAAAGTATGTTTTGTGACCCTATGGAAGTGGGCAGAAATGTGCCTCCACAAAATTTTTAGCCCCAAACCAGTGGGATCCTCTGGGAATCAACTGTGCACCCAGCCCATTTCACAGTGAGATGGGAGATCCCTGAGTATCTCCTGGGTGTGAACTCCTAGAGGTCTTGTTCTATCTATCGCTCCAAGGTCTGTGGTGAACCTCCCGTGTCTATTAACCTGATGAAGATTTTGCTGTGTGGCTCTGCATAGGGTCAGGAGTATTAGCAATTCCTGCTGTAGTGCTTGTGTGGCTACAGCAGCGGAGCAGTCAAGGACAACTTGCTGCCATAGTTTTGCAACACAGCTGGTTACAGTAGAAACTTTCAGACTTTTATACTGTTGCCCCAGTATTTGCTTGGGTAGATGGCAAGCTTGTCAGCTTGGAAATGACCTGGAGGAGCCATTCATATGGTGCACAGAACCAAGGAAACTGGCCAATGTGTCTGACTTTATCCGCCATACACCAACATCTCCATAAGAGCCACAAAGTATGAATTGTAAATGGCTGGGGCTGCACCCTTGAAGCAGGATGACCATCAATCAATACCAGCCCCTACCAGCTTGCTTCTTCCCCATAGGTGGGGATTTGGATTACCAGCAGCCAACAAAACAGCACGTGCTGATCTCATGGCCTAAAACCCCAGCACAAGACTCATAACCCAGTCCTGCCATGGCTCATCAAAAAGCAAGAAGTAGTGATCTAATAAATGGGAATGCTTATGTGTAAAGGACTGTAAGATGGTTTCTTGTACTAATAGCAGAGTCTTAAAGGCAGCACCAGCTCCTGTGCCAGGGGCTGAATATATTAACTACCTGCTGTACAATTTCCATGAGCAGAAATTTGTTTTTGTAATATGAATTTTCATAATTTTCAGCATCACTTTTGAAATGTAATTCACTTTTTCCTTTCCTTTCCTTTCCTTTCCTTTCCTTTCCTTTCCTTTCCTTTCCTTTCCTTGAGCAGTTCAGGGTCAAATATGAATTTGTTGGCAGATTCAGGAGGTTGCAATAACGAGTTCAAATATTTTTTCATTATCAGTGGCTTCTTTATTTAAATGGCTGCGAGTCTTTCATTCTTTTTATGTTTTCTACTACATTTTACTTAAAGAGAAATAGAAAGATATGTTATAGTTGTACCAATTTTCCTAAAGTGCAATTTTTGTCTCAGTATATATTGTCCCCAGATGTTATAAGATCCCAGGAAAAGAGAGATTAATGGCAAACGAGAATATGTATTCTTGTGGCCAGAGGGATAGGGATAAAACATGGAGTGGGGGAAGGAAGACAGGATTGGAGAATGAGAGAGAGTGATGACATTTGTTTTCTCAGATGAAAAGCTATTGCCCTTTGAGACTACTTAACGTATTTATCTTTTAAGGGAGGAAAAAGAATTCCCACTAGATAGACTGAAAATTTGACAAAGGTCTGAGAAATAGGATCTTCTCAGGCTTTGTCTGTAGGTGGGTAAAGTCATAATAGCTCTGTTTTTCTTGGTTTTCTTTACATGAGAAAAACTGAGTAAGAATGCCTTACTATGCATAATTGTAAGGATATTCATTTCTTTGAGTCTTTTTACACTGCATCTCAGTCAACTGAAAGGTCAATTTAGTTATTTTTCCCTCCCTCACATCCTATACCGAGGAAGAAAAAAAACACCAAAACATGTAGACAGGTCTTTCAGATTTCAATGAAAATAACAGATGTTACCCATCAAAACAGCTTCCACCCAGAGCAAGGATGACATAGCCACAGGGTGACTGAGATTTTCCTTCCAACAGACAGAGCTTTATCTCAGAGAGAGGCAGGCGGTAGTTTGCTTAGCAGAAACAACAGTCACGATTTCACCGTAGAACATCTTCTGCTTTGGAACTGAAAGGAAACCTTTGATCTAACTGCATCTACCAAGTTACCATATAGATGATGGAGCATATTGACTGTAAAAATTGCTAGGCTCAGCATTTGTTTGTTTGGCATGGAGCATGCAGAAACTTTGGTTACATATTGTTTTAGTCAGATGTAGGTTTTGCATTCCCTTCATATTGCCTGATCAGTGTGCTGGGAAGATCACCAACCTTTTGGGTGGGCTCTGGAACAGACACTTATTTTGCCATTTATTTAAACTCAGGGCATGAAATCGTTGTAACAAAACCACAAAAGCCATGGAGTTTACAGAAAAACTAAAGCCTCTTCTTCAGTGGCTTTGGAGTTGCAGTATAATACCAAGCAAGCAAATAGGGTTTATCAGGGACTTAGTTTCTCCCCTAAACCAGGGAATATCTAGGAAGACTCTCACTTCACATGTGTGCCTAACTGCAGGCAAGCATGGGTGCAGTACAATAGTGATCTCAAATTCAGTATATGTTCAAACTGACCGAAATTAAGCTCCTGCTCAAACAACTTCAGAGCACAACACAGAAAATTTGAACTCTCTCTTCCTCTGTGTGTACAGCAGTTCAGATAAACTGGTAACAATCATGGACTTCCATACTGACCTTAGTCCATCAGCACATGTCCCATAGGGCAGATGTCAAAATCATAAAACAATGTAGGGCAGAGAAGCTGACTATGGGCTCATCCATAGCACGAGGCTGTGAGATAGGTGGGACATTTAAGCTCAGGCTGGTCATGCATGGAGCCTGGGGTACTTTTGACAGCTCCTGCACCCCGTTACACCAAACCATCCATGTTGGAAAATATATTTGATAAGAACCCTTCAGCTAGAGGTTGTGAAGGACATACTGTGTTTCCCAATGACACTCAGTCCAACCAGTAGGTTGGAAGACAGTAATAAGAGCCATAAGAGATACTCAGTTTTAATAACTAAATGGGAGTAGAGTTCTCTATAAAAAAAATCTAGCTCTAATTGGAGATGCACAGCATGCTTGAAATTGGGCTCAAGATTATCAAGACCAAAGTGTTGCTACTTCAAGCAGTTGTGGCAGTAAAAAACCCAAGGCCAGTCATGAGAAAGGTTGTTTGTGTGTGTTAAAAGGCCCCCTCACTATTAATTTTTTCTCCAGCTGATGGCTTACTGTCAGCTTTTACCTGAGCCTTCAGCAGGCTCCTTGCCTTGCAGTGCACCTTTGGGTCCTGGAGGGTATCACGGTGCTGTTACTTCTGCTCCCAGGCAGGGCATCTCCCAGCAGAACTAACATTTCAGTTCCTGAACAGCTTTTACTAATTGAGCTCTGCACATAAGCGTTCGGTTTTAAGGGATAATATTGTGGCTTTTTACATTGTCTGCAAGTATGCAGAGCTGCTGTGCATTACCAGTGCTTCTCAAGAGACCTGTTAACTGCTTTTTAATATTTCAACCTCTGACCTGCATGTTAATGTGTGTTATAATTGGAAAAGTCACTCTCCCTTACTCAGTAGTTTTGCTCCATGTGTGTGTTCCAAGTGTTACTTGCTGACTTTATTGATACACGTAATAGGTTTATTGCCTCTCCTCTTGCTGGATACTGTTATTGCCAAGTCCCAGGCATGCAATCTTCAGTCTTGATGGGGATGCATAAGCTAGGAAAGGACAAAGTCTGACTTTTTTTATCCAGGGCTGAGGTTGCAAAGTTGTCAGGTAACAAAAGGGGAGGCGGGGATTGGTGGGGAATGGAACCTTTCAATAGAAAAAATGTTGATCCAGCCCAGCAGTCCTCTCAATACAGGTTGGCAGAGTGCTTTTTCTCGGTCTATCTGTGGCCATGGGGACCATTTGTTCCCCATCAGCATAACACCTTGCCATCCCTTAGTTATTTAAAACAGGGTTTAATTATCTGGTTTTTTCTACTTTCCAACTTTGCCTGCAAAAGCCTGAACCAGAATTCATAGAATCATAGAATATCTCTGGTTGGAAGGGACCCATAAGAATCATTGAGTCCTACTCCCTGCTCCTCACAGGACTACCTAAAACTAAATCATATGACTAAGGGCATAATCCAGACGCTCCTTGAAATCTGATAGGCTTGGTGACCACTTCCCTGGGCAGCCTGTTCCGGTGACCAGCCACCCTCTCAGTGAAGAGTTATTCCTTGTCCTACAAATAGGCCATATTAATTTCTGCTGAAGCATGGCCAAAGGTAACAAACTCTTTCAGAGCATTTGATTTTAACTTCAGGTTTAGGATGAGCAATGTTGTCTTGAATAAAATGACATTAAAAAAAAGAAAGACCAGAAGAGTGGCTGTGAAAAGTTAGGATCAATGGGAAAAGTGGGGATTTCCTACCACCATAGAGAGAACAGTAATTTGAAATGCATGGGTTCAGTAAGAAGAAACTCATTGATATGAAAAGTTAGCACATCCTTAGACAAACAACTTACTACTGTCTCACATGTCCTTGCATTCACTAAGATCATTTTTATTTTCTTCTTTTTATGCTCCTTTTTAGGATGACCACAGATTTACTTCAATGTCAGCTTAAGTCTTTCAGCAGAGTAGGGAAAAAAAAAGTTTTGGGAGTTGTGAGCTGATAGCAAGGCTAAAACTAGGACCAGGTCAATGTCATGACAGTCTGGTCACACCAAGGGCAGGGAGCACTGGTACAAAAGGGGGAGAGGTGGGCAAAGTCTTGCATAGCCATGCTTGTGGCTTGTGCTATTGCTTAGGAGAAACAAGACATAAAGTAACAACTTGTAAGGGGTTCAGCACCAGCAGAAGTTGCCGCACAACAAGCAGCATGTCTACCTTTCCAGGACTCTATCAGAGATAAAAGTAGGGAGAAAACTGCCCCAGGCAGTTGTCTTCTCTGCCTACATCTGAAATCAGGCCCATCCTGCTATACTGGAAATAGTTGAAATCACAACAGGAATAAATCAGCGTATCTGAACTGTTCTCATTGAAAACACTCATGGGAAATTGGCTCTCCATTTCATTTTGGCGATTACATTCTGGGACTGTCTCCCACCAGCTTTCCCTGCTGTGTCCCAGGCTGTGACCTCTCTGATCACAGGGTGTGCCGGTTCATGAAACATATCTGGCTGAGACAAATAAATTTGGGGTTTTCTTTTTGATGGCTCAGATTTTAGCTCTATCAGCTTCCTGAACTGACTTGCCACATGTTCACACTCACTAGTACCAGCACTGGAAATGGATGGGAACAGACATTCAGGGGTAGGGGAAGGAGAGCTGGACCACGTCATCTTCAACTTAAGTGAGCTTCAGCTATTACAAAACCACAGTGTAAGAGCTGTGGCTATGGGAGAAGGCTTAGAGCAAGGCACACACCTGCATCACCATCTCCAAGTACATTTCTGGCCATGAATCTATTCATCATGTCTCACGAATGTCATGCCTGAATAGTGATTATTAGGGCAAGGTGCAATTTTTAAGCAATTAATTTCATGCCATGCTTAGCTACAGTGGTAAGAACCACAAATAACTCTCTGGGTTTCATTTCCTCCGTGTGGCCATAGATTTTGCAGACGAGCTCAACACCTTTGTCTGCAGCCCATTCAAGCAGTCCTAAAATCCCACAGCAGTGATTGACATTGTGAGGTCCCTCAAATTCGGCTTCCATTCGTACCAACATCGATTTGATATGTTGTTTGTAAACAGTGAGTACTCCAGCTCACTTTGCCCGTGCAAAAACGAGCAGCATAATCCCACAAGACGAACAGACAAGTACTGCAGACTGAGTCATCGTAGCACAGCTTCTCTTGTAAAAACATTGCCAACGTAGCTGAATAGCCTGTGGGAGACTCCCATATTACCCTCTGACTGTACAGTTTTGACAAGGATAAAAGAAAATATTCTGATGTCCTGTGGGAATGTGGATGTCTTGGTCTCAGATGTGAAGGAGTGAAGTGTTAATCAGTCATTGCATTCCCTTAATGAGGAACTGCATTAACTGTGTCATTTGCTATTACTGCTTGAAGGGTTGGGGAACCGTGTTACACTCATTCAGCTCAGATCCTGCGCATAGTAAATTTTCTGTGCAAGTGCATACCTTACCATAAGGCATAAATCTGTTGGAAAAATGCTGTGATTGATTATGAGTGGTCTTGTTAACTAGAGACATTCCCAAATGGCAACATCTGCTTCTACAAACCATGAGAAATGGAACTACTAGCAAAAACAATAATACCAAACTCAAGGCAGCAGGTGCTGACTTTGGAACAGTTGACTTTTCATTTTTAGAATATGTTACCACTTTGCCAATATTCTGTAGGTATGCCAGGTGACACGATTCTCCTTTTTTTTTTTCTTCTTTTTTTTTTTTTTGGTAAAGTGAAATAACATGATACTTCTGAATGCAGATGAATAGAACAAGAAATATCTATAAATTGTGTGAGGAAAATTTATTTGATAAAACTTAAAAACAAGTTAAAGGTCTGATAGGTTTTTAAACAATATATTTTTTCTTATAGCAACTATTTTTATTTTAACCATTTTAGTTAGCACAGCAAAAATAAAAAGGACAAACAAATATTTTCCTGTTATTCCGGATGCACCATTTGTCCTGCTCCAGCATAAAAAAGAATTATTTTAATCACCAAAAGATGCAAGGTTTTGGATCTTGATCCAGCTCCCAGGGTATCAGATGGGTGTCTGTCTACTCCTGGTTCCCAACTGTTGTGCAGCAAAGAGGAACAGCATATTTCAGACCTCTTTCTGCACCTGTGGAAAGCTGGGATTTGCTGCAAAGCCAGGTAGCACAGAAGTTAAATCATTTGGAGAGACCCTCCAGCAGGGTGCTGGCTCAACACGTGCGCCAGCTGTGCTCTGGCATGGAGCAGAGGCTGCCACAGTCAGAGGGGGCATTTTCACCCTGCGGGGGTGGGACTGAGGGCAGCAGGCTGTGCCTGCGAGAAGGTCTGGCTACCATGTCCCCCTGAAGATTGAAAGCGGTGGCTTGCTGCCAGGAGGAAAAGCCTGGAAAAAGCTGATGGCTTTGGGGGCAGTAGCTCGTTGCTCGGTGAAGAGCACCACTAAAATGCCCTGCTGGCTGCAGCCCATTGCGGGGTGGGGACTGCTGTGAGGGGAGGGATGATACTGGAGAAGGGCATTTTCCCACTTCCCAGTACTGAGTTTCCAGTTAAGGTAAGTCATCATTAAGTAGCTAGATGTTTCATGTCTGTGGAGGTATGCTGGGGGCCCAGGAATACCTTGCCCTCTCCCCTTCTAGAGGGTGAGGATGTCCACACACACTTGGGCATGCTCACTCAGGGGTCTCAGATCCCTTTTGGGACCTTCTCATATGTTTTTGCCAGCTTTTTTTCCCTACACCAGGCAGAAATCTCTGACCACCTATAACCATTATACATTGGGCCTCCCCGAAAAACATGGTCCCATTCTCTTCAGGAGAGGCTGCTGTGGTCCCTTGATGGCTTCACACTGACCCTGATGAAGGCATCAGATGTACCAACTGCCCGACTAACCTTGTGGGTGTCCCTACAAGTAAGGGACTGGCCCATCCTACTGAGTCTTTGGTGCACCATAGGCAGGAGATGGGGTATGGTGAATTTTATAGGACAGCGTAGTTTCAGCCTGGCAGGGGTGAACCCGTGTCCTTTCAGCACAAAGACAGGCAGAAGAGTTGTTGGCTTCCCTGCTCCTTTACCTGCCACAGAGTATAACCTAGGAAGTGGGAAACTGGGTTCAAAGTGAAGCGTTGATCTTCGGGTACTGAGACCTGGGTGCCTAAGTGCCTTGGTTGGGTTTTGTTTTCTCAGCAGTTAGCTGCATCTATGAAATGATGCTCTAAATAAGGAGAATTCATACTATCTATTTTTAGATATTTAACTTGGCATGCTCTGAACTGCTCCCAAGTTAAATAGTGAAGGTGCCTTAATAGAGATGTTGTGCACTCAGAGGGAAAATTCATTAAGAAAAAAACAGTCTTTTTAAAAATACCATGATACAATGCTGCACTGCAATGATGCAGGAAATCCTTACATTTACTGTATTACCAAACAAGTGGAAAGAGAAGCATAGAGGAGGCTAAACACATCTATTTGTTATCTTACCTATTTTTTGGAAAAAGAAAAAAAAAGTCACAGTTTGGGTATGTGTAATCTCAGAAGCTCTAAGCCTCAAGCATAGACAAGAAATATATATATAAATTACAAATTGGGAAAAATTCAGGTGTCATTTTCACTTTCTCTTGCTGGTCTGAAGATTAGCTGGCTAAGCAAAACACCTCTGTATCTCTGGGTAACAAAGCAGAATTTGGCTGTTCTTCAGGGCTGTGGGTGTTCGCTGTGGGTTTTACTGACACATTCTTGTACGCTTTAGGGGGAAACTGTCTTAGTGTGGGATGGGCAGAAAGGGTTAAGAACTCACTGCTGTTGTGTGTGATAATATTTTTTTCGCTATTACATTTTCACTGTACAGCAAAATAGTTGTTCTGCTTTAGTTTGTTCATGAACTGAGCACTGCCATCTTGTGGGGTTTTTTAGCAAGCGCAATTATTTTTTAAAATGCTTCAAAGGGCAGGAATAAAAGGTATCCATGAAGATCTTGCCAGCGGATTACTGGCCACCTCCATTACGATGTCTCTGTTTACATCTGTGATCTTTGGGTGTATGAACCTAAAAATGCAATGAATAAAGCTGAATTAAAAGTGTAATATCATTTTAAAAGCTGACCTATATAACATTGATATATATTTAGATTTGAACCTTTCTTCCCCTATTTTTTTTCGGATGGAGATTTAACAGTATCATGTGAACTTCACAAGCTGGGGCCTCTACGTTTCCCTGCACAATTCTGAGACCGCTTTCATAGACTGTGAGCTCAAAATCTAGTAATTATTTTTAAAGTTTGTTGACTCATGGGCTTGGTGGTGGAAAGGTGATTCTGTGAAGACATCCTGGACCCAAACCTAACAGCTCTTTCTGACAGGTATTAACTGAAGGACTGTTCTTTGAGCTCTGTTTTAGGCAACAGCTATGAGATAGCATAATTTGAAACACTCCAAGGTGAAACCAGGAGCCCAAGATACTTCACTCTCAAGACTGCTTAGCATGGTTCTCCAGTACAGGGAGAGATGCTAATACAGCCTCCCTTTATGAAAATCATTTCAGTAAAACATAAACTTACAAAGAGAGAAAGAAGAAAAACTGTCTGCTTTGCAGACTCCTGTTGTCTAATGAATTTAGAGAAAAACTTAAGGAGAATTGTCAACGTAAGAGGATCAAGGCATATCTACACATCAGTGCTGTTAGAGAAGTCAAAGTACATTACAGACTATCAAGAAAACCAACCATACGCACGCATTGGAGTTTCTTTTCTCCAAGAGGCATTGACAATGCAAGTATGTCTGCAGCGATGTAGGTAAAACTATGTCAAGAAAGAGTATTGGTGAGAACCCATGTCAGCACATCATAATTAAAAAAAAGCTGGGTAATTCAGTAACATATCACAGAAATGCCCTTTAAACTGAAAAAAATACAGAACAACTGGGAACTTAAGCTGCCCTAAATGGCTTCGGTTTGGCATCATTAGCAGTGCCATCTTTAGCAAAGCCATCAAGGACAAATTTCTTATCTACCACATTTTTTTGGCTTTGCAGTATATTAAGGGCCACCATGAGAGTAACCCTGCTGGAATACCATGGAAGGAAGTTTAAGAGCTTCCCCAGCCCACTGCAGCCACCACTTGAAGCTGCCTGGGTGAGCCCTGGGTTAGGACTAGCAAGAAGCAGAGTGCCACCCAACACCTTGCAGCCCCCAGCCACTCCTCTCCAGTGGCTCAAGGGACAGGTTCATCCCCATATCACTGGAAGCTAAGAAGCTGCCATACAGGCCACATTTCCATAGCAGCGAGACGTGGGCTGAGAGCAATTCAAAATGGGGAGACAGAGCCATCTCTGACTGGTGCTTCAGGTGATGTCTAGACCATCACAAGGCATGAAGGCCATTGGCTCAGAAACCTGCTCATTGCCCACAGCCTGGAATAGCAATGGTATTGTCCAAGGCAACAACATTTCTTACTTCTTGCCAGGAATAAAGTGTGTGTCACTTGGTGACGAGGGACTTTCCCTCTGACTCAATGCCTGAAGTAAAAGCTTCAGTGATCAAAGTCCCCCACTTACAATCCCTCAATCCAAGAACAGTGCCCTCACACCTGCCCTTCGCCATTTTTAGGGCTGTGCTTAGGTTTGTGGTGAATGCTACAGATCCCGAACCAGCTCTATGGGCCATCTCCAAGGGGAAGACACTCGGCCTTTAGCCAAAAAGTAGGAAGATGGAGGGAGCTCCCCATGTCCACCAAGCAATCCTGCTCCCAAAGTCTCTGGAGAAAGAGAAGATATATATGGCTGCATGGTTGAGTTATATGTATATATTTTTAAAAAAAAGTATATATATATTGCAAGCAAATCAGCCCTGAAGAAATTGCTACAGGGCTTTGTCAGTACCACAGGGCCTATAGCATAAATGTGCAATGCCTGCGGGCTTCCACTGCAATGTGAATGTGTGCAACTGCCTGCCATGTGGACATACACAGGACTTTCCAGTTTGGGATGTGCTCATTGAACAAGTTCTTGGAAGCAACATAAAAAAGCACACTGACATGACCACAGGATGGCTGCTTCTCCTCCTTTGACCCTCCATTTCTTCCCACTGCCCCAGAAATCCCCCATGACTGGTGAGAACCATTTACACGATGCGCATGCTAGCGTATAGGTATGAGGACATATGGAGGGGGGTGGTATTTAGTATGGCAACAGACTGGTTATACAGTCATTAGTTAGTCTTGGTGCTCTTTAAAGCCTTATTTCTTCATCTGTAAAATGGGCTTAATGATAATGTGGGTTTTTTTCAAAGAAAGTTGAAAGCTTAGAAGTACTGCATGTAACACCTAAAAACTATTAACAGTCTCTTCATGGCTCTGGTCAACAAAATGGAAATAAATTGCTTAGCTAGAAAGGGTTACGAATAGTCTTATTAACATTTGCAAAGCACTTTGAGGCCCTAACACGGAAAGTGGAAACAAATATTGTATAAACATGCTATTATTAAATGACCGCTCTACTCTGGGAAATGGCATGGGAGTGGTTTTTCCATATTTGTTGTGACTCAGTGATTCCAGGTAAAACGCATTCATTTCACAAGTTAAAAAAAGAGAGTACTTCTAACTGTCAGCTCTGCCAACCCATCTGAGGAGTCAAAAGCCAAGCCATGTTTTGCCTGGCTTGCTGATTAACACCAGCAGCAGCGATGTTACAGGCCAAATGCTCTTTGCCATTTCTTTCCATCCTATTCCACAGGATTTCACGTGAGGACATGAGTACTCTGCCTGCAGATGAAGGGCTGAGACACTGTCAGTCATTGCTTATTTAACAGTGCTATTGATAACCACTGAATCCAAGAGCCTCCAGCTATCCTTCCCCATTCGCTGCTGTTTTAGCAGAGTTTCTACATGTTAAAACTGTTAAACATTTCTTTTAATTAATAAAGGCAGCAATGGCTAAATTCACATCACGAATAGATAGGTTGGGTAAGAAGTGCCGTTTTCACATAGTCACTCTAAAGAATGCAATTTAAGGTATTTAATTACACAATTATTATTTGTCAAAGTACCAAAAACTATTCATCTTCTCCCTGCCTTAACAACCCATCAAAACGTCACTTCTTTTTCAGTGTGGCTTCTAACCACCGATATTTAGCACAGATAATTATGCCTCTTCAAATGTAAAGTAGTTAAGTTTTGTAAGGCATGATGCATGAAGCAGTTTTACCAGCTGTTTTCCCGAGTCTGAATTTCTGAGCTAAACTGATATATTGTGATCCCAATGCATGACTTCTGGTGGTTTCGTGAAAAGCGTTGGGAGGGGAAAACATTGTTGTATTGTATTTCTACTGTGTTTGGATTATGGCCCATGTGGGCTCCAACACCCCCAGAAGCAAGCTGAAGCTGGCCTTGTGGCCATCGACACTGCTCTGAATATGGCTTATGGAAAAGTTCCATTTAGTTTTACACTTGCAATAACATTATGCTTTGCATGTTATTTTTTGTTAGCTGAAAAGCATATGTTTTGACTTTTCCCATCAACGTAGGAGCAATGGCTTGTATTTTAAGTCATGAGACAGCAAAGAAATAACAAAGTCAAGGCTTTCTTTCCAAACTTCACCTACGCAACATTTTTATAAGCATTTTTGCTAATTTGCATAATTGCTTTTTGCTATTTTTTAATCAATTTTGCTAATTATCATCACTCAATTTTTGCACAGACTTAACAATTTGCGAGGACATTTTCAAAATATAGAAGCAAGTTTTCTCTACCAGGGTATTTAATGCTGCAACTTTAGCCAAAAAGTGCTGACATACATAAAATGCGTCAAACATATTACCTTCTTCACTGGTCCATAGAAAATCTAATAAAACCAAGTGGTACGGAAAACTTTTTTGCAAGGTATTCTGACACCAGAAGACTAGATTTCATTATTCATATGGATTGATTACAGCTAGTTGATTACCTATGAATTGATTACAACTAAGTCATGTCAGATTTTACATTAGTGGCCAACAGCCATCACTCTTCAGAACTTGCCAGCTGATGCACAACAAGCAGAAATTTGCCTTGATGAGATCATCTGTGAAGTGAAAACCTACTCAAGCTAGTAAAGGTATAAAGACCTGGTGCTGGGCATAGATGTTATCCTGTTATTTGCTGGACTTCAGATACTGTCCATCCAATAAGTATTAAAAATATCAAAAACGTACTGTTTTTCTAATACCAACATTACAGTTTTTGAAAAATGGTCATTCTAAAATTGAATAGCTGTAGATTTTACTAGCAGACCCTTCAGCAACTCATCTTTTATTACACTGATTTCTATTACGGTTATAAACGCAAGCTCCTCCATGATGCTGAAACATAAATAAATCATGGCAAAAAGATAACAAAATCCACAAGATTTCTAATGGACCAATTCTGGAAGTATAATTTATTTGACAGTCAAGTAAACTCTGTTGATGTGAAGGGAAGGACTTTTAAGCATGAACTGACTAGAATGATTCAGTTTTATTTAGTTAATGAGAACTGCAATAAAAAAAAAAATCCCCTGAACTAATGCGTATGTACTGATTCAGGTTGGGATCCTGCCTGCCTTTTTGAAACCACTTTGGGTGACAGCTTTTTTTCCTTCTGACTGCCTCCAGAGGCACTTTCCTCTCCTTGGTGACTATAGAGGGAATTTTAAAACCCTCTCAGGAAGGAATACTTCATCAAGCATGTCAAGTTGAGGTGCCTGCTAAGGTGGGCAGGATAGATCCCACTGGAAATATACAAAGTGGGCATAAAAAACTGTTCACTCATGTAAATTTACTCTCGGGGTGCTGTGCTGAGGAGTAAGCATGCCCACCTGAAAGCTGGCCCTGGTGGCCCTCGTAGCTTGTGTGAGATGCTCAGTATTTTTTAGGGAGCGAAGCCCCTGCCAGGTGACACCCCTGAGCCGGGGGACTGGCCCATCTCAAAACTGACAGTTTCATAACAGCCACTTTTGTAACATGGATTTACGCGTGACGAGAAGATGGCTATATGTCAGAACCAGAACGCCGTGTCAGTGAACTCTGCCTTTTTGTTGGCGAGCTCTTTCTGTGGGATGCGGAATTTGCCCATGCTGGTTATTGCAGGCAGGGCAAGAATTGAATTAGCCGTGGGGACAATCCACCTCACAGCAGGGACCACAGCTATAGCTAGCCACCTCTGAGAGCATAGGAGCGTGGGCATGTCTAATCATCTGTGTCCCTTGGATTGAGCTGATGTCAGCTCAGGCTCACGAGTGGACTTGGTGCCTGACGTGCAGGCAAGTCAGTTCAGGAATCATTAATTGGCCTTCTCCTAAATTATCACTGAAGGTATTGAAGATGCCATCACATTCAAACAGATCGGACACTGAAATATAGATACTGAAAAAGACAGAACACTACTCTTACCTAGCAGCAAGAAACTTTTCTTGCAGAAACCATCCATTCGCAGAATGATGCGCACTCAAAGGTATACCCCCCAGATAGTATTCTTGATTTTTGTTCGCAGGCTGCATATAGATAACATCTCCGTCTTAGTGACACACCATACTACATGCAGAAGAGTCAGACACAGTGGTGATTATCTTGTGGATAATCCCTCGTTTCTCTTGGAAATGTTTCAGGGATGAAGTAACAGTAACCACACTGAAAAAAAGTCAAACAAACAGTACAGTATTATGGCAACTGATTACATCTTGTTCAAAAAAACATTAAGGGTTCTGCTCTGTCTTCTTCTTTTTCTCTTTTTTAACTTGCACATATATTTTTCCCCAATCCCTGCCCCCCAAGTCTTCCTGCTGGGATTTGTGTACAAAGCAAAATAGCTAAATTAACCGCACAGTACTGTTCCCAGAGGAGATCCAAACTATAGGACACACTCTAGTTTCAAGGCTGCTAGTCAAATAGTGCATTTGACTGTGAAATTAAATATGACCCTGGGGATTCCTTTTGTGGTCACACAGAGGAGTAGGTTAAATTTCAATATACAATACATAGCATTGACAGCAGGATGATCACAAAGTTGGTAGTTTGTGCAAATTAATGGTCATCCAAGTAAAAAAAGATTGTCATAATCGTGCAATGATCACATCACTCCTGCAACTTCTCAGATTGTTTTCAATTCCTAATTTTTGTTTATAGTGACAAGACACAAGGGGGAAAAAACAAAGCATTTTAGGGAACACTGAAAATTAAATTGCACCAAGAATGAAATCATGCTTGGAATAGCCAAGCAAATATCAAAATTAAGGCTCGCTACCATGTACTACCATATATTATCTGGCCTCAAGTACACATTTGCTTCCAAACTCCTGGGATTTATACACGTATGTATAAATCAGCATTTACCCTAAAACTATTTGGGATGGGAAAGAAAAAGCTCTGCTTTAGAATACATCATGAAAGATGCACTTCTGGAAGCTACACTTATTTAAAGTCAGGACAGTCCTGGTTAAATGCTTCCGCTGATTGCAAGACAGTATGGATATGAAGCAAGACTCCATTTTTTTAACCAAGTAAATCAAACCAGAAAGCAAATAGAGCTAAACTGTGTTGGAAACCATAAGCTCTGGGATGACTGACTGTGAAACATCAGCATCACAATTTGGCACTGAATTACACCACGTGTCGACTGTGCTAGCTTCAGTTTCTGGAAGGGGTGAAGGTACGGCTTTATGGCAGGAGTACTGCCTAAAATCCAGCTGAAGTGTGCATAGCTCATGGTATCTAAGTCTAGACTCAGAAGCAGACACAGCCTCCTACCCACACTGGCTGAAAAAAAGTCATTTGAACCACTGCTACAGGGGTGACCAGCTACCACCAGCTTCCACCCATCTGATAGTGCTCGGGCATCGCCAGATCAAGCCAGAGCTTGTATCCTCACTCCTATCATGAAGTGCAATGAAAGGGAAGGGGAAGGGGAAAGGGAAGAGGAAGAAGAAGAAGGGAAAAGGGAGAAAGAAGAGAAGAGACGAGACAAGACGAGAAAGAAAAGAGAAAAATTAAAAATAGCTACAGTTTTAGTTAATCACTTTTGAATGCTTTCTGTCATTTATGTTTAAATCAAATTTCACTTAGAGCAGCAGATTTCTGTATTACTAATATTTTGCTACAAGGCTGGCCACTAAACCAAGGGCTGCTTTCCAGTAGACCCCTCACTCTGCCACAAATTGCACAACAACACAAGCAAACATAAATAATGCATCTGGAAATACATGACATATTTAAAACCTGCAATCAAAGAGAGCACAACGGGGAGCCAAGAACACTGGTACAGGCTCTACGGCATTTATATAGCATGGACCCTTTGCCCCCGAATACAATCTGCTTGGTACATGCTAGAAAACCTCACTGGGCCGGCGTTTCGCTCCTGATTGTCCTCGGCAGGGATCCAGGTTTAACCATGCTGGCTTCAGCCAGAGGGATGACTGAGGGAATGAGGGAAGATGGATAAATTCATCCATTGGTCTGATGGCCAAAAACATCTGCTGGAGTCATGGAGTTGTTGGTTGGCTGAGTTCACATAAAGGAAGCCCCGCTGGGAGTCGGTACCCAGCTCTTTCGAGTTTTGAGGGTTGTCCTTGGAGACCGCAGCATTTTGCTACCTAGGGGCAGCAGAATGTCAAATCGACCAAGAAATCCTTCAGCCTATTAGCGCAGCATGACACAGCCGAAATGCTCTTTGTGAATATCAAATAGGTATTAAAATCTGGATTTTTTTTTTTTAGGAAATCCTTGAGGCTGCACACAGCCCAAAAGCTGAGCTCACTCCACTAAATTAAAGGTTTCGGATGTGCAAAGATTTGTAGCGCATCCATTTGGGGAGATGTGAATGTGGATACCAAAGGGATGGGCAGCAGTACAAGTGCTGAAGACAGACAAAATATAGCAGCTTTTCTTTTTGAGTAACAGGACCCAAACAGATTGAAAATCAAGATTAAAAAGGAGGATAGTTCCCGTGTTAGGCAATTGTAAGAAAGAGGCAGTTTCTATCCCTGATGCTTGCTAAGTATTATTTGATGTGGTGATATTTGGTAACAGTATGATGCCAGATTCATTCGTGTGATTCATTTCATCAGCTTTTGGAAACAATGGGTGTTACTGAAATAACCTGCTATTCCACAAAATTCTGGATTAAATAAATCTTAGAAACGCCTTAATTTTCAAATCCTAGATAAGCTTAATCTTAAAAAGCAATAGGTTAAATAAGTAAATTAATAATCCAAACGCTACAGACTGTGACCCTGTACCAAACTTTACAACTGAATTTAGCTTCTCTCTCTGATGACTAAGGAATTGCAATAAGTGTTGTCCTTGTGGTATAAGTACAATTTCCTAGCAGTCTGCTGTATCTGAGTCATCACAAACACTAGGCAATAGAGGAATGAAAACTCTCTCCCTTCATTTTGTGCTTCCCATATTTGAGCAGGAGGCACGGAACATTTTAGAGACTTTTCCCTGGTTCAAAGTCTTTCTGCTGAATTACTTAGTTTTGGACCGGGCCTACCACTCTTTAGTACAATAAACAGCGAAATTTAAAAGTTGCCTCCTTCCATTACTAGTCTCAAAGTATAGACATGTTTTCTTATGGTTATCATAATTGGAAGTTGGGAATCCCATTAACCTGGTCACTATGGGAAATACATATGCAGAGATGAGGTAAGAGCCTGATCCTCTAAAAATATTGTCACATGTTCAACTGAAAGCTGTGTCTCTGCCACACGTACAAATGTTGCGGTCTTTAAACAAAGGCAGGAGTTAATGTACATTTTAGGTGTGCATCCTAGAACCTATCAAAGAGTAACACCACGCTATAGCATGTCTAATTGACTGAGTTATATCCTCTTGTAGTTGGTTTATTAGTTATGGATCACAAGTCACAGAAATGTCAATACTATTGGAGTTTTTCTGGGCTTTGCGTTTGACTAGCTGTGAAGCATTTGAAAATCTTCAACATATCTTGTCATTCCAACTTGAGCCCCAAGTGAAAAGACTGAAATGCAGGAGCTCAGAGTTGTGGACTATCATCAAACACACACCGCCTCTCTGTGCCTGAATTTTCACTTCTGTAGAAGTGGAACCACTTCTTTGTACCACAGAAATAAAAGTTTTGTGAAATGTTCTGTGAGAGTTTTCAAATCTTTTTACCGAAAATCTTTTATGATTAAGAGATATTACTTTTTCATATCTTATATTAAAGATTAGAATTGATTAGAAGATTACTTTTGTTCAAAAACGTGTATTCTGATCATAACTTTGCTCTCATGCTATGACATGGGCAGCTATACTGACTCACCCAGAGTTTTAGAAGACGAGTTGTGAATTCTCATTACATGTTCATTTGATGGGGGAGGGAGAAGATAGGAGATATCATCTGTCTTTTGTAAATTTACTACTTGGTTAACAAATATATGGAGAAACAATCCTATTTTAGTAAGCTCCTGGCTGAATATTTAAACAGTGAGATATTAATTCAACAGCAATTCTTAAGTTACTATCCATCTTATTTCTGTAAAATGTCTCATAAGAATTATAGTGTTGAATCCTGAAATATTTATTGAAGCAACACTATGTTTTGCCTGGATAACAACTCAGTAACGACTTCAGCATATAATTCATATTATTTAGGTCATATGCAACATCCATATTTTAAGCAGTAAGTCAGCTCCTTCAAATTGTATCAACACTGTGTTGTATAACCTTGTGGCAGGAATAGAAGCAGCTTTTGTTTGAAGCTACTATTTAAATTTTCACCAGAGAAAGAGAAAGTAGTAATTTATCCATGGAAATAAGATGTTTCTGAATATTACAAAATAACCATTATTTATGGTTAACTGCATCCAGAACCTTTTCTAAACTTGATGTGAACTTGTACGGTTCTTCCAAAGAATGTTTGCAGTCAATCTTGTATCACATCCATAGCCATAATCTGGGGAAAGTAGAGTAACTGGATACCAGTATTTAGTACCAGTAGGATGTACTCTGTCTCTTACTATTTATCAATTATGCTTATAACGCCTGAGTAGCCAATGAGTACAATGAAGACACTGATTGTGTTCTTGAGAAATGAGCCTTTTAAACTGTAATGCTGAACTGCTGAGCTTACAGGCAGCCACGTAAAGAATCAAATGAAGATTAAAGAACAGCTTTATTATATTGTGATGTACAATGTGATGTAAGAAACTCTGTGCAAGTCGAAAACATGAAATAGTTACTATAAAAGTTGCTTTTTCACACGTTGAAAGAAAATAGACTGCATCTTTGTTCTGTCAAAAACAAAGTAAAAATCTTACTTAGTTCAGGATGAGAATTTGAACACAAATGAACTGATTCTTAGGTCTGTGAAGATCTGTGGAGGCAATACTCATGACATTCCCCTCTGTTAACGGGAATAGACACTATATTTTTACTGCTTGCATGTGTGTCATTTTCCTGGGCCTAGATTAAAAAAATAAATAAATCCAGATGCTCTTGAGAGTTGTCAAAGATACAAGGAAAGATTATGTTCCTGAAAAAAAAAAAAAGGGGGTTACATCAGGCTTTCATTTTTAACATGACCATGATTTCATCACTCTGTGGTTGGCTAGACAGATCGCTAACATTTTTTGGTAATTAACACTGTTTTTGTCACTTTGTGAAATTGTTTGCAAATCTATATTTACATAATTGCTTCTCCACACTGCAACAGAATCTGGCACAGGCATGCGTCATGGAACAAGCTGTTTTTAGACCTGCTCGTTGTCTAACCTCTCTGATTGTAGAGACGTACGAGGTTTTACCTTCATCATCTTAATTAGCTGGCCCATGTTGCGTTGGGTTTTTTTACAAGCTTGAAAACAATTAGCTTCTGTTTCCTGGTAACCAATCTTTAACTTTCGAACTGACACACACATTGCAAAAGAGATTTCATTCTGAGCTTCAGAATAACATTCGTCTGGATATTTATCTGTTTTCTACACTTGCTCATAATAGTAAACCTATACCGATGTAATGTCAATGCACCAAGCCAATATCTCCAATACTGGCCCTGCTGCAATCTGCCTGTGTGGCATTAAATCAAGAATCAAGGTATTATGTGGGTGCTCAGCTTTACTCTTACTCGAACAATGACTGTATTTTTATTCAAAGAGATACACTCAGCAGTGAGGCACCACAAATTTATGGCATTGAGCTTCAGCCTTCTCATGGCCTGGAAACAAGTGCTCTGAAGCCTTGGACCCCACGGTGAGACCACCAACACGGAAAATGCAGCCTTCGAAAGATCAGAGTTATCTTGTCTAGGAAATTGCCTGTAGAGTCTCCTATTATGGATGTGAGCTTTTAATGTTTCCATTTTAAAATCTATCATGAATATTGGAATCATGTTCTTCTTCTTTCAGCCCTAATGCTTTCTTTAAAGCAGCTATAGAAAGGAAATTTGAGTCTGTGCCTACTGCTTTCTGTGTGAACAGAATATTAAACTGTGAGAGAATAGGGACACCAGAAAAAAAAAGGCATTGTAACAATGGAAAAATAAACATACTTTCAGTCTTTCTATTGGTAACAGTCATACGGCACCAAACTTCACCCACCCTTGTGAGTTGTCATTGATGGGCCTGTCATGTTTCTAATCATATCTCAGTCTCTCACAACGCCCTGGCAGTCTTTCCACCACCACTAACAGAAGATACATTAAGCCCCGCAGCAGATTATTAAATTTTGGTTGCCACTTCTTTTTACAGCAGTTTGCCATAGATGTACCTTTACCTAAGACAGTTTTTAAAGCATGGAAAGAAAAGCTCCAACTTTTCAGAGCAAAGCAAGGTGTTTATAGGTGTTCCTGTGCCATAAGAGCCCATCATCCCTTCCCCACCACCTTACACATCTTTTTCCAGCACTCCTGGCATGTCTGAAGTGACCACAGATTATCAGACCCTGTTTGCTCTGCTCCTCCCACCATGTGGAAAATAAAAAATTATGGGACTGGGGCATATGGCAGAGCAGGAACCATATGGATAGTTGTCACGCTGCCATTAAACATTTTCTCCATCCCCAGCTGCAGGGGCCCCAGATGAAAGGCTGTTGAGGGGGAAAACTCTACATCTGTTTATTTGTTCAATGTGTTCACTTATGTCAGATGTTGGGAGAGCTTTCTCAAACCACTTAAGAAATGGTCAGCCTGCTTCCCGAAACTAGTCCCATGGCCGGTACTGATGCAGACACGTATCAGAAAATTGTTTTAAAACAACAAACTGAGTAAATAATTATGGTTCAGTATATATTACAGAGCAACTTCCCTTTGAAGCCTTATCATTCCTCCGCTGTCTTTTTCTCTCTGGATTTATCTGGGAGGGAAAGGCGTGGGGAGGCAGTAAGACCAAGGAAAGGGTCTTCTATTTTGAGGGGCACGAATCAGCCATTCATGGAGCCTCTAACAAATGTGCATCAGGTAAAAAAAGAGTCTTAGCTTCCTCTTTGTAGTTGGTCACACTAAATTCCTGACTGTACTGACAGATAAATAGCCACTTCACATGGAAAATGGGACATTGAAAAAAAAGAAGCCAACACAAGACTAAAAAGAAGAAATGGAATTAGAAGGCATCCATAAATGCGAATTATCGCTAAAGGCTCAAGTCTGTTGCCCACGCACAGATATTTAGAGACACCTGAGGTTCCCTGCAGTGTCCTGCCTGGACTCCATCTCCTGGCCCACAGCTCCCCTGTAGGCTTTGTGCCCTGCCCCTCAGCCCCCCTTGGATGTCTCAGACACCACAGGGCATCTATGTTTATGCAGCCAAATCCCTAAGCCACAAGTGTTTGATATTCAGGTCCAGACTGTAGACACCTAAATATACTTTCTAAATGTGAGTTTCTTCATGTGATCCAGGTGTCTGAGCTCCCATTATAGCTGGTGGAGACTAGTCAATATGGGCAGAGGAGTCTGGAGAGCTATTCTGCTCTCCCTAAAACAGACACCCGCGTCTGGCCAGCTGAGCAGCCCTCCTGACTGCATGGATGGGGCTGACCAGCTTGCTTTTACCCTAACAGCAGCTTGCCTCATGGCTGGCAGGTCAGTGCCTAGATGCTGGATGTAAGTGTCTACAGCCAAGAACTGAATCCCACCCTGAAAACCCAATCAGTTGTTGCGAGTAGCTGTTGATGAGAAGGAAGCTTTCAGGCTGAAACCTTTATTCCACACAGTCTCAGACTTTTCTGAAGTTCAGTGACATTGGTTTTGATGATTTGGGCCATTCAAGAGGTCTCTGCAACTATTGCCTG
Organism: Fregata magnificens; assembly: GCA_013389945.1. Classification (NCBI taxonomy): domain Eukaryota; kingdom Metazoa; phylum Chordata; class Aves; order Suliformes; family Fregatidae; genus Fregata; species Fregata magnificens. The sequence continues at coordinate 117,702 of WAAD01037389.1, forward strand.
ACAGCTGTATACTTGGGTGGCTTTGCAACACGATGTAGAAATAGAGGCGAAAGGGCCATGATGGCATGAGGTGCCCATAAATACCTCCTCTACTGAAAGACCCTCAGGTCAAACACCACAAGGCCAACAGAGAGGAAGCACCCTGTACAACAGAGTGGTACAACAGCTCCAGGGGTCTTTGCTTGAGCTGCCATTAACAGAGGATTACAGGCCTGGCACTGAGTATTAAAAGTATTCTTTTAATCCACATAGAGAAAAAAACTGCTCAAATATGTTTTCCACTCAGTGAATCCATTTTCCAGGGTTCCTCAAAGGCATTGCTGCTTTTTTTGGCACTCCAGCAATCCAGTGCAATGCTTCATTTCTGCAGGGTTCCTGTGAAAAGCTGTATTAGCTCTATTAACACCACCACTAAAATCCTTGGGGGAGATTTAACAAGTTATGAAAGTGAAATGTTACTGCATGTTTGCATATAGCACCCCTTCCACAGGACCAGATAAGCTTTCTCTTCACTAACCTCCTACTGCTCTATGCCTAAGAGGCTAATTTTTTAAAATCTGAGATACATTAAAAAAACAGAAGTTGAAGTACAAGCCCGTAACCCAAAGTGGAAAATGTTTACCGCTAACTGAAAGTAAATTCAAAACCATCTTCCGTGTTCCCACTTGCAGGACAAGTTCTCCAAGGAGCAGCAAGTGGCATTGGCAGCAACTGAACAGGACAAAAACAGGGGAAGAAAAAGAAAAACATACCCTACTGTCCCTCTGCTGCCATTCGGTGTGAAGGCTTGCAGTATTGAGTGCTAAAACCACAGTGCCTACCATTAAATGTGCAAAGAGAAGAAACATGGTAAGTAGCTTGGGAGAATGTTTTCTTCCTTGTTTTGCTTACTAGTTTATATGATTTATATGTCAACGTATCTACTTGAAACTAGTGTGAATACTAACATTCAAAACCTGCATATGGACAATAAAATAAATCAAACAATTGCAGAAAAGCTTCTGAAAATCCTTTGAAATTTCACTACTCCTTCAGTCCAAGCAAAAAACATGTCAATATCCAGGAAACAAAAAAAAAAGGGGGGAAGGGGGTTGTTGCATTTTCTCCCTGTGTACATATTTTAGAGATTTCTTAGGTATCTATCCTTGTGGGTTTTGCCTTTTTTTACTGTGACAGACTTTTGCCTTGTGAATCCCTTCCTCTCTTCTGGTAAATTTAATACACTTTTCTCCTAATTTGAAAATATCCCCAACACCTATTTACTTAATCTGTTTTTATTTTTTAATTTTTTTTTTTAATTAAGGTAACTTTAAATGGAAAGTTTGCAAACATTGTTTTATAGTGGGGAAAGGAAGTTTTGGGGGTTTTCTACTGCATTTGAAAATACTTTAAACTTCACATCTGAAAATACAACACCCACAGGAAAACATAGCTAAAAAATGTAAGCTTTAAGAAGCCAATAGAAAATAGCATGCAGGCTGGACTAGGGCTACTATGGCAGTCTGGTAGGCTCTAAATCTGTTTACAAACAGCTGTTGTTATTAACACTTCTCCTATGAAACCTCCTCTCTAATGTACTCAAAAATATGTGAATACAAATAAGGGGACAAATGTCCCCAAAATCAAATTCAGAATATGATTCAACCAAATTTTTGGGGACACATTTATTCGATGTGCATTCAACTTTCTTCAAAACTATGTCCACATACAGAGAGTCCCACAGCCACTGGATGGGTTGCTTTGGCTTTTATTTCCTATAAGAAGTGATCTCGACTATTAGATTATTTTAACTATGGATTATTTTAAGGATTATTTTCAACTATGCCTGTATTAAGATGACCTTTTTGTCATGAGCAGGGTATTGCCATTGGAGGTGACTCAGGCACAGGAGAACTGCCTGTACGATGTCAGTGCAGTGCCTCACTACCGGGTAGCACGCGGGTACAGTGGAGCGTAAGTCACTGCAGAAAGGCTGTAGAAAATTTTTTTCTATACCCTAGTTTCAAGTAGCACATGTAAAAGCATCGAACTTTAGGAGTGCCTGTACTATGACAGTGCTTTGACTTTCAATTTGTCAGGCTAGAATCACAGACAGGACACCAACTTCTACTGCCGTTCACTGAGAGAGTGCAAAACTAAGTTCTGCATTAGATTTTAGTAGCAAATCCCATTTTTCATCTCCCTAGGCTGAATTGTCCAAACTACAATTCTGGTCTTGCTCAGAGCCCAGGGGAGCAGCTCATACGCTTTAAGCCAATTTGTATTTCGTGTTTGGTTGGTACTGAAGCAGCCAGCAACTTTCAGAATGAAGCCCCCACTGAAAAAAGGTATATGATAGTATATGACATTGAACACCTGGGTAATTAATAGCTATTTTGATACTACATTTCTTTTAGTGTAAGGTTTCCAGAACTGCCTGCACGCAGCATCCAGCCAGGCAGACACTGATGCATTAGTATTAAACTGAAAAGATAAATGTCCACTCCACGTATTTCGTTTCCTCTGTTTCACCTCTCTGCACATGCTTCCTGAATGTACGCTGTGGATTTCTGACATGTCTTTCCAAAATCCCAAAAGACAGCTAGATGAGGCTATGCCATGGGATATTGGCTTCTTTCCTATCAATAGAGAGGCCTCTAATTCTTCCTAGGAAATATAGGTAACTATCTCAATTAAATAATTTTTTTTAGTCCTGCTTAACGCTTTCAGAGGAACCAGAGGGTGAGCATGAAAGGCTTTCTTAGGAAACAGGATTTGAGTCGTCTCAGCAAAGTTTTACACGTTGTTTAAAAATATGTCTTTTTACATTTAAAAAAAAAAAAAATCATTCAAAGCACTTCCGCTAATAGTTTGCTGCCTGGTTTGAGGCAGTTTAACCTTAAGGTGTGGCAAGCTCTGGAAACTTACTGTGACTCACTGAGTAATAACCAGCTACAACATAAAACATCAGCCTACACACAATTTTCCAACCTCATTCTGTAAATCTTTCACTTGAAAAGAAAAATAAAAACAATTGTCTCATTTAGTCTGTTTTTAATCTTTATGACAAAAAGTAATATACATAAGGAATATTATTCTTTCTTGAAAACATATTAAGATATTAAAGAAAATTGCAAAGATGTCCTTGCAAACCTTATTTGAAAATCTACAATCCATTTCTTCCTCTAAGATTTATTTTAAAGTGAAGTATAGCATCTATGATATAATATGCAAGTAACTACAGCACAGAAAAAGAAACTTTCAATATCTATGGCATTTTTATTGGCCAAAAAGCAAGAATGAGACACAACAATTTCTAAAATAAACAAAAAAACCCCACAGAAAATATATATTTCCTTTTCCTTCCAGACAGGATAAGTGTTACATTAACGCCACCCCCACCCCTGCCACGTGAATAATCTTTGTTCACAGGAATATTCCAAATGACTCCAGACACAGGACCAAATGGAGAATGCCGAGAGTCCTCGATGGCCTTACCTCACTAAGTTTCTTTTTCCCAAGAGGAAACCAAAATATCTGAGGAGTGAGAAGGTGGAAGAGACACAGGAAAGGCAGTATCTCACCCCAAAATGGAGTCAGGATGTGACTGGATGCACACCTGGGTCTGGGAACTGCAAAGTGCTCCTAGAGTCTCTGTTCAAGACTTAGGGTCTATATACGCAAACACCTAAATCCGTACATCCCTGAGTGAGTATGGATCCCAAGGCCACCCACAGCTACAAGTATTTTCCATTTACCAGAATGCAATCCGGTAGCTACGACCTTCAGGACACAACCTTCTCTCCTGCACCTGCTCCAAATGCCTTTGCCAAGAAAGATAAGGTTGTTCAAAGGTAAGGGAAGATGGGTCTGGTGGGGAGCATCTCCATAGCTGATGGCATGTGCACTGCAAAAGGACTAGAGAAATGATGAATGGATGTCTTCAAAACAAGAAGGATTCTGGCAGCACTGAAGCAACTCATTCTGCTGAGAACTAAACCCTTAGGAATGACTGTGGAGCTTCAATTTTGCTTTTCTCTATGGCCTTGGCTACCACGGAATATACTTATTTTGAAAGTCTTTGGGATGTAATCCACTGTAGTATTCTGTAGCCCCTTTCCAGATGCCAGAATGAATGCAGCCATTTCCAGTTCTCACCATTTTCTCTCTCCTCTTCTGTCATCCTGTTCCAGGATTTAGATGAACAGGTCTGGGGGGGTGATTTCCTTTCAGGTAGGAGCCTCCCCTCTCTTGGCTTGGCTTTCTTGACTGACAAGCCTTTGATTCGTGTCTTAGATAGCTTCTTCTGCCAGATTACACCAAATGGAAGGGATTAATCAGTGGCAGGAAAAAAAAAAAAAAAGCAGACCTCTCCACAAAGCTTAAGTTCTTTTAAAAAATCAGAGATTTTCGAGTCCAACATCAACGGCCTAATTTTGGTAGGAAGCATGAGGTTACTCCAAAGAGGAGAGGCAGCGAACCATGTATTTGTGGCGTTCAGATTGGTGATATAATCATGTAACTCCAAAACAGAAATAATTCACGCTGCCAAAAGCTACAGAATTATGTGTGATCCAGAGGATGGACAGAGGTGCGCGAGCACGGCGGGCTGATCGTTTCTAGTGATTGCTCCATTATATGCCAAGTGTACAGGTAAGGTACTATTGGAGCCCAGCACTTTCTAGAAAGAGTTATAAAGACAAAGTTTGCCGATGTACAGAAGGGTAAGTATTAAATACGCTAAATGGTCATACTGATCCTTTTAGAGTCAATGTTTTTTCAAAAATCACCAGGGCTTTTCCAGCTGTGTGTTAAAATCCCAAGTGAAATTGCATGGCTAATTTAATGACATTGCCTTCGCATATGTGAACCAAGTGACTGCATGTGCAGAACCCCTAAACTAGCTGAGAGGCCACAAAGGCAGTCAGCTTATGCCTGTAATTACTTTAACAACACAAACACAGTCTGTGCAAGCTGTATTTTGTCCTTTGGTATTTTCTATGTGAATGCTAAATGATAAAAGAAATGCAAAAAAACCCAGGAAATACAGTAGTTTTCCAAGCCTGTGGAATGATTCACATAAAGGCTTGGGGGATTGGGCCCCAAATGCAGGAAACAATGTTCTGTTTTGTTTTTAAATTAAAAACAAAAAAAAAAAAGCAATTCTAAATTTGTAGATGACACGGGGTTTTTCGCTCTGCAGTGTCTCACACAAATTTTGCTTGTGGCCATCTTGAACGCCTACAGCTCCAGAGACACTGTAATTACCCCAACCCATGTGATGCAGCATGTGCTTTCCTCTGCCAAATGATAGATGTCTTTTCCATACAGCAGTTTCCTAGCAGTATACTCCACACGCAATAAAGCTCATTCTGGATGCAGTAGGAATATGATTGGCCAATGCAATAGCAAAGCAATTATCTGGATAATTTTCATGCTTTGAATTTCCTAGACATATTTAATACGAAGCTTACACAAACACCATAAGAAGTAAAGCTAAGCCGTTCCTGCACACTCATACAAAATTACTCATTTATGTTTGCTAGATGCAAGAATGCCACATAAACCACACGTTCAGTTAGAATAGTATTAAAGTAAATGTATTAACGCATTAAAAAGGAATTAAAAAAATAGCCACCCGAGACTATAGGTAAATGCTTAAGAGAATCAAATCTGTAATCAGAACGAAAATTGCTTCAACAAAACATGATAAGCTCCAAGGATTTAACGGCAATGATCATAAGGAAGGAAAACAAGTGCCCAACAGTCCCTCTTTCCTGAGCCAAAGAAAATACAGACAAAAGCAACAAACTACACCTACAACAAGAAAGCAAGAAATGTAAAGAAGCCCACGCAAACATTTACTCCTGGGCTTGAAAGAAAGCCACTGCACACGACTATCAAACACTGAAAAGTCTGCCCCAAAAATCCCATGAGTCTGAGTTCTCTAACTCAGCAAGTAAGATTTCCAGTCCAAAAGTGTAGATATTTTTAAGTGTAGTTAAAATACAAATAATGATAGTATGTTCATTTTGATAAATGTCATGTCACTATGGCTTTCAAAATTAATAAATGCACAGCTAAAAGTAATGCTCATCATGCTAAAACTGGGCAGCATGGAATAGGTCTATTGGTACATAATATCTGGAATTAGACATGCAATCTAAATGGGGCTGTGTTGCCTACATGGATGAATTCCATTCAAGCACTTCTGTCTATCCTTGTCCAAATTTTAGCGTAATGAAAAATGAAGAAGACCTAAAGAAGGCAGTGAGTGTTTGCATTACTAGCAATGGACAATGGGAGCAAAGTTTTATCATGGATGTTAAATACATCCATGCAGTCTCAGTCACTGAGCAGTGAGGTTATTTTTTGCAAATTGTTTTAAATTTCTGAGACTTGAGCTGTAAAACATCAACTGAAACCAAACGGTTATAGTAGCAAAAAAAGAGTGACTAAGGAGCATTAGCAAAAATGCTAAAAATAATTATATCCCATTCATAAATGACACACAAATATGTAAGAGCATGAAAATGTCCAGTTCAGACACATTTATACCTCTGCTCATGTCTGAGAATCTGATTTTTTCGAATATGCAATTGCAGAGGAGTCAGACCTCTTCATCAGTTTAAGCTCCAGTTGAAAAAGTAGTTACCTCTGGGAAATGTGACAAAGAACTGGCAGAAACTCTGACCATTTTTTTCACCACTTTCAAAACATTAGCTTGGGGTTTTTTTTCTTTTTCAAAAAAATGACATCTTTCTTTCAAAAACTACAGAGAAATGTGGGGGGGGGTTAAGTGACTGAAAAGGGTGTGTAGTGTATGAAACATTAACATTATAGCGTATGAAAAATGTATATTGATGCCTAATGATTCATCTATTCAAATGTTGGAATTTTGACCAGTAAGCAAAAAGAAAGAAAAAAATCAGCCATTCTTTGCCCAAGCTTCCTTCAGATGCACATTCATCTGCTTGTTTTGAAAAGCTGTCCATAAATTCGGTCCAAGTGGCATTGTGGCTCCAGGGTTCCTAGAAGTAAGAGATAACAAAACACTCCTAGATCACCCTGTTCATCTCACTGCTAATGTCAGACAAAATAACAACAAAATAACAGCTCTTACTGCCAGGAAGTTTCTCTTACCAGCTACCAATGGAATTTTCTTTCATTGTTTCACTCCCTTGTGTATGCCTCGTGCACGAGCCCGAGTTATTCTCTCCTCTTCCGATATTCCACCCACCCAGCAACGCGCGGCTGTAGTGTAAAGCTACCCTCCACTGGGCACCCGTTTCGTGAAATAACGCTACTGTTAACTTCAGGCATTCAAGAATCATAAGGCAGGACCCCAAAATAATTATAACCTTAAAAAAATCCAATTTTTAAAAAGTTATGCATTTGAGTTCTCGTTATTCAACCTTTCAGGCTTTTGGGGTTCACAGTTTAAAACATTTTTTTATGTAGCTCTAAGGGTTTGGACTTGTTAATGTTTTTTTTGTTTTTACATAAATGAAAGCTTTGATTTTGTGCATTTACTCAATTGAAAGATTAGAGTTATAAAAGCAAAAAGACATGCATTTTTAAGGTTTGTAACATATTTGCAAGTTTTGGCAGTATCTTACCCCTTTCCTGCATTTTCCCCAATATTTCTGAATTTATCAAGAAATAGTGCCCTGTCCTTCTGGCAGATAAAAGGACTGAGTTTACGATTGCTGCCGTAGACTTGTCACCTTACCCTGCATTTCCAAGACTCACATTTACTGCAGAACTGATTTCCCAGGAGTTTCCTGCATCCGGGGAGGGAGAGGGGAGGTGGCTGCCAACCTGTTGTGGGAGGCACAGTCTAGTGCCTTCTCCATGCAGTTCTGATTTTACTAAAACAGAGGAGTCACTTGAGCCTGCATCCGCCTCATCCCGAGCTGTCTACCAGCTGCCGGTCTCCAGACCATAACCCACCACCTCCCATTTTTATTGAAGACTTTTATTTTCCTGTGAGCGCAGAATGGAAACAACAATTGAAACCTCAGAAGCTGCCACACAGTGAATTTTTCTGGCAGCTCTGTTCACATGGGAATTTTCAAAGAGCCTTTAATAGTCTCAAATCCAAAAATATTCCCATGAATTTTGACTTTCATCCGCAATGGTCAACCGTTTCCATGAATTGCAGTGTAGGGGTAAGTCTGTCCAGAGAAAGATCATTGCCTGCTTTCCCAAACCTTTGAAGGAATAACTGAAAGAGCCGCCTCTGAGGACGGTTGCCGTCTCTGCTCGTTTCCAATGAGAAGAAATCCTATCCTGCTGTCTCGGTTAGGATGACTCTTCCCCCTTTTCTATGTGCGTTCCCGACAAGGAGGAAAAAGTCAGCAGAAAACCACGGTTGGACGCTAGCTTGATCCAGAAGTGTCATCTGGGTGGCAGGAAAGAGGAACCGAGAGGGGACAGGGGAATAGCTGGGCAAGAGAGAGCGTGTTTTAGGGATGCGGAGATGTGTGAAGCAAGAAAACAGATTGCACAGGCGAAAGCGGCTGGAGCTCCGACAAGAAGCGAGTGGAAGGATTTGGTAGGGGCAGGACCGAGCAGCCACAGCAGCTGAAGAGTGACAGTGGAGCAAAAGAGCAATGCAGGAAGAAATGACAGATTTACAATCTTAATTACTAGCCATGAATAAGATCATCTTTCCTAGAGAGCTGTTGAGATGGCTGGACCTGCATGAATGTGTTTCCCAAGCAATCCCTAGGCAGGCAGAACAACAGCAGCATGCATTTGTTCATTGACTTCTAATATCCTGGATTTTAAGACTAGTTCATACACTCTGAATATCTGAAGGAGGTAACGGTGTAATGACAAGGCTGAGGATGCCTAAATGGCAATTTCAGTTTGTTTAAAATACCTGCGTGCCAGCTGCTGTTCAGATGAGCCCTCAAGAGTTCCAGCTGGAAATGTTTCTGAACGAAGAAAGACAGAGGTGCTTGGGAAAAAAGTCATTTCCCTTAGTGGGGAAAAAAATGTGTTTCAAACTTTTAGAACCATGAGCTGACACTTTGGGCAGGGCACTATGGGATCCTGGGGTCCAGAAAAGATCTGTTATAAAAGACAAGTTGGGGATATCTGATACAATGAAGTGACAAGGGTCGTATTTTGCTGAATTAAAAAAACCCTTTCCTTCGTAACCGAAAATTGAGTTTGGACAAAATATCAATGTGTACAAGAAAAATCTACTGTATTCCACCTGGGAATTTCCTTAAGTCAGGAAAGTGACCACCGAGGCTCATGTAATGACTTTTTACTCTTCTCCACCTTCTGTTAGAAGAGATTAAGAGATTTCAAGTTAGGATATTGCACTTACTTGCATCAGAAAACCTCATTCACATACCAAGATGTCAGAGCACATCAGAAAACCCTGAATTGCGCAAAGCCACAAGTGGCCTACTGTGTATTATGTTTTTACTACGATGAATTAATACATAGTGGTTTTCTCTATTTGTTTCCTGTTCAGTATTGTCTTTAAAAAAATACTCACTTGTTTGCTTATATTACTGGAGGGAATGGTCTTGATTCCACCCTCGACGGAATTTGAAGGGCAATAATAGCATAGAGCATGAAGTCAAGCAGCAACATACTTCTCAAGTAGCTCTACTTCTTGCATTTGGCTGCACTTAAAGTAAGGAGGTCCTCAATGTGAGCAAAAGAGTTGGAATTTGCCCCACCATTTCTACTATATCAAATATCAGCCCTTTGTGGCATTTGAAACCTTCTGAGGATCCCATTTAACCTAAGTTGGTACGGGGAGATGACTGGAAATATTCTCAGCAAAGGTGGCTAGCTGTGGTTAACTGCTGGTGTGCTCAAAGCTTTCAGAAGCAATGAAATGTGACTCATCAGTAGGTGGTGTGGGACTTCTCCTCTCTTAGTATATCAACATTTGGTTTTATATTGCAATTTGATTTACGCTCCTGTATTTCTACCATTAGGAATTACCTAAGCAATGCAAGGGCGTCCAAGGGAAGATGCCATCCGTAGCAGTGTGTCTTGTATCAGAACGCAGTTACAGTAAGACGGGATGGCAAATTTTTCTGAGAAGAGGATTTCTGCTCCTAAATGTCTGTAAAGATGACCTTGTGTGAGCACATGCTCGCCCTTCTCCGTATTACACATAAAACTGCTTGTGAATGAGTGCATATGACATTGAGTCAGAAAGACACTTTTAACAGGGGACTGCACATTGCTGGTTTTATAGCATCATTTGTCAAAGCTGAAGCACAACTTAAGCGCAATGACTTCACATTGATTTGGGAATTCTGATTGCCTTGAATTTTTTTTTTGCAGAATAGTAGAAAAAAAAGAGATGGGGCGAGGAAAAGAAGTAAAAGCATCCCCCTGTTATACTACTGTGAACAGCGCATTTTCATCTTCACATGCCACAAAAAAAATATTTTTGGCACCTTTAGGTAGCCTGAGCTCATCTCCCACCAACCAAGTTCAAATTTATCAGCAAAGCCTATAGGCTGTCTGGTCATGGAGGTCACATTTCTGAGAAATGTGGAAGAATTGTGATGGGTCCTAGTTGAGTGACAGATATCCTCCCTCAGTGTCACAAGTGTAGGTTTGGACTTGTGAAAGCAGTGCTGAGTCCCACAGCTCCTGACTTGTGCTTATGGAAACCCCACCCAAAGACACCATCCCAATCCTAAATTCATTTATTCATAATAAAGTGTTGCCCCTTTAGGCCCTAGAAGCACAAGGGTCACTTCAAGCCAGTCCTTCATATATGCAGAAAACCAAAGTGCATCAGACAAAGTTTTAAAAGGGTGATGGAGCTTTGTGCCAGCCATGGCCAATCATTCGGACATGCGTATGTTCTCCAGTCATATGTCTGCTCTGGTACCACCAGACCACTCAGTTGTTGGCAAGCAGATAAGCAGCTGGCAAACTCTTTTGCACATGCAGTCAGCATTAATAACAATACTTTTCTTGCTATTATTTCTATTATGTCTAATCCACTACTATTTGGTTCATCCGCTTACTGCATCTTACTTTTAGCAAAGTTTATAGGCTGAGGGCTGCTTTTGCTTCTCACGTGTACAATACACACAGCAAAACGAGGTCTTGTTTTGATAGCAGCTACTGAATGTTACAAATAATAGCAAAAATATAACTGCTGCTACTATTTGACATGACCTATTTCCAGATAGGAAATGGTCTATCATAGGGTAATTGAGAAGATAACCCATTATTAACTCCTGTCTCCAAAACTTCCAAGAAGACTGATTATATGGTTCACCCTGAAACACTGCAATTTCACTAACATATTTGTTGGAGGCAATTATAATCTATACAGTACTTCATAGATCTTGGAATACAATAGCTTTAAATGGAGTAAATGGCTTGCATGCCCTGATCTCAAATGAAATGTGACACTACTATATCTTCAGAGGTTACCAAGAAATCTCTTTCTCCTGGGTAAACAAAGAAAATCATGACGAGGAGAGAAAAAGAAAATATTTTGAAAACTTGTGAGCCCAGTTGCTCTCTGCCAACAGCTATGCAGACACTGGGGCTGACTTGTTGCCAGAGTCAGCACACTAGCTAAAAGTCTCACGTTTTGCAGGCAGCAGCTTAACGATAAAAAAGGAAAAATGTTTCCCTTCTTGCTGCCTTCAGCAGATGACCCCAGCCTTCAAGGGAGCCAACCCAAGTGTTTGTAACAGCAATTTGTCAAGTTTTCACTCATTAAAAACTTTGCCAGAGCTTTAGTCCATGACCCGAACGACTGGCTGACTGAATGCTTCTTCCCGGACTGAGGAGGGTGAGCCAGAGAGGCGATACCCTCTGTTAGCCTCGTGTCTTAAAAGGGCAAAACGAGCGTTTTCCACCTCTCAGCCAGACAAGACTACGATGGAGAACTGCTGACCTGCTCACAGACACCAGGGGCCACCTGGGGCAGGGCAGGAGGTGCTGTTCCACCAGCACAGCAAGCAGTTCATCCCTCGGACACAGGCAGCCAGGGCCCCAGTATGTTGCATTCAGAGGACGCTTAAGTCAAAGCAATGGCTTAAGAAGCTACAGAGTTATATATTTGTCCTTTCTACCCTGGACATCTCTCCCCCCAACTTTCATGGGCATCACTGTGCATTAGCGTTGACCAGGAGGGGTAGGAGAGCAGCCATGCAGGCAGGCTCATGGTTTTGGCATAGCGAAGAGCAGGTCTGAAAGTGAGGCCCGTGTCCTGACTTCCCAGTCGTACCTCTAGCACTGGGCTGAGAGAAAAGAACCTGCCCAGTGTGGCTTCCAGGAAAGAAGCTGGCCCTCAGGAAAGGATTTGAGGGTCTGGACCCCAAGCAGGTGGAGCAGTCAATGCAACCAGTTGCTACACATTTGTTGAGGTGATCAGGGTTCATAGAACCATAGAATCACAGAATGGTTTGGGTCAGAGGGGACCTTTAAAGATCATCTTGTTCCAATGCCCCTGCCATGGGCAGGGACATCTTTCACTGGATCAGGTTGCTCAAAGCCCCATCCAACCTGACCTTGAACACTTGGCTGGAGAGCAGCCCTGCAGAAAGGGATGTGGGGACGCTGGTTGACAGCAGGCTCCATATGAGTCAGCAGTGTGCCCTGGCAGCCAAGAGGGCAAACCGCATCCTGGGGTGCATCAAACACAGCATGACCAGCTAGTCAAAAGAGGTGATCATGCCGCTGTATTCAGTGTTGGAACAGCCTCACCTGTGTGCAGTTCTGGGCCCCACAATTTAAGAAGAACGTGAAGGTCCTTGAATGCATCCAGAGGAGGGCAACAAAGTTGGTGAAAGGGCTGGAAGGCATGTCCTATGAGGAGCAGCTAAGGACTCTGGGTTGGTCTGGTTTGGAGAAGAGGAGGATGAGGGGCGACCTCAGTGCGCCGTACAGCTTCCTGAGGAGGGGAAGTGGAGAGGGAAGTGCTGGTCTCTTCTCCCTGGTATCCAGTGATAGGACGTGTCGGAATGGTTCAAAGCTGCGCCAGGGGAGGTTTAGACTGGACATTAGAAGCATTTCTTTACCAAGAGAGTGGTCAAACAATGGAACAGGCTTCCTAGATCGGTGGTCGATGCCCCAAGCCTGTCAGTGTTTAAGAGGCATTTGGACAATGCCCTTAATAATATGCTTTAATTTTCGGTCAACCCTGAAGTGGTCAGGCACTTGGACTAGATGATCGTTGTAGGTCCTTTCCAGCTGAACTATTCTATTCTATTCTATTCTATTCTATTCTATTCTATTCTATTCTATTTATCACTTCGAATGATGGGGCATCCACAACTTCTCTGGGCAACCTGTGCCAGCGTCTCACCACCCTCATCGTAAAACATTTCTTCCTTATGTCCAATTTAAATCTGCCCTCTTTTAGTTTAAAACCATTGCCCCTTGTCCTGTCACTACAGGCCCTGGGAAAAAGTCTCTCTCTGTCCTTCTTATCTATTGATAAGAATTTGATCTATTTATTGTGGCCTTTATCTATTGAAAGACCACAATAAGGTCTCCCTGGCGCCTTCTCTTCTTCAGGCTGAACAACCCCAGGTCTCTCAGCCTTTCTTCATAGGAGAGGTGCTCCAGCCCTCTGACCATCTTCATGGCCCTCCTCTGGACCCGCTCCAACAGGTCCATGTCTGTCTTGTGCTGGGGACCCCAGAGCTGGATGCAGTGCTCCAGGTGGGGTCTCACCAGAGCGGAGTAGAGGGGGAGAATCGCTTCCCTCGACCTGTTGGCCACCCTTCTTTTGATGCAGCCCACGATACAGTTGGCTTTCTGGGCTGCGAGCGCACATTGCAGCTCATGTTCAATTTTTTATCCACTAGTATCCCCAAGTCCTTCTCTGCAGGGCGGCTCTCAATCCATTTATCACCCAGTTTATACTGACATTGGTGATTTCCCCAATCCAGGTTTCATAGAATCATAGAATCATAGAATCATTGGGTTGGAAAAGACCTCTAAGATCATCAAGTCCAACCATCAACTAACACCACCATGACTCCTAAACTAGACCCTGGAGTGCAATGATTTTTACCGTGTGAGGCCCACTGCCACCCCTGACTGAAGATCTGTTGGCTTAGCCATTCATCCCGCCACCTTCTGTCTGTGTTATGGGAAATAACATAGGTTTAGAACAAAATAAAATAAAATAAAATTAGTATGAGTGGGGAGTCTAAGGCACCCCTGTATCCTCAGCCCTTCCTCCTGACTAGGTGGAAGCGGGTCCCCAACAGCATGTTTGTTCCTGGATCCCGGGTGGAGGTCTGTAACTCCATAATACAGGATGTCCAGGGTGACCACCTCAGGATCTGGGCTCCTCTCCTGAGGACCAAAAGCTTACATCCCTTTCCACTTCTGGTTGTTAATGTCTTCCCAGTGAGGAGGCCTCCTTTTTCCCAAGGCTTAATCCCCAGATGAGGGGAAGCAAGGAGTTTCTGCTGGTGAACTGTGGATGGGGAGGAGGAAAAACCTAAAGAGGTGAGGGCTGCTTCCCCCTTGGTGAAATAGATAAGAGACGATGAGGTTCTTCTTTCTCCATGAAGTACGATTTTGTAGCCTGCTTTCCAAATGTGTCAAGCAGAAGCCAAACAAAGTCATTTGTCATGCCTCTTCCTGCCTGTCCACAGAAAGGCAAGCTGTGTGTGCACCACGGGGCAGGACCTGCTAAGAAGAAACATAGGGAGGATGTGATGTACCACAGAGAGGCCAGGGAGTTTTTGGTGGTTAAGATACACACCTCTGTCATCAGTTCTTAGCAGAAAATGACAGTCAAAAGACCAAAGTACCTATGAGGTAATTTAGAGAAACTAAAAGGTCCTCAAAATAACAGAGGTTTTGTCTCTGTAATAATATTGCACTGAGGAAATCCATTATCTTATTTATGGTTTGTTTTTCAGGGTCAGAACGGACACAGTACTATATATTGTGAAATACAGGTTGTAATGTTGTAACAGGTTGGGTCGCCACTGTGGGTTTGTCGTACAGTCCTGTGTAGTTTATTTTAACCGGGGTGTACTCACCTAGTATAAGAAATCAGTTGGTACTTTAATGAAAGCCAGGCCAACGTCAGCTGACTTGCAGTGTTTTAATTCCATCAGACAGTCCAAAGGAAGCTTTCAAAACTGTTCCAAGAAACAAGAACTCAAATTTAAGAGAACAGCAGCTAAAAATGTCAGGGCACTTAGTGTGCTTCATCTGGCCAGGTGAAGAGCTAACCAATTTTATTGAAAACATCTGCAAGGGATGGGTAGTATCTGCAGGGCTGTTGAAACAAGATTCTCACATGGTATCAACAGCTATGAACCAGATATTGCCACTCACAAGCAAAGTGGCATTTTGTAAGCACATCGTGTCTGCACAACAGGAATAAACCCAAGAAAGAAATCAGTGTTTGTAACACCACACAAAGTATCCTCTGCTTTCTCACTTGCTTTCAGAAATGGAAATACTGACACTGACTGTGCCCTGCATGTCACCTAGCTCTAGATCAGTTCCATGTAGTAGTCAGCACTTGAGCTAGCCTCCTACTACAGTCATCCACCCTATTCTTCTGACCTACTTTAGATGTCACTGACATTAATATCTCCATAGAAGTGCTTCTTCATTGACCGTAAAGGGAATCAGTGGTGATGAAGGTGACTGAGATCTGCTAACATGAAACCTACACAGAGAAATGAAGACTCAGCTGTAAAAGTTTGATGGCATCAGTTCTTGGCTATCCAACCAGGGCTATCCCCAACCAGGGACAGTGAAACCAGAGAAAGTTCAGATGTGCCAATGACCTGACTTTTCCAATGGCTTTTAATGGCAGCTTCTGAGGAGTCATTTGGACATGTGGTCCTAAACGAAGTGATCAGATCTTTTGAAACTGAGTGATTTCTTTCATAAATACATAGTTACATGATTAGGCCAGGATCATACCACACATCAAAGGACACAGCACTGTACATACAATAGTACAACCAAATAGGAAATAGAGTTGGGCATGTAGCAGTATGCTACAGTTGGGGTGAAAGAAGTCTGCCAGGTTAGAACAGCCACTGCAAATTCATTAAGCCCTTGGCAACCCTTCAATGCTTGTCACCAAATAGCCCTTTTTTCCTGTTAAATTTTTAGGGTTTTAATCAGAAGACCTTTTTTGTGTGTGTGTGTTATTTGGCACTGCCTTGCTTTAAACATCTCTAGTGAGAAAAATCTGACTACAAGAACATGCTGCAAAAAAGCAAAAAGAAATAGTATCGAACTGAAATTTCATATGCAGAATCTTCACGACTGTTTATCCGTAAAGGTAGTTTTAAAGAATGTCTTAGGGAAAATGTGGATAACTACATTTATTTGCATGTCCAGGGAGTGAGAAGAGGTCAAGATAGAAAACCTCCAATGGCTTAAAATTTTGGGGATGAACAGTAGTGTAGTCCAAATAAGCTCATGGGAGGCAAAGTTCAGGCTTGCACTCTTACTTCTCAACAGCGATTCCTGGCCAAGCTATACTTCCAGTGGAGCTCCCCATTCACAGTAGTCCATAGTGAACCTCAGTGACTTTCTTAGAGAAGCAATCACCACTTTATATCGTCTGTGATCCAAGTACAGTGGCCACCCATTGAGAACAGACAGGGAGTGGGAGGTGGGAAAAGGTAAGGAACTCAAGCTACAGCTCCTTCACAGGACAGCGATAATTCAAGCAGATGTAGATTAGTACTGAGCTGCCACTAAAATAAGATTGATTTGTGACCACCTAGCTCACACCAAAAAAAAAACCAAACCCAACCTGGTCTCATTTGCCTTGCATACATTGACTTAGTTTACTTATCTTTTTGGGGCAAAAGTCACCATTTCCCAGCTTGAGATATCTCAGTGGCTGACTGAAGCCTGGTCCATAAACCTCCAGAGGAAGAGGCAGTCAAACAGCACCCGTGGAACATGGACAAACACATTAAAAGGAAATGTTCATGGTCAGTGCTGTGAGTAAAGGTAAGCACCATCATTCTGCAAATAACTCAGGTCAGCATGACCCCCAAGGCTCTGGTATGTTGTCAGTGAAAAGGCTAGAAAATAGTCCTTCTGGCGTGTTATTGAGAAATTATGTGATAGGGTTAAACTTAGATGGCTCTGATACAAACCCACTCAGGCCACATGAAATGGCTGAGGGGGGCAAACTCATGGCGATGGCAAACCATGCTGGTAGATGGGAAGCACACTGCTGAAGAGAGTTGCCAAACTTTTGATACCCACCAGGGAGGGGAAAAATGCCAGGGCAGCACAATGTTGCTACTTGGGAGAAGGCAGAGAAAACACTGTGGGGATGTTTCCTCTCCATCTTGATCTTCCAGTCCAAAAGCTGAGGAAGGAGTGAACCCAAGAGAGTGCATATTTTCAAGAAAAGCATCCATCGCTCATCTTGCCTGTAAAAGCCAGGCGGAAACACTACCTAGTTGTCAGATAGGCCTTCCCATCTCCCTGGGCAAATGTCCAAGTCTCTTATTGGTAACCAGCCAGCCAGAATGAGAGTGTGACAAAAATAATGCAAGAGAGGGGAGCAGAAAGGTGTGGATAGACCCAACCTACCTCTGTTGTGAAATAACAAGGAAGGAGATTTGTAGGATGACACCGGTGGGGAATGATCAGCGATAATCCTCAAGGTTACGTATTGCTTTGGCCACTGGACTTGTCCTCTGAATGCAGTACTGCTGAATAAAAACAGTAACTATACAGCTACTTACTTGTTAAAACAACACACACAGCAGGCACTTCCCATTTTTCTCATGAGAAAACTGAGGCAGAGTGAACTTAGCAACTCCCTTACTTTTGCCCGGTAGAAGTGTCAAAGCTGGGTCTCTATGTGCAATCTGCATTAAAAGGGGGCAGAGAGATTGTGGAGGCAGAGGTGCTCAAAAATTAAATTAAACAAACCAAAAAACAACCCATGTTGTGTCCAAACACAGACTTAAGAAATTATGGGCTCAGTGGCAGGATCTGAAGAAAGCTTCCCGCTGAGCATCTGGCCCAGAGGGCCCTGACATTGCTCTCTGACAACTTGGAAATAATGAAAAAAACTCCTAAATGACTCTTGAAGTATTGCCAGTATTTATGGTTTAATGGTTGGGCCTAAGCATATTTGGTTTGTCTTCTTAAAGCCCTAGTCCCTAGACTCAGGTTATTACCTGAGAATTTCACCTACTTTCATTTGAAAGCCCTTGTAATCGCAAGGGGAGCAAAACCATGGGGGAATGGAGGAAGGGGAAAGCACGTGAGTATAAAGGAAGAAAAGAAAAGTAACCCAGAAAGAATTATTTTGGAAGCCTTATGACTTTTACGCAAATATCTTGATTTGCTGGAGGCTGACTCAGGTTTTGAGCACATGGGGCTATTGCTTATCACTAATAATTTGACTGGTTCTTCCAGTCCTGAGGATTTTGTGGTCCCCAGCCCTCTGCCAGGCCTCCAAGATGAAGATGTGCA
Organism: Fregata magnificens; assembly: GCA_013389945.1. Classification (NCBI taxonomy): domain Eukaryota; kingdom Metazoa; phylum Chordata; class Aves; order Suliformes; family Fregatidae; genus Fregata; species Fregata magnificens. The sequence continues at coordinate 136,140 of WAAD01037389.1, forward strand.
CCTGAGAAACATGTTCTTCCATATTAGCCAACTTTTCTTTAAAATTAATATCCATGGATAATCTAAAAGATTAATTTCATTGATACCAATTTGGATGCTGTTTACCCAGAACAATTCCTTTGCTGACCCACGGTCTCTTCTTGCACGTCAGCGCAAATTGCTACAAACATACCTCATGCGCTGAACGAGCTGGCACATCGAGGACGGAAAGTTTCCAGATTTCCTGCCACGAGGGACCACACACAGCTAGCGCCTTGGGGTGGCAGGTACCTGGCATTTGCCGAATTTCCGCCCTCCCCCGCTGCTTGCTTTCAATCTGAGTAAGTCTGACTGATACTGTGACTAGGCTGGTTTCAAGCAAAGGCAGAGTGAGATGGGGCAGGCGGCTTGGGTAGGAATTGAGATACCTAGAAAACGAGTGTGAGATGGCTGACGTTCACGCATGTCAAAGAAAACTTGTGCGTCCCACCTTCTGAATGCAGCATTGCGTTCCCCTGAACCGCTAGTGCCTGTCTATAACGGTTTTGGCACAGAGGTGTTCTGGCACGGGCAGGATGTGTCGCAAGATGAGAAGAGTGACAGTGTGTTTAATGGTTACCTAAGCAATCTGTTCTTCCATCCATCTGGTTTACTGATAGCTGCCTCCAGGTGCATTGAAAAGCGCTGACTGAAGATACAGAACTATAAATCCCCGGTTTGCCATTCAAGACCTCAAGGAAAATAATAACCTAGCACTCTGTCCTGCAGACTGTCACTTTATGCTCCAAATGGACATCGATGTCTCATATGGGCTATCTGTCTTGAGAACTATGTTTTTGTGGCAGCTCCCTCTGATACACAAGGGCTAAGAATGCATGCTTGGCCTTAAAAATACCCACTTGAAAGTTTTCTGAGAAAAGTTAAAACGTCTGCCCGGCTGGTGGCTTGGTTTCTTCCTCTCCTAACAGCAACTTTGCATTTGCTGTGTTACTGGAAGCCTATATCTATTAGTCAAAAGGTGCTATTCTCTTTGGAAAGTTCCCTTCCCTCTCCAGCAACCAACAGCTTTCCACCTTCATGGGAGGAGACCCCAGCCCAGCTCCATGAGAGCACCGGGCCAGCACTAAATGCTGCATGTTTAGTTCAAATCAGTCTGTAAGCACACTCTGCCACAGCAAATCGGGTTCTTTTCAATTATGTTTGCTAGACGAATTTTCAAGCTGCTGATGGGAGCAGCCACAGGGCCACAAGAACCAACGCCAGTGTAAAAGAGGGTGCAGGGAAGCCAAGGTGGGTCTGGCAGGGAGGGCAGCGGTGTGCCAGGAGCAAACACTGACCATGAAACCCCAGCTTTATAGCTTCCCCAGATTGAACCAGCACACCCCATCTGCATGCACCAACCATGCGAGTCCTTGAGGCTCTCAGATCTCTTCACAGGCACATTACCAGAGCCAACAATGCCGCCGGCTTTGCCAAGGCTTGTGAACCTATTTGCTCCCTACAGAAGACCAAGACAGGACAAAACAAAGGTGTCTCCATCCATTTGTTTCTCTCAGGGTTCCCACACTGCATTGCAATCATCTCTGGTGTCCTCACAGCCTGCTGGGGTGCATGAGGCCCTGATAAAGTAGCTCATTGCCTTTCCTCTGGTGCCTTTGATGCCAGCTGCCCCCATAGCCACATGCAATCAATCTTTTTTTGGTTTGAGAACTTCTTTCTCTCTTTTTCTCCCTTTCCTGTGCCTCAGCCAGCAGTTCACTCCAGCTGCTGCCTGGGAACTGCTCTCATGTGCTCTGGACAGGTGTACCTCAATCCCCTTCTCCCACCCCACTTCTTGTCCTGGCAGTCTCAGCCTTTTTCTGTGACCCACATTCCTTCAGTTCAGCCATCAGGCCGTGCCCAGGGTGCTGATGGTGTCTACAGGTGAGTGAATGGCCTTTTCTGCATCTCATCCAAGTGCTTTTTAATTCTCTTCTGTGGGACTGAGCACTGGGGAAGATCCCAGTTTTAAAAAAAATCATTCCTATGCATGATTCGTTTTGTCTGTGTCCGAGTTTACTTCTTTCATCTTTGCAAATGGGCAAATGTGCATTTGCTTTTCAATATGGCACTGTAGGCTCATCCTTTCTCACAATATTTATCAGCAAGCAAATGGGATGGCTGCCTATGATCAGGAACCACCTACGTTACTGGCAGGAACGAGTGAGGATGAGGGTTTTCAATGACAAACCAAGTTTAACTTGTTACTGAAACAGTGATAAAAGTGAGGCATATAAACATGTAATCCCCCCAGAAGCACATGGATAATCTGCAGGTCAGAACTATGTCACTTCTTCTCTAAACACCATCCTTAGAATAGGCTTGTCTAAAATGTTCCTGAATAATTATTTTCTTACAGGCAAGAGTATTTCCAGCATAGCGGCTGATTAAAGTACTCCCTAAAATGTTCTGAGGGAGGAAAACCCAAATGGGATATTCCTTCAAAATCCAAATGTTGTATAAGGGCTGTGATAGGAAACATTTGCTGCCCATGATACTAAAGAAATCTTTCCTCCTGACCGTTTCCTTGCATTACTGTATCCCCAGGTACATCTCTGCTAGTTCTGTTAGCCCAAAGACAAGAGGCACGGCACAATTCATCTCTGCACAGATTAACTCTTCCATCCCACAACAGCACTGCTTCTTCCATACTGTCTGTTAGGAACAGTCCCTTGGCCATACCATCCTCCAGTGCCTGGACAGTATCTGCTAACTGGTACAGGGGTTGCTAGTAGGGAGAGCCCAGGTGATATTTTTAAGCTTTTTCTTTTGTTTTCTAAATTGCCAATAGCTAGCGATGAGAACAAAGCTCAAGATCTAGTACAAAACTCCACACAAAAGAGGTCGATCTTTCTCTGTGGGATTTTTTTAATTTCCATAACTAACTGCATGTGGGAATCACAGGCAATATACTTTTTAATATCATTATTATTACGTTCAGTAAAGGTGTGAAACTCTAAGACAAAATGTTTTGGTTCCCAAGCATGCACTAAGGAAGGAGAGCAAACGCATCAAGGCTCAGCTAAGTGCACCAACTCAGTCACGGGCTGTGAAGTCGAAGGTCGAAGCTGAGGTCCCCTCTTGCTCAGGGAATCAGGAGAGCATCAAACCTTCCTGATAGCATACAGCGTACTCGGCTGCATAAAGGCTCCAGCTATGCATGCCAGTGCAGTGTGAGATGAGACAGGGCAATACATGCTGTGATGTTTGCTTGCAAGAAGGAGAGGTTCGGACCTGGATGCTAGGGATCAGACAGGGCGCCTGTCATCATTTTACTTTAGTGATACAATACACATTTATGAATCTTCCCTTGGATTCCCTGAGTGAAAAAAAAATTATATATATTTAAAGGCTCCAATATGATTTTCAGCTGCTGCTGCGTGTGCTATATAGGATGCCAGCGCTAGGCCTGGAGCTGAATTGCAGTAAGAACGTTGCTATTTGGCTACTGTAATTATTTGCAGCAGTTAAAAATCTATGCAGTATTTTGTGGACCCCATAATATGTTGGGTGACTTTCTATAAAAGGAATCTTGAAAGAATCTGAATATCATGAAAACCTAGGAAATTAATGGAAGAGCAAGATAATAAGAAATAAGGGAAAAACAGTTTCGAAATGCTGTAGCCCAAGTCTCTCTCCCACATCGACAATCACTACAGCAGCTCCATTGCAGGGGTAGGAAAGAAGAATCTCTCCCGTCACCTTCCTTCAGAGCAAGCAAAAGCATTGGCCAGCTTGACTGTTAACTGTGTGGAAAGGTAAGACATTATGTTTCCTTTGACTGGGGAAAAGAAAGAAAAATATCAGCTGCCATTCTGCAGTTCTGTTTTAATTCCTCTCACCTGGTTGAGATCAATGTACCTACCTCTTCCCGTATATATAATATCTAAAAATACCTCATACCAATGAAAGTACGGGAATGCATCTGCACCAAGGCTTCCATGGCCCGCGGCTTCCATTTAACAAGCTAACCTCTTCATCATCTTCCCCTTTAGTGAGTTTAAAAAACATGCTATATTTAGCCCTGGAATTAGCAGATGCCTGGTTACATCAGAGATTTAATTTGTTGGAGTCAAAATGCGCTAATAAATAGCAGACATTGACTCCCCATGGCTCAAGGTAACAGGGTTTGTTTGTATTTACAGAGCACCCTTATATAGCTTAAGCAGCTCCCCTGAGCAGAGAGGAGATGAGCTGCCAGCGACTGCCTGTCCTCCTGACACAGTGCCAGGACCGACTGTGCATCGCAGGGCGGAAAACGTAACAGGAGACACGGGGAGGATGTCATGTACCGCAGACAGGGCACAGGGTTTTTAGTGGTTAAGATGACAACAAATGCGCACCTCTGTCATCAATCCCTAGTAGAAAGCCATATCCATGCAGAAATTTAGAGAAACCAAAAAGGTCCTCAAAAACAACTGAGGTTTTGTTTTTTGAATAATGATAATGTACTGAGGAAAGCCATTATCCTATTTATGGTTTGTTGTTCAGACTCCCAGCCAACAGCACACCATACTCTGTGAATATATACATTCTAATGATATGACGGGGCAGGACACAGATGTTATGGGTTTGTCACACAGTCCTGCATGGTCTGGCTTAACCAGCGTGTAATCACCAAGCATAAGAAGCATTTGCAACTTTTAACAACTGCCAGGCCAGCATCTACTAATTGCTCTATCATAATTGCACATGACAACAAGAGAGGGGACGAATAAGAAGGAAGCAATGGAGGGAAGGGTTTGGGGTCCAGTCCAAGGAACAGAAAAACTGCACTCAAAACAATTCAAGTTGAAACCGCATAGCAGTTTTCTTCTGTTATGTTAAAGAAGAACTGCGACTAATTTGATTGACTAAAGGATGAAAGAAGAGTCTATCTCAAATACGCTCTTCTCTAGGGATGGCCAGTCAATAGGAAACCTTAAAGATTAGGATTATGTATCACTTTGCCTCTTCCCAACAGAACCGCTGATGTGTAGATGGATTTCTGAATCACTGTTCTCATCCTCCTTTGCTTGTGTGCTTTTGTAGCCAAAGTTTTCTAAGATTTTAAAAATGTGGGCATTTTAAATATAGGTGCCTTGCCTCTCATGCCCACCTAACATGCGGCATCCTCAGCAATGCTTTTAAAGGTGATAACTGTTTGCAGTTCCCCTTGACTTTGATTGCAGATTCCTTTAAATTCTTGGTCTCTAGTCAGTCCTCCAAATATTGGAGGCACTGAAAATTAGAGGCCACTGTTGTCAGTTGAGGTTTTCATCAATAGTCCAGGACTACACAACATGACAAATTAGACAAATACTCAGAAGAGTTTGATTAGAAGACAAAAGGTGAATTGTTGATACAGCACAAGTAGGGATTTGCTTGTATTTGGGGCTGGATTTCCAAAGAGCATTGAGTTTTGGAACACTTCAATGTTAGATTCCCACCTCTTCTGTACAATTTTATGTCTCAAGAGATAAATGAAGGCAGGCCAGGTGCCTGAACTGGGATCTGAGGTTCAGATGGACCTTTGTCCTCACTGCACAAATCTAAGCCCCCTTTGTAGCAGGTTTGCCCTGGAGACAGCCTCTGAGGGATGTCTGAAACAGCGCTGGAGGGCAAGCCAACTCTTTAGCACCATGGTTGATTGGGGCTCAGCGCTCAAGCTCACTTCCCAGCTCTTTTTTATTCGGCAATGTAGGCATCCCCTTAGAATCCTTCCACTGTCTGTGGAAATGGACAAGTACATCCAGAAGCCAATTCGAGCTTTGGGAAAGGTGGCTTGTCTCCTTTTGAAGATGCTGGTGTCCCTCCATTGGGTATAGTGGGAGCCGAGGCGATTTGATGACTAAATCCTCTTGTAAATCCAGTCATTTACAAAAGAAAGGAACAAACTGAGATTCCTGTGGGATTTTAAATTTTTTTTTTCACAAATATTTGAAGAGCCATCACATATTTATGAAGATGTTAAAAAGTGTATAACATTTCAAGCACTTTAGAACATATTAGCTTATCTGAAATTTCAACCAGAAATACATTATTTGTTTTCATTATTATCTGGCTCTAAGTGTTTCTAAAAGGAAACATTTTGTATGACTTTGATGACCAAACACATATTGTGAGTAGGCAAAATGAACAGTTTTTCAACAATCTATAAGCAGAAATGTCTTTATGCAAACAGCTTCAATAGTACTTATGAACACAGCTGACCAAAAAGAGGAATTTCTCTCTCGTGAGAAAACTGGATATGTCCAAATCTCTTCATACTTCCAAATAGGGGAAGAAGCATGAAAACTGTATTTTAGGGAAGTTACAGCTCAGGCAGCCATCTAGGCTATCAGGTCAGATCGTACCTCCATGCTGTGTGACAGCCACAGATATCTGTGATGCATCTCATAGAGAAGACAAATTGTAGTATGTCATGAGCCTAGAATGGCAACTGGAAAGCTCTGCCTTTTGAAAACAATGGGGCTCTAGGACTTAAAAAAATTATCCCTTTAGCATTCCAGAGGACATGGATTAACATTAATACTAAATTAATCCATTTTTTTTTCATTTGGGTTATAGCAAGCAACTTACCAAGCATCCTGTGTCCTCCCAACTTGAGGCAACAAATGTTACGTGTTGATGGAAACATTTCAGAAAAAAAAATTAAACCATTTTCCTGTGGTAAATTTTGATTTTTATGAGAACCACATTTTCCATTTTTAAGATAGAATTTCCAAGCAACTCTTAACTATGGCTAACAAACAGATCCATAATCATCAGGAATCATTGGTTAGCAAACGGAAAGAAATCTCAGGTTCAAAACAAACAATGTGGGTTTGCAACCTTTTGCGGTTTCATCATAGGTATCATGATAACTAGCCTTTTTTCCCCCCTAACACCCAACAGCATGAATTCATTCACTGTCTCAAAATCTTACAAAGAAAACAAAAATGTGAGCCCTGAATGCTCAACCACCAGCAAGCAAATAAAAACAACACAAAACACATTCTTTGTACGTCTCTCAGTTTTGACTGGTTGGGGTCCTGACTCATGAGTGTCGAAAGTCTGGGGTTGCCAAAACTGCTTTTGTTTGTCACTAATAATCACTCATCCCGAGGAACATGTGGTTTACTGTCTCATGCCAGGCCTCTGATGCTGGGGCTGAGGTTCCTTGGTGAGACAGCCTCTCCCAGCTCCAAGACATGTTCTTCCGCATTATCGGAATACTTTATTTTTTTTTTTTTTTAAGCATCAAATGTAAAATAAATAGGTCTTTCCCTTGATAGACATTATGATTTTTATTTTTTTTAAGATTAACTTTGTTAGCCACAGAAGTTTTGCAATATTTCAAGACCACTGATAACTGAACAGGATGGAAAAGAACACAAGTACATCCAGTCTGCTGTTTGTTTGGTTTTAATTACTTTCTCTGCTATGGCTAGAGACTTCTGGAATTGTCCTCTTGGTGGAAATAAAGTTAAGCAGTTGGGCTTTTCTATCAAAATACTTAGCTGAGTCGTAAGGGTTGGGGAAAAAAGTGATGCAGGATGAGCTGACAGTTGTATCGAGTTGTTTGGTAACCAAAGGTACATTCTTCAGAAGTGCCCAGATAAGCTGCATTTTCTAACGTGATTTCATTCTCTGCCCTCTCCCTGCTAGAACAGTCCCAAGACTAGTCACTTGGTTTTCTATATTGCCTCTTGCAGGCAGATTCAGGGTGTCTATAAATACCACCTGCCCCAGAGAAGACAACATAGAGTCCTTCTATGGCAGCCATTCTAGGAAGAAGCTCCCACAGAAAAAGACTCCAGTCCATTTTCTGCTTGACAATATCTCTGCACTAACAAGCAAGTCCACTTCAAGCACCGACCACAGTTGATGTCCATTCCCTCCTCTCAATTTCTTCCAGCAATATGGTCATCTAGGAACTGGCCCCCAAAATACTCCTACAAGCGGGTCATACAGACAGAAATTTAGTGCAAATATCTTACGGGACTGAGCAGTTGAGCCAAAGGGCCAGATGCCCAGAGCAGGATTCATTTCTACTAACGTCAAACAACTACTATATAATCATTTTTACAGTGAGTATAGCCATTCACTGGAACAACCTCCACAGGGACGTGGTAGAGTTCCCATCGCTGGAGGTTTTCAAGATGCAACTGGACAGGGTGCTAGATAACCTCATTGAGGTTCCCTTTCCCACAAAAGATTGGACCAGATGATCTTTCGAGGTCTCTTCCAACCTGGGCTATTCCATGATTTCATGATACATATCAACACATTAGCTACTAAACCAGACTCCTTTATAGTTAAAAGAAATAGAGCCCAATTCATTTGACCTGTTTTCAAATGTCTACATGAAAATGAGATGAATCATGCCCTACAAGGAGACTTTTCTGTTTGTTTTTGTTTTCACTGACTACTACAGGGAACTTATGGCAACTGATTCCAACATATGCTGCAGGCCTCCAGCAAAGTGAATCACCCCTTATGTGCCTACATTTCTCAACAAACAACATTTCAACTCTGATAGGACTTCGCTTTTGAAGTAGGAGTCTTTTATTACATTGCAGGAGGTTTTGTGGTCAGGGTCTCAGCTATACCCCAAATCTCTGCTGCAATTCCAAACTGGAGAGGGAAAGGCTCCAAAACCCTACTAAATTCACTAGGGAGGCCAGATCCAGTCTGCTCAAGCAGTGCCTAAAGGACCTGGACTCATAGAGATCCTTTCAGAAGACAACTGAGATGTCCCTCGCTTTTCACATACCTGCTTCTTGGTAGGAACATTGCTCCCAAAAAGGATATGCCTACTACTAAGCCTGTCTCATCTGAAGGGGGTTTAAACTGCCAAGGTCTTGCACTCCAAGAGGTGGTCCTTACTGCTAGACTCTATAGCAAAATTCCACTTTACAGTTTTAACCAAGCCTCACCCCTACTTGCTGCAAAATATCCTATTGATATCATGGAATGAGCAACAGAAATAAGAGCAGCAATCTGACTGTAACCTCATAAACTGGCATCTTCCCTGAAGACAGGGAATGTCTTGGCCTCTCCTCTAGGCCTGCTTACGCAATTTTACCCTTTCCATTTAAGCTGCTTTGGAGAAAATGCATGAGCAGTTGTAATAGGCATGCCAAAAGGCGGTCTCTGGTCCACTTCTGAAAATAAGACTTAAACGCTTCGCAAAATGTCTTTCCTTGTCCCTTTTAGCAAAAAGATCTTGGCCTGACTATTCATCTGGCTGGAGCTTTACTGTTGTCAGCCATACCAAAACGAATGAAGAGGAGACGTTATAAGAAAATAAAAATACCCAGCAGCAGAACAGGTCTTTCAGCCTCTCAGCCCTTCAGAAGTTCGTTGCAGAAGTTTTCAGTGGGGAGGCCTGTCTGAACTGGATTCATGGCAGATCCTCAGCCTGCCCATCGATGGTCTCAAGCTGCCTTCATACCCAAGGACAAACGAACTGACAGAGGTAGTCAGCGGTGTGCCTTGGGCTGGGATACGTCCATTTTCCTCTAAGGGGCTGATAATGGCATCTTCAGCATGAAGCAGTGCGGGCTACTATATTGTCAAATACTGATATTTATACACAGGCTAAGGACATTGCCCTGCATGTTTCTGGAAAGTAAAAGTGAAGTGCTGTAAAATTAGCCTCTAGCAGAAGAAACAGATTCTGTCTATTTACATAAAGACACTGCTTTTAATTTCTGCTAGTAATTTTTCAGTCTCATAAAATAAATCTGATGACATCTCTGTGTGTTTATTTCTGACTCTGAACCTCAGAAAAGCCAATAACCCAGTAAGGAGTTCTAGCTATTTATCTTCCTCTGGATTCTTACCCATTAGTGTACCAAAGTGGCCATTTTCCAAACAGGCATTCATTTTGACAAATGCGTTTTACTGACCCCTTTTACAGAGGCCAGACATTGGAGGATATGTAGACATTTCTGTAGGAAATTACCTCGCTGTTAAGTAGTAAGGACACTGGATGTCTCCATCTCAGCCATCCATAAGTCATCTTCATTTGTCAGATGCACTGGCTGTTAAAAAAGCTCAAGATAAGATTAGCCACCGGAATAACAAGCCTTGTCAGCTTCATTCTGGTATGTGCTTAGCAACAGTCAGTAACAAAGGTGTCATCTTGTACTTCCAAAAAATCTTCCTTTATTTACATAATGCCATCAGTCTTAAAAGATTTTCCAATAACTAAGAATGATTTCACAGTTTAAATAATTGCTAATTGGAAATCAGTACCAAAATTTTCAGCATCCTATTTTGGTTTTGAAATATGTAGACTGCAACCACCTGTGATATCTATACAAACGCATCTCTCCAAGTAACCCAAAAGCTCTATGAAACTGTGAACTTGAGAACTCTGTTTATCTTCCTTCTCTCTCTATCTAAAAAATCCTGCCAAAAGCTGGAACTGGTGACATGGCACACATTCTCTAAAGAGCTAAACACTGTGGACTGCCAAGCTTCCAGCTGTAGAGTCTATACCCTAGAGTTAGATATGCAGAACTGTGTTTATACCATGCACACATCTTAAGCTGGGCTTAAACCTGGGTATTTGCACATTCATAGCAACTCAGGCATTCAACTAAATATGAGCTTATGCTCATAGCCAATTTGAAGAACAAGCAGACAGCCATAAGGGAGACAATGCCAAATTTGATGGCATAAATAAGCACGTTCATCTTTGAAAATCCATTACTACTATTGGGTTTTACAAGGCCTGTAGTTTTAACTTAAAACCTCTATCTGGACTTTTATTTCTGGTTCCACAAACTGTGACATTTTCTTCTTTAGTTGTACACTGGCTGGAGGTGTGCATGTACAAGTTAAAAGATCCATACCTTTCCCCGAAGATTCATTACCTTACAGCAAAGGCTTCTGGTTTCGTTTTTGCATTACAACTCTGACATGTTCTATTGCCTGTTTTTTGCTGTCACAGATTTCCCCAGCTCCAACACCTCTTTGTTGTTCCAGTAATCTCCGCCTTTTCACTGACCCATATCCCCGCAATTTGGCAATCAAGCCATATTGGGTGCGCCACTGGTGCTTGTGGGTAACCTCATCCACCTCTCGGCCGACTGCTCTTCTCGCTCTCTTGCAACACTAATCAAAAGGGAAAATCCCCTTTGCAGAAACCCACCTCTGTCATCTTCACAGCTGGGTAAATGTGCATTTTCTTTTAAATCTAGCATTGAAATCACAACCTTCATCATAACATTTGTAACTATTTCCTATAATCTGGAATTGCCGCTCTACTGCTATGAGGAGAAAGGTGACAGGGTTTTAAAACAAAGCAAGGATTTTAAAAGTAAACTCAGTTGTGAGCCAGGTTTTACTATCACTTCTAGAGCAAACTGATTAAAAGGAGGTGCAGAAGGAAGTAAACTAAAAATGTGTCAATATTTAGAGGATATACGGTCCCTGAATATTGCTTATGGGATGTTACTGATGCTGAGTCTCGGATATTGTTTTGGTACAAAATATTTTCTTCGAGGTCAAGTGGAAGGCAGGTGGAAGACATGGAAGATCACTTAAGGCTACTGAAAATAAATATGCATCTATCTCACAGACACAGTTCATGTGTAAGGATTAGATAGGAAAGGTTTGCTTCTTAAGATGTCAAAAAGCACAACTTTACCTTAGACTTACAGGGTTGTATGTTCACCCTCAGTGTAAGAAACACGTACATGTGAAACTTCCTACCTATTGAGAGATTGTAAGTCCAAAGAAAAAAATCTGAGTATAGACAATCTTTCTATAGCATTTTAAAGTCTAATTTTGTGTCATTCTTCTCCTTAAAAGGCAGTTGGAATTGTCAGTGATTAGTGCAAAGATTAAAGCTGAAGCAGAAGAACTGGTATAAAACCATGTACAAGCTAGAGAGGTACAGAAAAATGGGGTAATACAAACGACAATAAAAACTGGACCGGATGTACTCACTCATCACTAGACATGTTACATGATTAATCGCTTGTCCTCATTGTAACAACGAAGCCAGGAAATCCACAAAACCTCAGTATGTATGTAATAGTGCATTTCTAGCTAACAAATTACAGCTATCAAGCTACAGAAAGAAGGATGCACTACATTTACTATAATTTAACATACTGGCCTTCCCTGAAAACCTGGCAAAGTTTGCTACCATGCAAGCCCATAGCATCAAAACTATATATTTCAATGAGGGTAAAAATTCTAGTCTTTAGCATTTACATGAGATTCAGCCAGAAAGACCAAGATGGTTCAGGGCAATTTGTATAAAGTAGTTCATCCTGAAGGTGCTTATGATGGTCCAGCTAGGCCAACACATCCATCGCTAACCATAAAAACAGAACAAACGTTATAAACAGGTTGTGGTGGCGTTACCTGGAGCCAAAGCACAAGCCTGGCTGCACTTCATGTCAAACCACTGACCAGCCCTACTGCCGTTTGGAAAGTATGGCTGACATCCGATTGTGGGCCGCCCCATGAGGTTCACCAAACCACCAGCAGTAGAGTGGTTATGCTGCTTTCTTCAAAACATTTTTGTGGTTTTCTTGAGAACACAGTATTTGTCAGGTGAGTAGCACAGCCAGGATGGCTTTAGCTCCTTGTTGCCATTATCTGTGCTTCAGTACGATTCTAAGGGCCCCCCGTCTGCTAAGCCGTACATATAGTATATGAAGAACCATTCTTTGGAGGGGCTGCAGGCATCAGAACAAATTTTAAGGCTAACAAGGAGCATTTTCAGTCTGAACTCCCATACACCAAGCAGGAAATAGCATCCAGTTATTTATATAACTCTACTTACAGTATTTTTTTATTTCTTTCAAACATAACTTAAATAACACTTTTATCTTTTAAGCTACAATTTTGTGGCAATCCATAACCAATACTTTCTCAACGGGAGAGGACTGCAATCCTGAAATGGTTACCTTCAGGTCTTCTCAAGAGGTGGTTAATTAGCTGTTGAATTAGCTATGTACACTTCAATTAATCCATGACCAGTTCCTAACGTGCCTGTTAACATGAATCTGCCACATATCATCCTCTGCTCCTGACCTGTTTCCCTGGAGCCTCATCAATCAAATTCACCTTGGCAGGAGACGACTCCTTCACATGGAGAAGAGAGGGAGATTCCCATTCCCACCAGCTCCCTGCGCAAAGGGCAGTAAGCATCAGTCAGTTTCACAAAATGAGAAACGAAGAAGCATAAGACAGGAGACTTACCCAAAAGACCTTCCAGGAGCCCTATGTCAGAGCTGTGCAGGGAATTCCCTTATTCCAGCCAAGCACAGTGTTATAGACATCATGCACCTTATCACAGTCTTTACCACTCTGGCTTTTATGCCAATCTACTGCCCTTAGGAAAATGATACAAAGAGGGATAACATGGAATTTCAGATCCTTGCACTTCTCGTGTTGTCTTTGGGAACTCCTAGACTTTCTGGCCACGTAGCCGTGGGTTTGCTACCATCTGAAGGTAAGTCATGATCTAGAACAGGGAGAAACACATTTCATCCTTACAACTGACCACAGAAAGGTTTCCAAAACAGAGGCAGGTACTTGCCTTACAATGTGATCAGCTTCCAAATTATGAGGGCTTTTCTACATGCAACCAGTTTGGGACAGTCTCTGAACGATTTCTAGATTTGCCTGAAGAGGCACAAAATGTTCAAGCTTTATTAAAGGAAAGAATCTGAAATTGTAAAATATTCATTCAGTTATATTTGGGAGCATAAGAAAAATGCTAACTATGGTGGTATTTGGCAAATACAAGGAGTGTTCCTCATTTTGAAAGTCCAAAACTCTTCAGAAGACCCTGGGATCATTGTTCCACTTGACAGAGGGGGACATACAAGGGCCTTTGAAGGGCAGTTTGCCTCAGGTCAAAACAAGGCATCAGGAGAGGTAGGTACCGAACGTCCACAGGCAAACTGAAAATAAAGCCCTTCAAATCTCACGTACCTTGTCTGTCTCTCCTCTGACACAGTCAACTAGACTGATTTTTATCAGCCATGTGATTAAGCCTTGTTCGGTGGCAGTTCACTGTGCACGTTTCAACAGAAAGGGAGAGGCTGAGCAGCAGAGGGCTGGCTGTTTGCCTTCTCCTGCTGCTACGCTCCTGTCCAGACTGACTCTTCCCAAAGGAGATTTCACCTTCTTTGAGGGTACCAGACCATCTTCAGGGTTGGAGAAGTGTCTAGAGTATAGGACCTGAGGTTGGGAGACCCTTTAGGAGCAGCAGAGAGCAGCATCGAAGCCAAGTCAGAAAAGCAAAAGACAGAGAAATTCCAGGTCCCAGAGTACCATGTGGGGTACCTGCTGAAAGGGGGTTGGACGGGGAAGATGGGCTGGAGAAAAAGTCCCACTCAGCAAGGACACCACAACCAAGAAGAAAAAAAGCTTTGCAACCTTTACTCTTCTCAAAATCCCAAGACTGTAGAAACTGCAAATATAAAAACAGATGTTGAATTTATGACATGTGTGTTTGAACATTGGACTTGCAAACAGAAGACAGTTAGTAGAAAACTAATTTATGTTCAAATTAAGTGAGCTGCCAGGGTCAAGACTGTTATGACCACAGTTCATTCTCTTTCTTTTTCTCCTTGTTAACTGGACACAATTACATGAGCTTTAGCTTTAGTGCACTTCCAGTCTAATTATTGAGTAAAGGTTCACATTTTAAGAAAGAAAATTAAAAATGAACGATGGCAACAAACAACGTTCTCACTGCTGACGTGTATTCAGATTAATGGTTATTTCCCTCATTAATCTAAACCACTCATCCAGTGTAATTTGGATGACTGCAGCAAGGATGACTTCCTTACGTACTTAAGTTTTCTCTTTAACAGTTGTGGCAAGCTAATACATGGAAAAAAATAAAATAAGTCAAATTTTAAACACACAAACTACAAGCTGGGCATATATGTCCCGGTTTCAGCTGGGACAGAGTTAATTTTCTTCCTAGTAGCTGGTATAGTACTGTGTTTTGGATTTAGCATGAGAATAATGTTGATAACACACTGGTGTTTTAGTTGTCGCTAAGTAGTGCCTACACTAAATCAAGGACTTTTCAGCTTCTCATGCTCTACCAACTGAGAAGGCTGGAGATGCACAAGAAGCTGGGAGGAAGCACAGCCAGGACAGGTGACTGAAACTGGCCAAGGGGATATTCCATACCATATGACATCATGGTCAGTATATAAACTAGGGGAAAGCTGGCCGGGGGACCGCTGCTCAGGGACTGGCTTGGGCATCAGTTGGCGGGTGGTGAGCAATTGCATTGTGCATCACTTGCTCTGTATATTCTTTTACTGTTATCATTACTATTTTATTTTATTTCAATTATTAAACTGTTCTTATCTCAACGCATGAGTTTTCTCACTTTTACTCTTCTGATTCTCTCTCCTATCCCACAGGGTGGGGGGGGAGCGAGCAAGTGGCTGTGTGGTGCTCAGTCGCCGACGGGGGTTAAACCATGACAATATGCAATAAGCAGCAGCATTCCAACATCTTAAGGAGAAGAAAAAAAATCTCACAAAATAATTTTAAACAGAAATTACCGTTACTCCTTCTCTGAAACCATGTCTCTAAGGAGCCTCTCAAAAGCACTTTGATCATACTGATGAGGGCCCTCCAGACTCCTTGGGGAATTTCCAACACCCACCTCTTTATTTTCTCAGGCAGTCACAGGAAAAGAGGTTTTGTTGAAATTGCCAGCATGTACGAGGCTCATCAAGATGTCTCAGGCTTAACCCTTTCTGACCACCCTGAAGATACTATCTTTACGTTGTAGTTTACAGCATTAAATTAGGACATAATCCAAGTCCCGAACCTCCTAAGCTAACAGGACAAAAAACGTGTACCATCTCTTGCTGCAGAAATATTAGCTAAACATCTCACAGTTCTGCAACAGTTAGCTTGGAACCCCTCTTATGCCCAGTGCCTTTTAACTCCAACAGATTTAACTG
Organism: Fregata magnificens; assembly: GCA_013389945.1. Classification (NCBI taxonomy): domain Eukaryota; kingdom Metazoa; phylum Chordata; class Aves; order Suliformes; family Fregatidae; genus Fregata; species Fregata magnificens. The sequence goes on from WAAD01037389.1 coordinate 152,093, forward strand.
TGAACTCTAACTCTTCTCTGATACATACTGCATAACATAGAGTTCTGTTCAACAGGACAGCCGAGTATTGCCACTTCTCTTGACTAATTTCTCTAAACAATCACATTCTGATGAGCTTCTGTCACAGTTTGCTTTCCATAAAGTCATATTCTAGTTTCCTAAAGAAACATTATGCATCTCCTCTAAATCTACGACTTCCAGCGTGAGGAGATGGTTCTTTGTTGCATCTCTGTCCATACTGTGTTAGCATTTTTGTAGCAGCATGAATAGTATGTCTGATTTTGTGTGGTTAATCAATCCAGCTGCAACATCTGCTCAGAGCACAATATTACGGGGCAATAATTAGGAAAACACGTTCTTCTTGGAAACAGAGACACTGAGAATTGTGTCCAGTGTTTGTTATTAAAGGTTACTCTCTATCTAAACTGAGATCTGATGTAAGTGGATGAGACAACTGGGATTTTGCCAGCTTTCAAAAGGAATGAGTTTTGCCCTGTCTGTGTCTGGAAGGTGCTGTGATGCAGCACGCTGAATATACATCTGCATGAACAACGTAGTATGTTAGAGTTACATTTTTACTTCAGTATCAGCTTAAAAGTTACTTTCTGATCAGCATAAAATCTAAGGGTTTTGCAAGCAGTAGGTTGGGTTCCAAACCAAAGCAACCACAGATTACTTTCCTACAGGAGTGAAATACTCAGCCAAAAGCAAGTTTAGCTCTTCTTCACTGCTTGATGATTTCTGGTAGGCAAGCCTTATTCCATAGCCTCTCAGCTAAGAAGACTCCCCTTGCTGGTTTTTAACCACTTCCACCAGCCAAGAATGAGAAGGCCAGAAGTCACATCAGGACAGCAGAGCAGGGTCAAGAAAGAAGCAGAAGATGACATCCATAGTACAAGACTGGACAAGGGTCAGAAAAAAGTAGAAACCAGCAACAGCCACAAGGAAAGTGTAGGAGGAGACTTGGAAGTTATACGAGGTGGAGACTGAACAAATTAAAGAGATTAGCAATAAGTGGGCTACAGGGGCAGATGGCAGGAAAAAATACCACATTATCACACCATTTCTTTTCTCGATATTCATCTTATTCCTGGCCGAAGCACTGGAACTTCAGGAAACCAAATCAAGTGACTTGCACAAGTATTCTCTTTTGACCATTCTTAAAAACAAAAAACAAATGAACAAAAACCCCATACACATACACAAAGCTCCTTCACAGTCCTAGAAGCAGCAGCAACTTTTGGAGGAATGAAGACAAGACAGACTATAGATTTTGACTACACAGAGGTCCCAATTTCAGTCTGCACAATTCCTGTGAAAAGGTGTTGTGTGGTCATGGACTAGATAGCCAGTACCTTGACCACAGACATGGTCTCATGCTTGTCATGGTTAGTTCCCTTGCCCCAAGCAGTCACACACCTTGTGGTTTGCCTTAACAGCAGGGGAAGAGACAGCATTTGATTAATACAGTGCTCAATAACCAGTAAGGTTAGTGCTCTGGGTACATTTCTTTGGCCTTGGCATGACTCACTTTCCGTAGCCACCTTCCAACCAGAGGCTTGGAGCAGTAACCAGCATGGAATTCAGTCACACCAGAAGCTCAGGCTAGGGAGCGAGAGGAAGGTCCGAGCAATGGCAGCAGGAGATGGAGTAGCACACATGTTGGGCGAAGACTACGGAATAGCTGGAGACTTAACTCTCAATTTAACACACCGAGGTTAAACAAAGTGCATGGATACTGTTCTGTGGTTGAATAAAGCCAGCCAGAACCAGACTGCTGAATGAAAGAAAAATAAAGTCCAGGCAGGAAGAAAAAAGCTCAGACTAAACTTGCACATGAATATCCTCTTCTCTCCCTTCACCAAAATCTCTTTTTTTTGTTCCCAAACTCGCTGCCTGTCTTTTTTCAGCTGTACAATATTTTAAGAGTAAGTTAAATGTTTACTCGCTTCAGTTAACATATATTTTCTACACGATTGAATGCGAGGCATTACCCAAACAAAAAAAAAAAAAAAAAACACAACAACAACTTCAAAACAGATATGGTAATGAAACAGAAGAATGCTCCTTTTGGAAGTAATCTCATAAATACTATAGAAACCTCCTTTAAACAACCATTGCAAAAATAAAGAATCAAGGAGAGCTGCGCATACTTAGTGGTTTAAAAGTAACTTCAGCAAAAATTTCCTAATTCCTGAAATGAAACCCTGCTGAGATTATTAGATTCACAACATATCCACCAAAAAAACATTAAGACAGCTATTTGCAATAGCAGTACTTTTAAATCTCAGAAACCGTATCTGTGCTCAACATCTCTGCTCAGCATTACTATTTTGGGGTACTGGACAATATGCTGTTTGTTATATTTCACAAGATACCAAAACACTTGAGGATTTTGAATAGGCCTATGAAACTTCACGTTTCATACAACATTTTCATTAGCAGTGTATTCTTGCATTTGTCCAGAAGACTCTAAAGCTGGCTTTTACACCGGTTCCCCAAATACTGAACAATGTGCCAAAGACCAGCCTCAGTCCACACGGAAATATCAAGCCAACCTCCCTAACCTAGCTTCCAGGCAAGATGAGATTGAGGTAGACTGGTTGTTACATCCTACTTGTGTTGTGATATTAGAGTGGATTTCTTGCCCACTCTCTCCTCACAGAATTCATGCGAAGCTTTACTTCCTGTAACCAGAACTATGCGTTTACCTTTCAACCCAGAGACGGTAAAACAGCATTCTTGCATTCTTCCTGGACACCAATTTAATTCTGTAAGAAGTATGCCATCTACTGATGCACTATTTACTATACCATTCTTCAAGCGCCTTCACACAACCACTGACCAAGACCAATCTTAGCTGTGTTAGCTGAAAAGAAAAATAATATTCCATGAATTTACAAGAAATGACAGCATTCTCGAAGCCAGTGAAATGTGTTTTATTTTAAGCCACTACTAAAACAAGGACAAATTTAGTGCAACCTGGAGTTCATAATCTGAAAACTGAATATAGTTAAATTACTAAAATGGCAAAACTCGTCACCATTATACAGTACAAGACCTTCATATTCATTGAGTACAGTTACATAAACATTTATAGTTATTCAAACTGCTTTTGGTATACAATTGCATCACTAACTGGGCTGTGGATTACTGTAACACTGCACAAATAAGCAGCAGTTCCAGCAAATTATAATAAATTTTAGTATTAAATACTATTCAGACATTACAACAGAACAAAGGCCCTCTAAAACTACAACTCCAGCTATACAACAGGAATGTACAAAGATGGTACAAAATAAAGTGACTACAGTGGCTGGGCTCTGTACTTGACTCTACAGAGCTCAAGTACAGTAAATGCTCGACAGTAGTGGCTCTTGCTGAAAAGCCAAAATTCTTACACTAAAATAATTCCTGAATCTTGTATTTTTCTTTGCAAATCAACTGTAAAACTAGGGTTTTTGCGCTGGTGACAGTGTTTACTACATACTGTGTTCCCATCTCCAACAATATGTGGCTCTTTATAGAAAAGGTCCCAGACAAAGTTACATTAGAAAAAGTAACGTTTAAAATCTGATACCATTTTTGAGAGACCTAATTAGTCTCGGAATGTGGGTTGCTGGGTTTTTGGTTTTTGTTTGTTTTTTTAAAAAGCTTACACAATCTTTTAGAACTCAAGAACCAAGACACTACACAAATTGCATTCAAGTACATCGTCTTAGCCACTTTTTCACATCCTTATTTTGAGACAGCAAATCCTCTTTAATTGTAGCATATGGGTTTGAGATTTGTTTGGGTTTTATTTTAAGGCTTTATGCATACTTCTGTATGGCCTTATGGACACTTTTAATTGTTAATTTATAGAGGGACTATTTTCAAAATGCTTTTTCTACAGAATCTTATGAAACATCCAAACACTTCAATTTTTCAGAACACCGAATATATTTATGAAGTGTTTGAGACAGGGTGTCTTCTGGAACAATAACACCATTGTATATATTTTCCTCAACTTAAAAATTAAATTAGAAAGCCAGGTTTCCCATACAGAAAAAATGCAAGATGAAACAAACTCTACCTTATTATGTTTGTTTATAAAGCAGAGTTGTCTGGTTTAAATGGGCCAAAATGTGGCCCTTCGTGTTTTTACAGTTTTCATTTACACTTCTGTATTTGTGGTCAGGAGTTTTAAATAAACTCAGTAATAGCGTAATTTAAGACTTACATTAGCAAAGAACAGCTTTCTCACTAATATGGCAGACAGCACCAGTTAGATATAGTCAGAGTAAGGTTTCCCAAAGATTATTAAAATTATTCAATTATAATAATTTTTCCAGGCTAGTTTAATGCTTTCCCAATTTTGATAACCAAGGAGAAAAGTCAAGTCATCAAGAACAATTTTAAAATAATTTGTTTAGAAAATTGGTTTGGTTCTTTGTTTAAGTAAAAATGCAGTATTTTATAAGATAATTTTCTCATGTAAATTTGGAAACTATGCTACTTTCCTCAGAAGCTAATAAATCAATTTCTTCCTTAATATAACACCAATCCATAGTTACATAAAGTATTTGATCCAGTCTGAAAACAAGATTCCATTTATAAAAATCATTTTTAGTGCAACTATTGTCTACTTAACTTTTTGAATAGTTGTAAGTTTTGGGAATCACACAATCTTCTGCCTTTCTCCAGGAAAGTAATGAAAAAGAAAAACCACTTCACCAACTTTATAAAATCCAACATACTGAATAAATCAGTTAAAAACTGGCTGTTCCTGTGGTGGTGTTTTGTTGGGTTTTTTTCAAATGTACAGCTCTGTACATTTACAATGCCTTCAATATCTTTCCCAATTTGGTTTTGGACATGTACAGAGACACTGTACTAGTACTACTGTATCCTCATGTCCTGAACTTCCACTTGGTGAGAATGCAAGGGTGCAAAACCCAGAGCAAAATTTAGTCCTGAGGCACTGTTTTTAGTATTTTATTTTCTTGACATACCAATTTTATAGGTAAATTTGTACAAGTCCATTATTGCTGCGCTAAAGGGAAGATGTTACAGCCAGAGAACGGTTGCAAATTTTTCTCTGAAACAACATTGAAAGTCAACCTTAAAAAAAAGGAAGAAAGGAGTATGGGGGGCAGGGGAGAAAAAAAAAAAAATCCAGACAACTTCTGTACAACTCTTCAAAAATATTTGTTACTAGCCCCATCTTCCAAATACAGGAATTAAGATAACTTCCTTCCACCCTGCTTTGGGCTCTACAGGAAAACGATTCCTGACGTTTGGCATTATATTACCTATAACAAGACAAAAGACCTTGTAATGGTTTTTGGTCTTTTTGTCACATGGCATACATAGATCTTTCAATCAGTGAAATGATATATGAAGCGAGGTAATAAACTATGAGCATAACAGAATTTTAAGCTAGCAGTAAAATTTTACATTATAAGTTCATATTGGTGAGATCTCACACATATAGATACATATGCATATCTATGTGTGCATATACAAAAATGCTGAAAATCTTTAACTCAATGAGAAAAGTGAACTTTGTGAGATCCAAGGCAGAAACCTAGATGACAAATGAGGACTAAAACAAACCAGGTCTCTGTAAAAAGACCGGTGGAATGCCTTCCTGAAACACAAAGACATTGCAAGAGTGTTCTTGAGTTTACCAGTGTAATTTAGGGCACAGGGGAAATCAGAATTGTACACATTCCAGTAAAATTCATAAATAGCTTTAGAGACTTTATCTCTCCTTGTTTGGGATCAGAAACTTCTGTACCATATCAACAATATATTTTTCTATGAAAAAGCTATTAAGATTCTTTTGTTCATCCAAAATAAGTAAAACTCCATGATTCTCTTGCAAGTGATATGACTTTTGAGGTGGCAACCTTGTAATTACCAGCACGTGCCTTTTTCTCTCAAAGGATGTATAAAAAAAAAATCCAAAAAGCATTTTCAAACCACAGGATATATAAAGGTCCAAATTTCCCTTTAGACAGAAAGGCAAGTCAGCAGCACTTATGAGAAACCTGATTAGACTGCTAGAAAGACTTGATTAAAAGTGCCTTTAAAAAAAATTCAGTGAAGGTAGTTAAGAAAAATGAAAAATCAATTTGCAAGAAATTTCCCCTTTATGTTTTAATTAGCTTTCTTTGCTAAATGCTTAAGTGCTCACTGAGTAACAAAATTCTCTATTACTGAAAAGCAAATTCATATACGGTGGCTAAGAAATAAAGAATTAGACTAGTCAAAAAGATGGCCAAGATCCTCAGACGAAGAAGTTTCTATCTGCTACTTTTAACACATCTATGTGAGAGACTAACATACAAATTCTTCGACACAGAATTAATGTCATAGAAGTACCTGCATTAAAAAAAAGCTTAAGTAAGAAATTTAGCAATTTAAACTTGATTGGCAAGCTTCAGGAAACCTTGCTGAAGAAGTATGTATGAAATTATGCTCAGCTATCCACTCTGCCCTTCTACCAGAAGTTACCAGCTCTATAGTAGTCAACAAAAGGGAATATGTATTTGCACCTCAACAATTTCACAGCAGACTCTCACATGTTCACATGAAGTTAAACTTGATAAAGGTGGCTATGAAGCCAGACTGTATTAAGGGGCTGCTTGGGCAGGTCACAATTTTCTTCCTGGCAATGGTGCCCTTGGGCACATAACACCTGGCCAATGTCAGTAATTTCTCCCATCGTCTGCAGCAAGGTATTCCAGCACAGATTTTTTCAGAACATCAGTGCTCTTACTCCCACTGTGAATATATCACACATACAAGTGGGAAAAAGAGCTATCCTGGCACAGTGGGGATCCTGAATATCATGCCTGAGACTGTCTCCTCTGAACTACTATCATAGACAAGGGATTTTTTTAAAATAAATATTTCCATGGTCTGAACACAGCAGTAAATACAAGTTATGCGTGTGTGGACAATACCAATTATGGACTGGATAAACATATCATGTGCACAGTATCACAAAGCACAGCACAGCTATTTTGACTTTCACCTCAAAGTGTTTTAAATGCTGACAATTACTTGAACATTCATTAGTTGAATTTTACTTTACATATCTGTGTTCTTCCTATCTCCTTTCAAAAGGGGAATGAAGTGAAGAGTGTTGCATCTTTGGATTTTTCAGACATTTTCCAGAAGCCAACCAGCCAAAGACTTATTTAGAGCTTGCTCTCCATCAGACGCCTTCTCTATCATTTCACAATATTTCAGCACTGCCTGCAAGAGATCTCCAACTTTCCAATCTCTTTCTCGCAGTCTTCTGGAAAGCTAAAGGGGAGACAGGGGAACACAAAAAATATTTTGAGCGGCACATCCTGATTAACAGTTACAGAAGTTATTCTTGAAATGTTAGGTCATAAGAGATCAGTTGTAATGAGTTAATCATTATTCCCACATCTATAAAAACAAAAACTTCCGCAAGAATCAGGCACTTTTCTTTAGGGCAATTTTCACAAAATTTTCTTCTGGAGGGACTGACATTTTCAAATGATGTGGTGCCACAGGTATGAGGGCTGTGGTTCATCAAGACTGCAGAAAACAGGAAATTCTGAACACAAGATTAAGACGTTTGCCACCCCTCCCATGCCAATAATGCACATATAAAAAGACAAAACTCAGTCTTAATAAAAGGATGTGGACTTTCCTTTCACAACATATAGTGTGGTTTGGGTGGCACAGATACTACCCTCAAAGAAAACAGTGTCTTCAGAGTTGGGAAATTATAACATCTCGGTGAAGAGGAAAAGGTGAGGGTTATGTTAAACTACCACTTGGGAGCAGAGATCAGCATAGCTGAAAACATTTTTTTTGCCCAGGAGTCCAAGCAAAAATCTCCCTTTGCTTATGTGTCAAGCTCAGCTATATACAGAAGAAAGCCTGCCCTAAGACAAAGATGAATTTGCCAGTTTGCCCAGAAGTAAAAAAATCTTTTAGTTTAAAAAAAAAAACAAACAAAAAAAACCCCCAAAAAAACAAAACCCAAATGAAAACAAAAACAAAACAAAACAAACCACAACACTCACACAAACAAACTTTATTCTCTGTAGCTTTCTGGACAACTGTCAATCCTCCATTTAATAAAGACAATTTAGACACTTACCCTACTTATTCTTTGGAATGGTAAAATTTTATTGCCTTTTATAGTCCTTACCATGATATTCTATAAATTAAGTTTAAACAAAAAAAAAAAGTCATAAACAGCGTTCACTGAAATAGCTTCCACAGCTACAAAATTAAAAATTCATAATGTTTCTTCTATGAGACCTATCAGATTGAAATACAAAATTCTATTAAAAAAATGAAAAGTAAGACAATTTCTCTCTGCTGCTTCACCTAGCTGATGCTCCAACTGCAACAAGGCAGCTGATGGAACTGACAGGAAGAGTGTGGGCATAAAAACATGTATAAAAGAAGTAACTTCTTGAGAAAACAGTTAACTGGAACGAGCAAAAAAGATCCCCTCTAATCTTGAGTACAATATATCCTGAACACTGAAACTTTTTTCAGTGAAAAAAAAATACATATTTTATACATAAAAGGGGACTGAAATCTGTAGTTATTTCTGTGCATTATTTGTGAATTTTAAAAGAGAGCACAGGAAGCAGGAGTTTTATAGTCTACAGCAGGCAATTTTGTAAGTGGTGTTTGTTGGTTTATAAAAGAATGGTCATTTTTCTTACGCCAGAGGAAAATTTGGCTAATGTCCAAAGACCTACTTAAGCAAATACAGTGTAAAATTTCTCTCCAAAGAAAAAGATACCACCATGGTAAGATGACAGATTTGTCACCTGGCTTCACTAATCCTTCTATTTTAATTTGGAGTTCAAAGTTCAGTCCCACTATTTCATCAGCCAACTGATCTGTTTCTTACTGTCAGACAAGCAAAATATTGAAGTTTACTCAAAACAGACACCTGGAATCCTAAAACAGCTAGATAAGGTCTGATTAAAAGT